>VZQC01002030.1:2744335-2893812 GCA_009823505.1 Rhizomys pruinosus | reverse complement strand
AAAAAGATGGCATTATGAACTTCGCAGGTAAATGGATGGAGCTCGAAGCCATTATGCTGAGTGAGGTGACACAGTCCCAGAAAGATAAATGGAGAATTATTTCCCTCATTTGTGGATGCTAGCACCAAGTCCCCCAGATGAAAGGAAAGCTGAATGACATTATGGTTATATTTTTGTTTATATGAAAGCAACAATGTTGTTATAATGTGAATCTCTCAATGGGCTCTAGAATCCACCCACAAAGTATTTTCAGACTCAGTAATTACTGTATATGGGTGGAGAGTATGTATCCATATTTTAGAGTAATATGAAATTAACGGAGGAAAATATGAATTCCTAAGCATAAAAAACGACTGAGAGAAAGAAGCACGACAGTTATGGCAGAATGCATGATCTGGGATGGGATGGGATGGGGTGGGGTGGGGGGAAGGGAAAGGGAAATATGCCTGAACTGAAATGAAAAATTATGTATGAAATACACAAAACATCAATAAATAAATTTAAACAAAGAATGAAGAGTCCGAAGGTACAAGGAAGCTATTTAAGCAAATCTTGTACACATCAGTAGGTGAGTCCAGGACCCAAAACTTGGATTCCGGGCTCCTAAACATTGTAGCATTCACGTGCACATGTGAAATTAAGTCTGGATCACTTTATGTTTCATGGAGGTTTTGCATTTATGCTCCAAACATGTGGGCTTATAAAATCAAGCACAGCTGAGGAAATCAAGCTGGACCGCATCACAGCCATCTCGCTGGAGTTCTGTTGTTTCTGTTCCCCGCAGCCTATTGATTTCTGCTGGGGAAGTCACAGGGACCTGGCCCAACATGCCCCCTTCCATCAGGGGTAATTTATAAGCCAGTGGGCGGGTGGAACAGGCCCTAAGATTGATTCACTCTGGCTCAGCCAGTCTACCCTGCTCAAGCCATGCTACCTCACTTGCTGTATTCATTCATCACCCAGTAAACATCATCAACACTGTAGATCACAGGCCCACTTTTGGTGTGTTTTCTTTTAACATAATATTTTCGCTGCAATTTGACTTGTTTCTGTACTTCTCTTACACACCAACTCACCACGGAGGGATCAGACAATGAGAAAGACACAGATAAAGCCAGATGCAAGTGAAGGGGGCAGACACTCGAGTCCTCGTGTGGTGCTGACTCAGGTGAAACTTTAGTCAGGACATGGGTGACAAAAAAAAAGTCATATGCATTTCTAAACTGTTTTCTATGGAGTAGCCTTTTGAAAAATACTCAATAGATTCCCAAAATACAGTGACAAAGCTTTCTGTTTTCCATGGAACGGGTTTATATGCCATTTAGAAACAGCTACAAAATAGCTATCAGGAAGCCAGTAGAGGTTTTGCAAGGAGAGAACCAAGCATATTGTCACAGAATTGTCCAGGAAGTCTAGAAGGGTAAAAAGGGAGCATATATATAGAAAAAGTGTGTTCCATCCTTAAGTAACCACCAGACTTATGTGCCACAATTCCCCAATCTTACAGCAAAGGTTTAATATCTGCTCACACAGTAACACCTGGCCAGAGAAAAATTAGGTGGAATCTTCCCCTTCCACAAACTCCTTGGTATACACATCAGATCTTCTACCCTCATCCTACCCAGACAGATGAGCCCATACCCAACATTATAGCCTGTTGACTCACAGCAGATACTCTCCCCCAAATTTCCCTCAGCCAAAGGAAACAGCTTTCCTGGGGGATCAGTATGGTCATATACATCTTCTTGATTTATCATGGCATTGTGGCATTTTACCTCCTTTAGAAGCTGGGTATATCACAGCTCAAAAGTGTGTTAACTATTCCTAACCATCTGAAGATCACAGCTTAACAACACAAAGCACTGCAGCTCTTTCCCTATGAAGGCAAGGGTAACTGGAAGCTGCAGCCCAGTGCTGATGCCCATACTGCACTCAAAAGAGACAAGACCAAAAATGGCCAGGGAAAGATCCAAAATAAAAACTCAGAATATGATTTCTACCAAACGTGTACGTAAAATCCAAAAATCATAGGTTGAGCCATTTCAAGCTGAGGACTATTCTACAGTCCTGGACCCTTTTCCTCAATTCCCTCCTCTTACGGGGCATCAATCTTTTAGAACTCTCTGTGGGATGAGTTGAGCCCTCTGTTGTGACTACACAGTCATTCAGCTTCTCCTTCTGCCTTGCTCTACTTCGCTAGTGCCCTCAGTGGGCCTGAGACAAAGAGGACCAAGGCTTCCAGCTTCCAAGCACAGTTCTTTCCAGGCACCGTATTCATGACACTAAGGAAATGGAGCCTTCAGAGAAAGTTAACAGAGATATTAAATGTATCAGGGCAGATTACAGTAATAATAATTATAATGGGAGGTTTGGAAGCTCAAATAAGAGAGAACTATTTAAAATGAAATAAAAATGAGTCAGGCAAGAGAACGGTTACTGTGCAAATGTGATTCATTAACTGTTGCAAACATTGGGAGTGCTCAGGGAACCACCCCCTCCTAGTACACGCCACCTCTGTCTGCCTGAGACCATGTCAAGCAGGTGCTCCCAGACTTTCTTCTTATGTCCATCAGGTGTTAGAAATGATTCTAGTCTGTCTTCCGTGTGTGAACATGCCTATAGAAAAATAAATAGAAATAGAAAAAACTCCCATGTTTGTGTAGGAAGAAGAGGACATATTAGAGAGAAAAGAATAAAAAGAGGGGGGAGGAAGTGACAGAAATAAAGTTAGTTGAAGTAAAAGAATGAAGATATCAAATTGAACATCTTGTTAGTCAGATTTCCATCACTGTGGGAAATGCCTGAGTTAAGTCAGCTTAAAGGGAAAGAAATTTTTAAGTTTTATTATAAAATTCAAAATCTTTAAAAAATATTTTATCATTTTTATTTATATGTATGAGTATACTGTCTGCTTGTATGCAAGTGTACCTGTCATGCAATGCCTGCAGAGATCAAAAGAGGGAGTCTGATTCCCCTGGAAGTAGAGTCACAGCCAATTTTATCAGTAGTCATGTGGGTGCTGGGAAAACTGAACCTGCATCCTCTGCAAGAGCAGCCAGTACTCTTACCCACTGAGTCAACTCTCCAGCCCCAGAAAGTTAGAAAATTTATAACAAAAAGTAGTTGCCAAGAACAATAATGGTATTATCTCATTCAGCACATCCAACAAATCGGTGTCCAGTCATGTCAAAGTCCCACAAATCGGTGTCCAGTCATGTCAAAGTACCACTACACCATTGGTCTATATATAGACTGGAAAAAAAAGGAAGGGGAATGTTTTGTGCTTCAAAGTTTCACACCTTTCAGTCCAGGGTACTACTGCCTTTAGGCTTATAGAAAGACAGGATACCATGTCAGGGGCTTGTGATGGAGTAAGGAAAACTGTTCACCTCCTGGTGGGTCAGGGGTGAAAAGAGAGTGACAGAAAAGGATCAAGGTGGCAATAACTCTTTCAAGGTGCATTCCAGTAATCGAACCTCTCCTTCTACCAGGCCCACCTCCTGAAGGTTCCACCATCTTCCAATGGTGTGACTGGCTGGGTACCATGCCTTTGAGCCTTTGAGAGGCATTAAAGATGAAAATCATAACAAGGATTGCCAGAAAAATGTAGCATGCCCTTGTTTCCTTGCTTGTGAAGCCAACTTGCCATTGCGATTTGATGGTACACTTGTTTGCAAACACGTGACCACCAGAATCACACATGACCACCAGTATCACAAATTCACCTGCCCTTGGATGAAGTTTCAGCCATCTGAATATTTTGTTTTGCCTGTAAGAACACTGTAAAAGTAATTAAAACTGGACAGTATAAAACTTGGTCCCAGTATGAACCACTTAGCCTTGCCAGATGGCCTTGTCTCATTTGTCCATTTGAAATGCCCCCTGGGCCTGTGAGTGTGTCACCCGTTTTGATTAATCCCTATGACAGTCATTTGTAAATGTTGGTTCCTAGATCCTTTCAGGCAGATGTCATGCTGATGTTATTTTTTCTTCTGATTAGCTGAATGGGACAGAAGAAAGTGTTATGAATTATGGTAAACATTAAGCTCCTCCAGAGAGCGTGGCATCTTGATGATAATCAGAATGGAGGAATGTATCTTAAGGAACATTTCAACTAGGATAAAGTCATTTTTGTCTTAATCCATAAACGTACCCTTTTCTCTGACCCAAATTATTGTCCTGCTGCCACTGAGAACCACCAATAAGTTCCCAATAAACCACACCCTGGACAATCCTAGATCCCCCTTCTCTTTCTCTGATCTCATGTCACCTGTGGGCCAGTGGTCCTCAAACACTAGGATGGATAGGATAAATAAATAGGATAAGAAGAATACAAAGGAAGGAGACGGCAGCCAGAAATGGCCAAAATCGCTGAAGTTCTGATTGGGATATGTGGATTTTAGGGTAAAGAAATAATTCTACACACCCTTAGAAAATCTCAATGACCAAGAATTTGCTCTTCCCAAGTAAGAGTTGGGAAATAATTTGCATGGTATTGCAAAATCATGCCGCTTCCTTTCTTCCTGCTTTTCAGGGTTTTCCAAGAGCGAGTGTCATCCCAGCAAATGAGAAAACTACCCTTCCCTGTTCAGTATTCTTAAGGTGTACATGTGGGGGTGGGAGCTGCTTCCCAGCCATGCTTTTCATTATATTTGAACCAGAGTGAGTTTCTGGAGATGGAACTTTAGTTAAAACATTATTTCCCTTCATTTTAATGTTAAAATGAAAGGTCTTATTGAGATCTGCCGAGTAAAATTCTTATCTTCTTATCTTTCCTGTTGCTTAGTTTTCAATATTTGCAGATGTTGCAAATAGCATCCTCTGCTATTAAAAATCACACCTAATATGTTACTTAGAATTCTACTCCCTGAGGGCCCTCTACTCAGTTTAACTCCTAAAATATATTTTACAGATGACTGACAGTCGGGGGACATTACAGAAAGTTGGATCTAGGATAATGGTGCTGATAATTACAAAATTCTGTCTATCATTGCCCCCTCCCAATCTCGCAGTTTCAGGGTCATCCTGGCCTTGATTATGGAATCCTTGGAGGTAGTTAATAATCACTCTTTGAAAAATGAAGGGAATAATACAGCCCTCACCAAGACAAGAGACCTCTCTAGAAAATGACTTCCTATTTGGAATATCATATTTTAATTTTTTTTTTACATTTATTTTTTTGTAGGCATGTGCGGAGAGGAGTGGGCATGCACGTGCCACGGCCAGAGAGGCCTGTGGAAGCAAGAAAGAGGATGACTTTCAAGAGTTGGTCCTCTCCTTCATGTGGGTTCTGGGGACCAAACTCAGATCATTGAGATTTGTGGCGTGTGCCTTTACCCACTGAGCAGAGCGTGGGGAGGGCTACACGTACCAATCACAGACTTTGTTCAAGGAGGATTAAAAAGTGGCCCAGCCACTTGTTGCTGCAGCTCAGACCACTTAGCTAGACAGTGGTTTTGCTCTCCCTGCCTGGGAAGTCTGCTTTATAATACTCCGAGGCTTCTGTCCTGGAGGGACTGAGTCCCTTGTCATGCAGGAAGATCTTGCAGAGTAGAAGGGCTTACAGGGAGGGGACTAGAAGCAATAATGACTTACTGCTGAAATAAAGCTGCCAAGGTTACGTAGGAGGTAATCTGTTCCATTGAGGGGACAGTTCTGTTAGCTGAGGGGCAGCCTGGCCACCAAAATTGCAACCAGATTTCCTCTGCTGTTCCTGACCTCCACATCTGGTTCAGCTCCATCACCAGAGTCCCATTCTCTTGTTCTTCCACGAATTGGTTCTGCTGACAGGTCTGCTAAACAGAACAGTAAATTCAATCAACTTTACTTCATTATCAATATTTTTTTTAATTTCAAATCATTCTGTTGGGTGGGATTTTTATCTTTTATGTTGCTGCATTCCTTTTATTAGAATTGCTGTTACTCCTGTTAGTCATATTACTAATAATGTTCTGTCTGGTGGCAGAAACATCACAGTTATCAACTCGCTGAACAGTCACCTTATCACAGTGTTCCTGGTCTCCAACATCAAATTCTGACAGGAAACCATTAAAGGAACAGAAAAAGGTCGTCTCATTGCCTGCCACTCTTTGGACTTCATAAGTAGGGAAACAGCATTTACAGAGAGCCCCCAGGGGTACAGAATGTTGTGACAAGGGTGGAGGCCATGCAAAGTTGTCTCAGGAGACCCCATGCACTTCCAAATGAGGAGACCTCTGCTGGGCCATGGAAGAAATAGCAAGGTGGGACCTATATGTGTTGCTCCAGAAAAATGAAAAAGAAAGAAAAAAAATTGAAATATATGACACTTGTCCGTGTCTCCAGAGCTCTGGAATAACTTTTGTGCTAAAAAGCACAGTGTTGGGGAAGTTTTGTGACGTTTGTACTCCACTCCAGGAATCTGAGCCACACAGATCTTCACAAAGTTCAAGTGTGATCCTGTGTTTGCATCCTTTGGGTAGTTATTACCTGGGGTAGGACTGAAGATGGGCTGGGGTGTCAGGGGACAAGGACAAGAACCTCGACAAGGAAAAATGAATATGTGTTGGACAAGTCTACTACGCCCAGCCCAGTGGTGGGGAGGAGGACTCGGTTAAGTAGCTTTAATTGCCCCTTGAATAGGATACCCATGTTGCCCCATCAGCCTTTATTCTCTGGGAAGTTGTCAGTTCAAATCTTCAACAGGCAGGTTTGTTATCAGCAAGTGGTTTACAGCCCCTGGGCTGTGCATTAATTAAAATGGCTTTGTGCAGAGTCTTATTCATTAGCACGCTGCTTCTTTAATCACTGCCTCTTCAGCCACCAGGACAATCTATAAATCTCCTCAAATATGAAATAATGAAATGGAATGGTTCAATTTATTACAATGTAATAAGTCAGGATAATATGGGGGGTGGACAGGGTGGCATTAACATGGGCTGCCTGCCTAGTGCCGCCCTCCTCGTTATCTAGGTACCCAGGACACACAGCAGTAGACCAAACCGGCTGGGCCATGGCATAATGTAAGCTCTACCTGTTCTTTACATCTGCCATGCAGACAGTGATGGGCCGCCTACCAAAGAAGGACTGAAGAGAAATAGAAATGGATGGTCCAGGGGACACTTCGGGACCGACCATTTATTTCACAAAGTCGTCTATGGAAGACAGTGTCGGTATTCAGTGTCTATGAAACCCTCCAGAGTAACCGTGCATGAGGCTGAGCAGCGCCCTGAGTCTTCTTCCTGCAGTGAGGTTGCACAGGCAGATGTTACCTGCTCAAAAGCACCCAGACAGGATTCCAACCCAGTTCTTGTGCACAGAAGCTGAACTTCCCTGTTTACACAGGGGCCTCCCTGAACTACATACCGGCATCACCTGCAGAGCTTGTAAAACATTCAAGGTTCAACTGCATCCAGATAAATGAGGACAGGTTACCTAGAGTAAGGCTTAGCAATTACAAAAATCTCACTGTTTAATTTTAATGTATAGGACCCAGAGCCACATGATCCATGTTATAAGCATCTGCAGCTCTGGTTAGAGAAACACATTCACACGCTTCTCCTTAGAGGACTGATTGACTGACTAATCTTGAAGCAAGGGCCTAATGATTGTTTCTGTGGGTGGTGGTGCTTTGTTTGCTTTGTTTTGAGCCCCAGACTGGGCCTAACTAGCCTCAGCCTTCCAAGTGCTGAGGATGCTGACATGCTCCACCACACCTAGCTACGAATGGATGTTTTTATCCCATTTTCCAAAAGATTCCTAGGATAAAGCATGTCTGGTAACACTAAACTGTTTCTGAAACATGCAGTCCTACCTAGCCTGTCCCTTCCTCCTCTGAAATCAATGACTGTCAACTCTTTTTCACACTGTAATTTACTTGGTACATGGCACTTGTATGGATGACATAGGCTGACATAGCTTTCCCATCAGGGGAGCTGGATTTTCTTCCCCTAAAACTGTGATAAATGTAAGAAACTTAATGGTAGTATAATATTCTATGTGCCAACCCCTCCTCTCATTCACTTATCCCCAAGTCCCCAAATCATTCTCTCTTAAGTGGCATCAGCAGACATTGATCATGGGCTACTCAGATTTTGTACTTTCTTCCCTGTTCAATTTCTGGAACACCTTACAAAAAAAAAAAAAAAAAAAGAAACTAGAAGCAATTGAAAAGAAGAAGAGCTTCAAAGAGGCCTCGAAGGCAATATCTACCTTCCTGGCGCGGCCTGAGCTCTTTGTTCGGGTGTACACCATGGTATGCCAGCAGACACCGATGGCTTTATTTTCATGTCGCCAGGAGGGGGGGGGGGGGGGTGGTCATTCTGCCATGTTTTTCCTTCCATGATGTATTAAAATTGATCTTTTTTCCTTCTTCATATATTCTGTTTCTGTCAGATAACAGTTACAAGACCAGGAACCAATACATGAAGCCTTTGGAGATAATTAAGCCATGAGAGAGTAGAACACTGTTTTTTTTTTTTTTTGGTGTTTTGAGAACAGGTCTCCTTTGTAGCCCCAGCTGTCCTGGACTCACTCTGTAGACCAGGCTGGCCTTGAACTGATAAAGATCTGCCTGCCACTTCCTCCCAACTGCTAGGAATAAAAGCATATGCCACCAAAAAAAAAAAAAAAAAACATTTTTTTCAAAAAATTATTATTTATTAATATGTGCGTTGTGTGTGTGTGTGTGTGTGTGTGTGTGTGTGTGTGTGTGTGCTTACTAGTGTCATCTGAGGCTAGAAAGAGCAGTTGGGTCACTAGAAGCTATAGAATTACAGGAAGTTGTGAGCTGCCCTAGGTGGATACTAGGAGCTGAATTCAGCTTGCAAGGCAACAAGTGCTCTTGCCCTCTGACCTATCTCTCCAGCCCCAAGAGTGGAGCATTTCTTGTTTTAATATATTTTATTTATTAATTTTGTGTATGGGTGTATTGCCTGCATTTGTGTATGTGCATCTGTGTTGTCGTAATGCCAGTGGAAGTCAGAAAAGGCCATTGGATCCCCCAGAACTGGAGTAATGACTGTCGTCTGCTGCCATGTGGTGCTGGGAATCGAACCCAGTTCTGCGAGAGCAGCCAATGCTCTTAACTGCTAAGCCATCCCTAAGTGGAGCACTTCTTTTTTTTCTTTTTTTATAATTTATTGTTTTATATATTTTTTTTTTTTTTTTTCAATTTTGTTCAGGCTTTTTTCCCTTTACCTTCCCCCCACACCCCCCACTCCACCCAAAACCGATTCCCCTTCAGTCAGTTTCTTTGATGCAGTCTTTTCTGTTGTTTGGTGTTGTTGTGTTCTTTCCCATATGCATCATTCCCAACTACGAAATATTTACAACAAGGTTATTGGTGTTAGCATCCCACAGATGAGGGATCCCATTCTCGTTTGTTTCTGGAATGTGTTACTTCCCTTACCCCTAATATCTTCTTTCCCCTCCCCTTTCCCCACCCCGTTCATCCTGTGTCTTTTTTCGCGCTCGCCCTCCATTGTGTTGTTGTACCACATTTTCTCTAACACTCGTCAGTTCAGGGGGCATTTGTGTTGGTTCCCGCTTTTTGCTACTGTGCACCGCCGTGCCATTCACATAGCTCATGCCTGTCTCTTGGCGTCGCTTGAGTCTTTTGGGTGTTTACCCAGGAGTGGTATGGACTGGGTCAGGTGGTGACGTTCATTTGTCTTCCGGGTTCTCCCCACACTGGGCTTCGCATAGTGGCTAATAACATAGTTTTACATTTCCGCACACAGCAGTGGATGAGTGTTCCCTCTTTCCCACAACTCTCTCCTATGACTCGATATCATTGGTTTATTTTGATCCCTATGCCAGGTTCTTATTTGGAGTGAGATGATATTCTTTAAAGTAGGTTTTAATTTGCTTGTCGCCTAATTATTAGAATGTGACCATAGTCGATTTAACTATCTTCTGTAACGATATGGACGTGGGTGGTCTCTCATCTTTTTGATCTCTGTTGTTTGGACGTTCTATGTTGCTTCTTTGTATTTGTTCAAGTGGGTATATTTGTGCTTTTTTTATAGTTTGGGGAAATTTTTCATTCTATTATTTCTGTTGAACACTCTTGAGTCATACTATTCTCTTGGGAATTCGTCTCTCTCCTCATATTCATTGATATGAGGAGTGTTTGATTTTTTTCATAAGTGTCCACATATTTAGCTAGTTGTTCAACGGTATTGCAATTTTTAACTTTTCATTATCTTTACTTGAGGTCTTCATTTAGATTGTATAACATGTGTTTATCTTCCCAGGTCTATATTTAATTTGTATCTGCTCCTCCATTTCTAACTTCTGAGGCTTTTTTTCCATTCTTTCCTTCTTGATTGGATGATTTTTTATTTTTCGTTGTTTCATTTCATTCCTGTGTTTTTAGATATTCTACTTCCTTTTGGATTTTCCTCATTCTTTCTGGTGCTTCCATCTATTTTCTGGTTGGTCCTTTTCTAGTGTTTCGCCCAACTTCCTTAAGAGATTTGTTCATTTGATCGTCACTCTAAGTACTTCGTGGAGTTTTTTACATTCTCCCCTTTAGCTTCTTTCCCATGTTTGTCCAATTGTCCTCTCTGGCTTCTTGAATAGGTTCTTTTTTAGTTTTCATTGCTCTCCTTAGTTCTCTGATTGTTCTTTCTATTCTTTAATTTCTCTGAATAGGTCTGCAATTGTTCTCTAAAGATCTTGTTGTCTTGGGTTCACCTGCCCAGGGGGATCCCACTGTAGCAATCTCCTACAGGGGTGGTAGAGCTTGGAATTATCTGCACATTTCCCCATGTTGTCCTTTTATGATAGACCTGGACATAGTGAGTTTCCTTTTTTCCCCTGGTGTATTCTCTGTTTGATGATTACAAATGCCTTTTCACTGTGTTGAAGACTGCTTCTTGCCTCCTTCAATATGGCCTTTCTTTTCCCGTCCTTAGATTTAGCGAGTGCGTTGACTTTCTAGGTTTTAGGCTTTTCAATTTTTTTTGTTTTGTTTTTTTGTCCTTTCTACTCTTCCCCTTTCTGTTTCTGAAGGTTCCTCCCAAAAAAATCCACTTGGACAGGCTCTCCGGTGCGAGCAATTAGACTGGTGGGGGGGAGGGGACAAGGTGCCTGACTTGGACCTCTTGTGTTTAGTGGTCCTGGGAAGGACTGACGAAGATAACCTCAAAGCACTCTGAGTGGAGCCACTAGTTAAATGAGCATCGCGTATTGGGCTGGGTCATCTCTTCTCTCTTCTCGCTCTCGTCTCATCCTCTCCTCTCGCTCGTACCGCCTCTCGCCTCCGCCGCCTCCTCTCCTCTCCATTCTCACCACACAGGGGCATTAGGTAAGATACGTAAGATAAGCATCTGCAACCAGAGACAACGCACTACAGTGGACAACTAGACCACCAGTTTCTTATTTTAAATTTTTTCTTAATTATTTTATTATATTGTATTCTTTATGTTTATGATGTACTGTCTGCATGCAAGTCTGTGCACCCATGTCGTGCAATGCCACGGAGGTCAGAAGAGGGTGTCAGATTCCCCTGGAACTGGAGTTCTCCTGGAATTGGAGTTTCAGACGGTTCTCGGCCGCCATGTGGGTGCTGGGGATCGAACCTGGGTCCTCTGCAAGAGCGGTCAGCACTCTTAACCGCTAGGCCATCTAGACACCAGTTCTACCAATGCTTCCAACTTCCTTCTAGAACTGTGAGAAGTATCTGTTGTATAACAGACTACTAAGTCTATGGTAACTTGTTTAAAAGTGGGTCAAGCTAAGATATAGCACTTACCACAGCCTAATCTCCTATCATACTTACCTATTCATTGCATTTATTTGGCTATCTATCTCCTCTTGCCAGCAGATAAGCTCCATGAGGTTGGGGATTGTGATCTGTTTTGCTTACTAATAAATCCCAGCTACTTCCAAGAGTGCTTGTCACAGAACAGAGACTCTATTAAATAGTTGGTAAGTGGTGCCCAGCATAGGGGACTAGACTGTGGTCATGGGATTTACCCATCCACTGTCTTGCTCAAGTAACAAGGAGACACATGAGGGAGGAAAGTGTACACACTTTCCACACCTCTGTCCATCCTGGGTATATGGGGGTTTTGGAATGTCTTCACAATCTATAAACAAACTCCAAATACCTAAAGTCAACCTGCTCACTGACCTTTGGGCTAGCTGTCATCCTGCCACCTCTCTGCACAAAGGACCCTGATCTTTTCATTTCAGCATTGAGAAATCAGGTTTCCCAATGGAATATTGGATGTTCTTGCTTAACCAGGTGACAAATAACATGCTTAATAAATTATAGATGATAAAATATTGCATGAAAACCTGATATCAATTTTAATACTTTAAAATGATTTATTAATATGCTTTCACACTGTTTGAAGTGTCTGTTATTTCTCACGTTGCAATGACACGCTGTGAATGAGGAAGGAAGACTTGACAAGGTGAGTAAGGAAGAAATGAGACTGGCTTGACGGATGGGGTAGGATGAGCAAGACCCATACAAGCTGAAGCCAAAGAGAAGAAACACCACCATTCTGGAGAATTTCTAGGTATATGTGAACTTCTTTGGCATCTCCCTTGTTAGATGGCAGAGATCACAGAGCCTTGTGTGATGGCATATCTATCCCCTTTTCCTTCTTAGGAAAGCCACTGATCTGTCCACTTCCCAATGTACCATATGTAATTTAGACATGGCACCTTAACACAGGCATGCAGGAGTACATGCATTAGAAGGATGCATGGATACATTTGCTGATATCCAGACCTTTCCCATTCAGCCACACTCCACTTACCCATGGACTCTGCTCTCCAGCACAGGGATCAGGCTATGTATCCTGAGTACTAGGGGTCAGCCAGAATAATGATACTTTAAGGGACGCCTCATGTTTAGCATCTTGCATTTTAGCATGGTAATTTCAAAATCAAATTTAAAAGCTGTGCTATAAGAAGGGAATGGGAAATATGTGCCTGATCTGAATTGGAAAATGATGTATGAAATGTACAAAGCACCAATAAAAAAAAAAAAGAAGGGAATGGACAGGCCCTTAAGACCCTTGACCAGGTAGTCCTACCATTTCTAATTGTTCCCATGTCTATAAATCAGTTAGTAGGGCTAGTGATAGGTAACAGCTTCCGATGTGTATGTTGAGTGGACTCAAGCAGCTACAGAGGTTTCTGCAGAGCTTCAGAAACAGATACCACAAGGCAGTGTCATGGAAAAGCATAGAAGCTCAGAGAGCACTGCTTAGGCTCAAAGCCCAGGGCTTCCCACATACAATTAGGCTGAATGACTTGGAAAAGTTATATAATGTCTTATGCCTCAGTTTCTTCAACCAGAAAATAGGAAATAATAAACATTCATCCTTTAGAGCATTAGTGTTGCACCAGTGTTTCCTGTCAGGAGTTTTAGATGAATCTCATTTGAGCCACAGGACCTTGGATTCAAATCCTGTCCAGTCATCCGGGAGTTACCTCTGACAGTGCAGACTGACAATTCAGGTTCCCATCCAAAAAGGGGGAATGACTCCATCCCTATTCAAAGTCAGTTAGGAGGAGTTAGTAACAAGAAACATAAAATGTGTGGTCTAGAACACTGTTAGTGCTCCAAAAATAGCACCAATAGTAATAAGTATTAATATTACACTAGTAATGGTGACTGTGTTAGTCAGTTCTCCATAACTGTGGGAAATAGAAGTTGATTATCTTAGAGAGAAAGGGTTTATCTCGCCTCACGGTTTTAGAGATCTCAGTCCAGATTCAAATATACCCATTAGTTTTCAGTCTCTGGTGAGACGGCAGCAGCACAGCATGTTAGAAACCATGTGATTGGGTGAAGCTACACTCCTCATAGCACCCAGGAAACAAAAAAAGATGAGGACAATGATCATGACCATGACAAAGACAAAGACTAAGGACACATGCCTAATGATCTGAATGGCGCCCACTGTACTCAGCCTCCTACAGGTTCTACCACCTTCCAAGCTAAGAAATCAAGCCTTTGGGAGACACTTATTTAAAACCATAGCAATAACAAACTGTCCTTCATACTTTGAGGTAGAAGATACAGGTTTAAAAACAGATTGCCTCTTCCTATTGGACCCCAGCATCTCAGCTAGCTGCCTGTCCCTCCCAGGCATTCCTATGTGATCTGAGTGACATTATCAATGAACAAGGACAGCCCTGGGCTCCTGGAGGCAGTCCAAGTTTAGCCTGCCTGGGGCTTACATTTCTCTTAATTAATTATCACAGCCAACTTGTTTAGGGTTGTTTCATTTCCTCCATTACCTGATTCCAAAGCACAACAGACTACAGTCAAAATATGACCACCACCTTCCCAAAAAAGAAAAGGAAAAATTAACATATTTTAAAAGAGGAGAAAGACAGACAGGGATGTGACAGGGAACCAGGGAGAGGGAGAAACATGCTGAGGGAAATTCCACCAAGCAATATGCTCAGCTTCAGTTTGTGGAGAGACCGTGAACTCCATGAACTCTTTGGGGGTGGGGGTTGCTTGGTGAATACAGGTGTAAATGGTGTCGTTGTGAGCACAAAGCAAGCTGCCTGCTCACAACCTATTAGCTGGTAAACAGCAATGTTCTGTAATTCAGCTATTAAAAACAGCTTCAAGAGAAATCAAATCTCATTTAGCAGGGGTCTATTTTAAAGTTTCATATTCATCCAAGGAAACAGGCTCTAATTCTCGAATGTTGGCTTTCTTGGAAGCAATGCCATTTCCAAGCTTAATAAACATCCATTTGAAGTGACAAGGTGGACCCCTT
Organism: Rhizomys pruinosus; assembly: GCA_009823505.1. Taxonomy (NCBI): domain Eukaryota; kingdom Metazoa; phylum Chordata; class Mammalia; order Rodentia; family Spalacidae; genus Rhizomys; species Rhizomys pruinosus. The sequence goes on along the minus strand of VZQC01002030.1, from coordinate 2,879,071 downwards.
AATGTTCCCCCTGGAGAGTAGGGGGAGCTATGAATGAGTTTCTGGAAACCACTGAGACAGGTGGAATATTTCCTGAAATTTGCATATGAAATGAGGTTGTCTCCCTCTCCACCCAGGAACAGAGGTGATGATCTTCAGCAGGGAGAGGGGCTTTGCAGAACCTCACTTCACAAGCCAAGTTACACACCACAGGAGCAAGAGGATTCCAGGTGGCTTTCTGTGAAGAGTGAGTGTATAATTTAGCCCCCATCCCCACTCTCTCAGACCCTAGGGACGACAGAGCTGTCACACACATACATGTGTTACTTTTCAAGCGCCAAACTACAGTATGGTCAAATGACATTTGCTTCCCCAATTTCCAGCATCTAATCTATCTGTCCAATAGCTAAAAGGTAAATAGACCTTGAAACATATGGGTGGCTTCAGAAGTCAGTCAGCTGGCAGATGAGAGATGCAGTCAGGTCTCCATGCTCTAGGCTGGAAGGTTCCACAAACCTGTATTCCTTCCCTCAGAATCTCTCAACATCCCACCCCTCAGACTTTTCAGACTGACTCTCCTGACTGTGCATGGGCAGTCTTTTGTTATGGAAAGGCCAGATTTTGTTATGGATTTTTCTAAACAGTAACCAGACATATTGGATGCTTTCAAGAATATTAATGCTAGCTCCTTCCAAAAGCCAAGTGCATGCTTTCTCTTCCCATGCCATAGAAGAACAATGCCCATCAGGAACCCTAAAAACCTCAGGCAGTGGGTCATTTTTAGACATAGAAAAGACTCCACAGCCCCACCCTAAAGGCCACTAAATCCCCTTTAATTACCATGCACTTCCTGTATTCCTCCTTTTTCATCATTGCTGATTACAGATATACCCATGTCTGAATAATATCTTCCCACTTTATAATCAGACAACTACCACTTACTCTGATAACCTGAGACACTCTAAGTATGATTTTGCCTGCAAAATACTTAGGCTATGCTTAGTCTCTTTTTGGGGGGGTGGGTAGACAAATTACCATACTCTTTAAGGCAGAAAGCTGACTAGGAGGACATACTAAGAAGACACCGGCCCAAGGGAAGACTTGGATGTTAGGTTTCAGAAACTTGAGCTGAAAATTCCTGTTCCCAGAAGCTGGCATGGAGGGGATAGAGCCGCATCCATAGGCTTTAAACCTTAAACATACCAAATCTGTAAGCAGCTGATCTACTCATGGGGATCTATTTTCATGGTGAAATGAGTATTTTTTTTTATTTTTTTATTAATTTTATTTCTTTCTCTATGTGTATGAATGTACTGTCTGCATGCAAGTTTGTGCACCCGTGTCGTGCAATGCAGCAGAGATCAGAAGAGGGTATCGGATTCCCCTGGAACTGGAGTTCTCCTGGAATTGGAGTTTCAGACGGTTCTCAGCCACCATGTGGGTGCTGGGGATCGAACCCGGGTCCTCTGCAAGAGCAGTTGGTGCTCTTAACCGCTAGGCTATCTCTCCAGCCCCGAAATGAGTATTTCTTAATTGGATCATTTGTATGGCCCTCTGATGGAGAAGTTACCCTTACTTTTAAAATCTCATCTTACTGAATTCCTAGAGAAACTGCAAGAAAAGGATCATCATATCTCTGCTGATATATAAAGCAGAAGAGATTAGAGGGCCTGACCCAATGTCGCCAGATGAAGTAGGCATACTATGGATAGAACTGGGCTCTTCGATGTAGGAAGTATGAGGTCATGACAAAAAAGATATCATGAGTCCTGGGAGCAAGAGATATGAATTCTACCCCTCATCCCAACATTTCATGACCACCCTGGATACAGAATCAAAATTCTCTAAGGTGGCACTCTCAATCTGTCCAAAACTCAGAGTAGCAAAGGGAGATTTGAAGAAGTAAAGACTGATCCTGGGACACTCCCTGCATTTTAACAATGTTAGTCTCTATAGGGGGAGTTCGGGAGACTTTCCCTGTGATACTTCATACAAATATGGTTGGGAAGTGACTACAGCCTTTGTTTCTCCTCTTATGAAAGGGACAGTAATAATATGCATCTCATACAAATATAATCCTGGTAGGAAAATCCAACATAGGCTGTGTTCCATATTCCAAAATATGAAATGAAAAGTAACTCAGAAGTGTTCTAAAATATTCCAGGATTGGCCCTAATATATTTTTCTCTTTTAATAATATGTCTCTAAGGATCTAGGAGGCCTTTGGATATCATTTCAACATTAACCAGTAAAATAATTTTGAGTGGAAATTTTCTAGCTGGATCAGACTTCGGCACAAAGACTAGCTTCTAAATGTTGCCGTTTGAACCAGATTTTCCCCAGCTTTTATGACTTCCACAATCATTGGTACTGTTTGCACAGCTCTTAGCCAAACACTGTACCAGGCACTTTAGTGTGTAGAAAGAGGAGGCATAATGTCAACACAGTGGTGCTTACAGCCTGAATGCTACCAGTAGTCACATTGCCATACAGTCATCACCAACAAACATGGATGGAGAACCCGGGACTGGGAAATCCTTAATGATTTAGAGTGATGTGAAAATATATAGAGTGTTCAGAAGCTAGTTGATTCAGTACAGATGAGAACTCTGCCTGCTTTGCTAAAGCATTTGGACTTTTTATCCCCATTTTTACAGAGAAGAAAATCAAATTCCATAGAGTTTCAATTACTAGCTCAAAGTCACAGAGCTAGAGAATTTGATATTTTTTTAAATGAGGAAATGGTCTGGTTAGTTTTTCTTTAGAAAGCAAATTCAAAGATCAAGCAGGAGTGAAGACAGGAGAGTGGCTGTGCAGTAGCCCGGAGGATTGCAACCCAGAAGGCACTGGAGGGAGGGCGAAGAACCCTTGGAAGTGGAATTGGGCCTGAGTGTTGGGAGCATTTGGTGATGAGAGGAGCCAAAATGGGCAAGAAGGCCAGGATCACTGTGCAAAAAGTTTGCAGTACCGCACCTCAGCCTCTCCCTCAGCAGGCAATCCTGCCCTGGGTGAGTCGTCTTACACTTCCTTCATTGTCCTGTGCCTACTTGGGAGGACTTCCGAAATTTTGAGATCTACACAAGTTGGTAATCACTTGAAAATTTTCAATTAAATGTAAAGAAAGAAAAAAACAAGTCAATCTATTCTTTCTTTTGACTGCTCTATTGATTAAAATGAATGTCTGTGTGGGGACTGCTGAACCATGAAAAGCAATCTGTCTTAGATGGGTAACAGATCGTTAGGAAATCATTGGGTTGGAGGAGAAAGTCAAGAAAAAAAAATTGCAGAGATTCACATGTGGGGGTGCCCATGTGCTTATCTGTAGCTACATAGCCATGTATAGAGATGTGCATTTCTATATATAGGGGACATATGCCACACACTTCAATCAGCAATCATGAGCCAAAGACACAGGCAGAATTCCTGACAAGAGTGTCACTGTGGATGGCTTAGCACTCTAGGCAAATCTCCAGAGTCTGTGTGGTGGGTGAGCAGAGGAATGAGGGGCTATCCACATAATAAGTTCAGATCTCAAGTATCTCCTCTCTGACATGTGAGTTTGACAGAACCTACAACATTGTATTTCAAGACCGTTCTCTGGGAAAATTAGGAAAACAAGTGGCATTAATATGTATGCCTCTAATTTCATCAAAATGTTAGTTTATGAGAGCTATTCTACATACAGGAAAGCTTTTGCTTAAGAGGAAGCAAAAAAGGGGAAATAAGAAAGAGCTCATAGTTATTCCTTCCACCTCAAATGGAATAAACTAAGGACAGTTCTGCAAAGTACACATAGGGCTAAATTGGAATCAACTCACCTTTAGAAGATTGGGAAATAAAGCATTTTGCCTTCCCCCAAAATCCACTTCAATGGGTAGAAAGAAGTAGGAGTGAACACTTTCCATTCAAATGCACAAATGAAAATACAAAGGAGGGGCTCTCCTTCTTTGCAAGACAGCTTGCTCTCTCACACATTCATCAGCTAAATTATTCAGATTATCACTAATACTTTCCTCATACCCTGTTTTTAATGATGAACCTTCTTCAACATCTTCCCCCTCTTCCCTTCCCAAGATCTCTTTTGCTCCAGAACAAGGGCTGACTGACTCATTTTGCTTCCTCCAAACTGAACATCCTTACTGGGCAGTCCCCTCCATCCTCCAAGTCGAGTCTAAAGAAATAGGGATTCATCTGAAGAAGTTCTTTGAGTTCACTAAGCACAGTCCGCTGTGGGATGCCTGTCTCCTTCACACTCCAGGTATGCAGACTTGGCCTCTTCACATAAACTCCCAGATCTTTAGTTTGCTTGTGAAATGGGATTAATAATTACTATGATAGTAGGTATCCATGACCCTCGAAAATTATCTTCACTCTGCCTATCCCCCCATGATGTTAAGGATTTTCTGGAAATCCAGAAGCAGTTTTGATTGTTGTTCAGCTGAGCGATGTGAGCTGGCTTTTTCCCAGCAAATTGGTGGCAAATGCATGTAAAACCTTAGAACATCTTTCTCTCAGTTTTTTTTCCATTTTTTAGCTATAAGTGATGATCCATGAGTACAAGCATCCTTCATATGAAACCAATTTGCAGGCTGTTGTGCCCAAACCCCCACAGCCCCACCATCCAGCGGGGGGTGAGGGGTTGCATGTTCAATCAAGTTGATCAAATGAGTGTCCAGACTACATTGCTGTAGTTTCACCATTCACCCCAATCGCAGCCCTTACATTCTACCATGCCCCCTCTTCCGCAGATTGTTCCCTAGGCTTAGAAAAGGGGCACAGGTGGATGAGAGGTAAAACAGTCCACTCTCTCTGGAGCTGTTGACTTGGACTCTGGGTAATTCTGGCTGTTTCCTCCTTTCATGGGCTGACAGTAAAAACAAAAAAAAAGAAAAGAAAAAAAAAACTGAGAGAAAGATGCAGGACAGTTATGGCAAAATGCATGATCTGGGATGGGGTGGGTGTAGGGGGGAAGGGAAAGGGAAATATGCCTGATCTGAATTGGAAAATGATGTATGAAATGCACAAAGCACCAATAAAAAAAAAAACCTTAGAACAGTGTCCAGTGCAAAATAAACATTGGTACTCCTTATCTTTGTTCAGATACTGAAGAATAAAGATTAAAACTAAATTTTCTCACAAAATATAAGAAATATACCAGCTTCTTCATGATAAAGGATGTGGGACAGAGGCAGAGGGAATGGACAAAGGACATCCTTAGATTCTTCAGAGGAAAATAGGCAGTACCCAAAATGGAACTGGAGAAATGGCTGAAGGGTCCTCTAGAGGGTCCTTCCAATGCACCTGTTCTGCCCTTCCCTTGTATGTTCTGCTAATGAAGTGTCTGTGCCATGAGCCAGCAGGCTAGATACAGGCATAACAAAGGCCAGGCTATCCCTGAAGTGGAATAGTAACCTGAATAGTAACCCAGGGCATTGTGAGTGAAGGATTTGAGAATGAATGAATGAATGAATGAATGAGACTATGAAAATGATGACTACAAACCACTTTCATAGGAAATACTTTGGGGAGAAATTACCTGTTAATATAGAAGTCCATTAACCTTTTGAGCTCAATTATGCTTTTATTTCTATGTACATAAATAATTATTTAATGTTCGTTATTAGGAAACATATAAAAATCTAGAGAGGACAATAAATACTTGGTATTTCTGAATGCCATAGAATATGCTAGTTCCCAGAAGGATTGAAGAATAGTTGGCTCCATGTATATTTTTATCTTTATCTCTTTTTTGGTAAATTTAGAGATTTTTAACATAAAAAATTGATTGAAAGAAATAATAATATCCTCCAATAATTAAGTTCCTGGAAAGTATAATAAAAACACAAAGTCTATGAAAATATACTGAATGATACTATCATAAAGAGTTAATTAGCTGCCTATTTTAATTTACTTTTCCCAATCAAGGTATTCCCTCCTCTTGCTTAAAGAAATAGCTGTCAATAGCACCTGTGAATTAATTTATCCCTTGATGAAGTTAAAAATTTTCAGGAAAATCTAGAAATAGTTTATCCTTGCTGTTGTTACTAGCATCTGAGAATTCTGAGCTGGTTTTCCCACTATTTGCTGTCTTTGAATTCCAGCATCTCCATACACTGTGAGCCCATCTTGTCTTCTCCTTAGATGTGTGAATATAGAAAATGCAGTAGTTGCTTATCATGCACTCAGGCTAAGTGAAGTTTTATCCTAATGAAACTAAATGAAATTCCCAATTGCTCTGGTGAAGAAGGATGCTTTGATATTCTGCTTGTGAGAAAGTGGCTCTATGCCAAAAATAAAGTGACATCAACCTCCATAAGGGCAAGTCAGAGTTCCCACTCCCAGCAACAGAATCATCCATGATCCTCTTGTGGGTTGTTTGTGAGGCAACTTTGCTAGATGGTCTTTAATAGGAGTTTGATAGGAATACAGGGAAAATTTGAAGGGAGGGAGGATAGGAGGGAAGGAGGGAGGAAGGGAGGGAGGGAGAGAGAGAGACCCCTCAAGTGCAGAGAGATCTATTCATCTTAAGTCTCACTCATAGGTGTGAAATACACCATGGTTCATTTGTGCTCCCATTTCATTCTTTTTTCTTTTTTCTTTTTTGGCCTTTTTGAGACAGGGTCTCTCCTAAGCCCCAGCTGTCCTGGAACTCTCTATGTAGAGCAGGCTGGCCTTGAACTCCCAGAGATCTGCCTGCCTCTGCCTCCCAAGAGCTGGGATTAAAGGCATGCACCACCATGCCTGGCAGTTCTACAACATCTGTCACTGTTCTTTCAATCACTCTCCATGCACAAATATATAAATATATTTGAGATAGGAATACAGTGATAGGTGGGTAGACCAGATGGATAAATGATAATAGGTAGATAGATGGTAGATATACAAATATAGATATATAAATGTGCATATGGACACACACACACACACACACACACACACATGCACCCTGTATATGTTCTTTAAAATATTCTATTTGCCTTGTTTTTGTGTGTTTCCTCTCACTCATATTATATTGTTCTATAGGCCTTATTCAGTTTCTTTCTGCCTTAAACACTGTCATTTTAAGACCTAGCCATGCTGTGTTGGACAGATCTGTGCTGTTGCTTATAAATGTGCCCACTGTAACTCACAGTGTGATTCCATCATGCTTTATTTACCTGTTCCTCCACTGAGACATTGAGGTTCCTTCCATGAACTGTCTGATGAATATCCTTACCCTGTGTTGACATTGCCCTAGGGAAATTGCTGGAATCTACACCTAGGAAGAAGTTGACTGACAGTGGTTTACTGCAGATTGTTCGAAATGATGATCTCGGACTATGGTCTCAGCATGAGGGGGCCCTGTAACCCCACATCCATTCACATAGTACCCAGATTATTGCCAATTATGAGATGATGTCATTTCTCTTACATTTTATTCCATTTCTAGCTTCTCTCTCTCTCTCTCTCTCTCTCTCTCTCTCTATATATATATATATATATATATATATATATATATACATACATATTGCATATTAGATTTCATGTAGTACCATTTGATGTAAATTTGCTGCTCATATCACAGTTTTATGTTGGCGTTCATGTATTTCCCTTGTAAAGCTCTAAGAATGTTTAAGGATCAATCTCTACTTAATTTATTATCATACATATGAATTAACAGTCTGTCACTGCCAATTCTGTCTACTATGTCCTTTGTTGAACACATGGCCTTAATCAGACTGTAATAAAATCTTGCTTTTATGTATTTTTGTGTTCTAATGTTACTTTCTATTACATCAAAATTTTACCTGTCCAAGTTATAGCTATAATTAAGCTGAGTCCACAGCTGCACATAGCTTCAGCTAGGGATCCAGTTTCATTTTTCTCCATGTAGCAAGTCAGTTATTCCCATCATACAAATCCTCTCCTTATTGTTTTTCAGCACCAACAGTAAAATGGTTAATTATATTTGGGCTTATCTCTGGGGACCGTGTCTGCTCTTGCACTAAGAACATTCTATTTTAGGCAATATGACTTCAAGGTAAATCTTGCATCAGGAGAGTGATGCTCTTCATTTACAGTCCTGACTTTCTCATCTGCCTTCATGAAATTTTAGAAAAAGTTTATTGAGTTCGCTGAAAAATTATCCAGCTGGTACTTTCACTGGAAAGATACTAAATTCATAGAATGACTTGAAAATATTGACATCTTTATTAGAATAAACTAGCCAATTCAGAGTCTAAAATGATCCAACATATATTTGGATTATTTCCATATGTCTACAAATAGACTTTTATAGCTTTCCATAAAAATCTAGTGTGTCCTCTGGTTGTAATTACTGCTTTGTTTCTCGTTTTGGTTGTTATAAGTGGCACCTTAGTTTTTTAAATATTCTAGTTGGTTAATGCTAGAGTACATAAACATATGTCATCTTTTAAAGTTAATATTGGATCTAAACATGTCACTAGCTCTTCTCTTATAGTTATAATGGTTGGATTCTATTGGCCTTTTTGTACATGATCATATTATTTGCAGTTTCAGATTTTCCAATCATTTCACCTTTGATTTCTTCTTTGTATGTATTTCCTTTTTATAAAGCAGTCTGAAAGGCTAGAGAGATGTCTCAGCAGTGAAGAACCTTTGCTACTCTTCCAAAAGACCTGAGTTTTATTCTTAGCACTTGTGCCAGGAAGCTCACAACAACCTGTAGCTCCAATTCCCAGGTGTCAGATGACTCTGGCCTCTGTGGACGCCGTCCATACTCATATGCACACACCCGTGCACAGACAAACACGTATGCACAGGATGAAAACTCAGTCTTTCTCAAAAGGCATTTTGAAATATCTGCCTTCATTCAGATAGACTTTATCTCCATTTAACTCATAATTTTGGCTACTTCCCTGAGGTGTGTATGGACATCTGCCCATCTTCATTCATTCTCTAGAGTCGTTTAAATTTTCTATACATTTGGCTATAATATCTATCCTGCTCTGCAGATGGGGAAATAAAATCAATTAAAATAATTCATGAAAGGAATACTGAAACTTTATTTTCCAAAGGAGTGGTAGAAGTTGATTTAAGTGTGACATTATGGTTATAGGTATCTTCTGAACCCCTTTGTGAGTGTTACATTCTGCATTACATATACATACATAAACATCAACTAAGACACATAAAATGTTTTCCATATGTCAGTCTTGTCCTCTTCTAACCATTTCCTATGCAGTAGTATCTCATTTCATCTAACAGACCTTTCAGATGGGTGGTATTTTTTTCCCATTTCCTAGATGGAGAAATTGAGGCAACACAAAGGTGACTACTTTGCAAAGGTCAGGATTCTGTCCCCAGAAACCTGGCCAGGGTCTGTGCCCTCAACCCCATGCACCAAGCTCTGTATCCCTGGACACATGACCATACTCCAAAGTGAAGTGGCATCATCTCTGATGGCCATCAATGGTCAGCTTTGCCTCGCCACATTTATCCCAGTGCCCATTGGTCAGAATTAAGCAGCACTGGCCTGGTCCTTCATATTTATGATCTCGGTCTCCACTCTCTTTGCTCCAACTGTCAGATTCTTCAAACTCAAAGAATTAAGTATATCTGCTATCTCAAAGGACATTCAAGAAAAAAAGAGAGGCAAGAAAGGGGAAGTGATTCTTGCAGCTTGCTGCTCTCCATCTGAAATGACACATCTGTGCACAGAAAGAAGCACTGAACAGGGTTGACAGTCTGGGAACTTAAGATGACTCGCTTTTTCCTCTGTGCTATTCTTTGAGTATTTCAAATTCTCAGATTAGAGACATCTATATTCAAATGTGAAGCTCTCCCCACCCTCCACCTAAAAATGCCAAGAATGAGCAGCAAAGACCAACATTCTGGTTATAGATATTCTGGTTGTAGAAATTATTGGTTCTTTTCTGTGTAGATAATAGAGAGATGGCTAGATAATAGTGTATTGTCTGTCTGCTAAAAACCAAACAAGTCTTTTAAAATTATGATGAAACAGATTTAATGGTGCAAGAATAGGCTGGGAATTTGCAACTAAATCTGGTTCTGAATTGGAAGTGTAGCTATTAGAGGCACTAAATGAAGATGCTAAATCTGATGGTGAAAGCCTTGCTGGAGGGAGGCACAGGGCGGAGTTGAAGCTTGGGCGACTAGGGTTAGAGAGTATGAAGTGTGCTCTTCTCCAGAGACACTAACTCTCCCAGTTCCTGGTTTTCTCCCATGAATCAATGAGTGCAGGTTTCTAGAGTCCAATGGCAGCAGACTTTGTTTCCAAACCATCATTGGTTGCCAGAAATAAGTCACCTCAGCAAACTCAAACGGTAGAAATTTCCTGACGCATAAAATTGATTTATGCTTACAATCAAAATGTGTTTCCCTTGGTAATTTATGCTCAACAATTTAACATGATAATTTGTGCCACGGTTTTAACATTTCTACCTTCCTATCAACCCTGAGTACACACACACACACACACACACACACACACAAACACACTATCCTTCTGAGGCAGGGCTTTAAAAAAATCAATACCACAGCAGCTTCTTTTGTTTTTTGTTGTGACAAGATTGAATTTAAACAGCCTAAGAAGTCAAAACAACAAGAGAAATATCAATACATATTAGCTTAATCAAGACGCTCTGCTCCACCATCCCTGTCTACACTCGAATTATGTTCCCACCATAAGTTTCATGTCACTGTTGACAGCTCGTATCTTCTCCACAAATATTTGCAGTCCAAGGCGGTCATCTAAAATGAAGGAGAGCTATAAGCTTCCCGACATCTTCTTTGCATTGTATGAGATTTTGTCACAACTGTTCTAAGAAAATCACTCCCCAGGCAGGCTGGTGCTCACTTGTTTGAATTCATAATCATAACATGTCTTTTATCCCGTAAATGCCTTTCTTCGTGTCCCCCAATGGCATTCCAGCAGAAACTTCCTCCTCTATTGCTCTGCATAAACCTCTTTGAAAAGAAAACTTAATAAAAACACGTTAACACAAATAAATGCACATTGTACTGGCCCCATAAAATCCTGGGCATGCCACACAGCACTTGGAAATGAGCATCTGATGAAGACATTGAGAGCTGGAGTGGTGGGATGCATCAACCAAGTGGAGGGACCAAATCCACTTGACCTTTTAAATGAAAAGTCGGCCACTATTCATTCATGCCTGCATGTTCTGTTCTTTTTCCCCAGGAAAGTAATTGGAACAGACTTATCAACAGTCTCATTAGGCACACAAAATTTTCACTTATCATATACAGAGATGATTCCTCTAGTCTGTGGATGTTAAAACTGTTTCCAGAGTAACACAGAGCAGGTGACCATTCCCTCCTGTCAGCTTACTCACTGTCTGTAGAGATGCTGTAATATGACCCAGGGCCATCTTTCAAGTCATGGGAACAAGTGGAGTGCAGGTCTACTCAACATGGACAAAAGGTGACATTTAGCATGGCTGTCATGATTTTTTAGGAACTCCAAGTCAGCAGCAGTGCTATGCTCATCTATGTGTAAGGTCTTCTGAGGCCTTGTAGGCCTGCCCTGTCTTGCTCTATCTGTCACTAAAGATGCAGGTGACATGTTGACACATTGCCAGTGAGGGCCAGGATGGGTGGCTGTGTCCAAGAAAACTCTCTGCATCTACCCAGATGCACAAGTGGTATCATTTTTTCCTGCTCTAGGTAAAAAAGGCCCATCTGACTGCCTTCAAAGAAACAAAAGCATTTAAATTCTCAAATGTCCAGTCATTCTCTAGAATTATTTCTTTTTAAGGAGAAGGCAAGTATGACCTTAGTGCTAGGATTTCTAGGAGGACATGAGAATTGATAACTCTTTGGATAACTGTCTCCACATAGTCTCTCAATACTTGAGGTTTGGGGATAAAGCTTCCTGTAGATTTCTAGAGCAGTCTTATAAGAATGCCCATAGCGGCCGGGCGTGGTGGCGCACGCCTTTAATCCTAGCACTTGGGAGGCAGAGGCAGGAGGATCTTTGTGAGTTCAAGGCCAGCCTGGTCTACAGAGTGAGTTCCAAGACAGCTGGGGCTACAGGGAGACCCTGTCTCCAAAAGACAAAAAAAAAAAAGAATGCCCAATGCAGGGCTGGAGAGATAGCCTGGCAGTTAAGAGCACCACACCGACTGCTCTTGCAGAGGACCTGGGTTTGAACCCCAGCACCCACATGGCATCTGAGAACTGTCTGTAACTCCAATTCCAGGAGAACTCCAGTTCCAGGGGAATCCGAGACCCTCTTCTGACCTCCACGGCATTGCACGACGCGAGTGCACAAACCTACATGCAGTAGACAGTACATTCATACACATACAAAAATAAATTTAAAAAATAAGAAAAAAATAAAAAAAAGAATGCCCAAGGCATGTAGTTCTTTGTAGAAACTGAATATTACAACAATTGGGGCTCGAGAGCCAATACCCTTCAAAGGACACAAAATGGAGAAAAGCAGACTTATGTTTCTACAGTGGACTCTTTTGAGTCAGCATTTATAAATGTTTGTGTATGATATTATTTGTTATCATCAGAGATATGAAAGATGAAGTGGGATCAAGTCTTTCCTGTTACCTTTCCTTCCCAGTTTAGAACCACCCCAGCACGTTGTGGTGGGATTGTCAGTTTAGAGAAAGTCTGCTTCAACTTTTCCAATAACTGTGTACGACAGAATCCTGATCTAGTCTGTCAACAACCACGGGTAAATATCACTTGCAGGTCACCTTCAGTTAATTGATTCTATTAACAAAATTCAATATTAACTGAAGTTCCAAAATATGTCTATGCAACTGTGATTGGTGCTCAAATTTCTATATTCTTCAGTAATTATTTATTGAATTCCTCTGGGCCTCATATCATTCTGATATATACTTTGCATTCCAAAGTAGAGGCAGATAGAATACAGAAAAGTAATTTTTAAATATACTGAGCTGATAATGAGATACTTATAACTTAATGAAAAGATTAGTATCTGTTATATAGATTATAATTGTAGTTTTAAGAAAACTAGATGTGTCGGTCTGGAGAGATGGCCTAGCGGTTAAGAGTGCCGGCTGCTCTTGCAGAGGACCTGGGTTCGATCCCCAGCACCCACATGGCAGCTGAGAACCGTCCAGTTACAGGGGAAGGGGAATCCGACACCCTCTTCTGACCTCCGCAGCATTGCACAACACGGGTGCACCAACCTAAATGCATACACATAAAAAATAAATAAAATTAAAAAAAAAAAAGAAAACTAGATGTGCATGGCATAAAAGGATTACAAGACTGGTGTTGGGAGTTAGGAGATGGGAAATAACACCTCCCCATAAGGAGGTCTTCAGAGATCTCACAGCCTAACTCTTAATTCAGTTAGTAGTTGGAAGCCACTCATGGTAGCACACATCTGTAATCTTAACTCTCAGAAGGCTGAGACAGAAGAATTGCCATGAATTCAAAATCAGCTTTGACTACATAGAAAATACCAGACTATGATATAGCCAGGACTATATAATAAAATCATGTCTCAATATAAGTGTACTTTGGCCTATGAATGACACACCAAAGCAGTGATGGAAGAAAAACTTTCCAGCAAAAAGAAGTTGTCCCAGCTATAAGTTAACCCACTAGTCCCCTAGCAACAACCATCTCACTAGTAGCCTTTGGCCTCCTAATTCCCCTTCTCATGTGCAATCTTCCAGGAAAATGTACATATGCTCCACCCTTCCCATCTCCAGAGCCCTCAGTAATCCAGCTGCTATTCCCAACTTCAACCAAATAGATTCTCAGAAAATGTCACTTAGAAGCTCTTAAATGTCACATGTAATGGGCAATTTAAAATCTTAATCTTACTGGATTTCTTTGCTACTTGTGATATAATTAATCACTTTTTCCTTCTTGAGTCTTCCATGACACCACGTTCCCTGGCTCTCCTTGTACCTTGGATGGTTTTTTCTTGGGCCCCGCCATGGGCTCGTCTTCTCCCATCTGCTCCGTGAAGGCTGCCATTCTGTAGGGTTCTGCCCTCCGCCCACTGTTTTTCTCATTCCACATGCTCCCTGGGGAACCACACTCCTCATCAGTTTTGTTACTATCTCTATGCCAAGGACTCCTAAGTCTATATATCCATCCTGGCCTCATCCTAGGTACTTTAGATTCACATGTCAGAGCCCCATGACAATATTCTACAGGAAACAAAAACTCAACATGGTGACAACAAAAATCATTGGTTTTCCCCTTTCAGAATCACCTGCTCGTCTATCTTCTGCCTCACTTAGAGTTTGAAGATTTGATTCACTGTCCATTCCTCAAATTTGTCACCTCCTTTCTATCCCTCCCTTTGAACCTCATCTTCCTTGCCTAAACTTTAGTCTTATCCCCTCAAACTCAACTCCAAATATCTTATAGAAAGAACATAGCTGATTTGCAGAACTGCAGATCCAGTCATCTTCACACACACACACACACACACACACACACACACACACACACACATACACACACACACACGAGTACACCACTTAGCAGCAATTTGGAACTCACAATGATTTTCGGTAACAACAATGACACAAATGAACTGAAAGGATGTGATTATTATAGTCTTGTTTGGCTGACTTGGTGTCTCCAGTGCCACACAGAAGATAAATCAGCAGGACTAACCCAGGATTGGTATGATGGACTGACAGAGAGTTTAGGGTGTTGTACAGACAGCCATTGAGTTTTAATATATAGTTCATGGAAGAGTCTAAGTCTGAAAATAAGACAAACTGATATGAAAAATATGGTGGAGGCAAAAGAATAACAGTTTTAGTGAGATTTAGGAACATCACAGCAAAGAAAAACTATAGCAAAAGATGTTTAAAGGCACATTAGGAAATAAAGCAATTTTGGCGAAGATGCTTGATTATGACTAGGATCAGCTAGAGACTTCATCTTTCTACTAATTACATGAGAGTTGTCTGTGTATATGTCTGTCTTTACTAAGTAAAGAGCTACTGGAAATCAAGGACCAAATGTATCCATCCCACATGATCTCACACGATGCCTGGGACAGAGCTAACCTCAGAACATCATTTCATGAGTGGTAAAGGTTTGGATGTGGGGAATTCTGGGACATGTGCAAAGAGTAATATAACTTGGCTGTCTCAACATCCAGATAGAAATAGCAACAAATAACATTGGAAGGAGATAATGGCTGTTCTGGAATAGCAGGCTGTGGAAACCAAGGCTTTATTTATTGTTTGATCAAATAGGAGTCACAGACAGTTTGGGGCTTGGGAAAGGTGGACTATAATCAGCACTGTATTCACATCTATTGGTTAAATCTTATGACCTGGAAGCAGAACACAAGGCTGCCTTCTGAATCATCAGAAATGTTTTTGTGTAAAAAAAAAAAAAAAAGAAATGTTTTTGTGTGCTTACAGCAGTAGGTCTATGCTATTTTCCCTGTCATTCTTTGGTAATCACTTTCTATTGGAATAGTGGCGATTCATCAAATATTTGTTGAATACCTTCTATGCCCCATGCCTTAAGCTAGACATTATTACAATTTATTTTGTTCCATGCATGGGTTAGTTTGATAAACTATAACTTCTGGTTCCTAAACTGTATTGACCAATGAACATGTCATAGGCTCTCTTACAAAGATCTCAAAGCAACACACAGGATTATATGAAGTTTTGTTTGGGGGAGTATTTTTTTATTGTTTGTGGGAAATGTTTGTTAATTCATTTGTTTGTTTTGAGACAGAGTCTCACAATATAGTCCTGGCTGTCCTAGAACTTACTATGTAGACCAGGTTGGCCTCAAACTCACAGAGATTTCCCTGCTTCTGCCTCAAGAGTGCTGGGATAAAAGACACATTCCACAATATCCAGCCTTATTTTGCTCCTTTTTAAATAGAATTGCTTTTATATAAGAGCAAGGTATACAGCCAGGGACAGAAATCCATCTTCTACAAGTGGAATAAATGAGACCCCAGGTGATCTAGCCACACATCAAGGCCACAAAGGAAAAACAGCCAAGCCAAAGTCCAGGGGTCTATCTGCCACTCATGAGGTCTTCTGCTGCCTCCATAATTTAGATGTAAACTTTCCCTGCTCTGAAATGTGATCTCCACACAACAGACAAGTGGAAAATTGGCCATTCAGAGAAACATTGCGGAAGGGAAGCAGGCTGCTGGGCGAGTTCTATCATTTATTACCATGCTGGTCCTAAATTTTCACACCTAATTAATCAAGCTTGCTCTGTAATCACTTTTCTACATGTGGTGTTGGTGGATTTTACAGCTGCAATTTTAATGAGCTGCTGTTTCTTTGACATTTGGAAATCTAATCTGGAAAAATGATTCAATGACTTGTAAAGACCTTTCATATTGTATGTTTTGCCATGTAGCTTTCCAGGGTCCTTGGAGCAAACAAGGGGCAGCCATGCTTCCCGAATAGCTGCGACCCATGCCAGTTCATGGCAGGCCAATTCCTATGGAGATTCTGAGCAGATATGGCTGGCAGCCCAGAGAGCTAATGAGAATTAATATTAGAGATTGCAAGCACCTAGGAAAGAAATGGGAATTTGTAACTTGACTTATGAGAAAATGATATTTGAAAACCCAAAAGCTCACAAACAATGCTGAATATTTGAGAGGCCATCGCATCTTAGAGAACTGAGAGTTATCATAATGGAGAATAAAATATACCCAATACAGATAGGAAACAAGTATTGAATTATAAAAATATGTCAGCTACTAAGTGTGAGCTAACAGAAGGAGAAATAGTTTTGCTCACAAGGAACATTAATTAATATTCTATAGCCTATGTAATCCTCGTAATTACTTCTCTAAAATTGGGGTGTTTTGCTGAGAAAAGACATCCTAGAGGAAATACACATGTCAAAATACATTAACCCTGAGTGCACAGCACATCTGGATGAAGCAAAATAGGCCTTCTTATTTTCATAGCAGACTCCATGGGCGCCCTAGGATATGAAACTGGCAGTCTCTGCTCCATCAAGCTTCAATTTCTAGAGATTTGTGAATTTCAAACTGAAGGAAGAAATCTGGACATAAAACAATTAGCCATGAGTTTTGTGGCCACTCTATCCCAATACACCGGACGAGATTAATAAACAATCACTTCTTTCACATCTCCCAGAGTTTGTAAACTGTTCTTGCCATGGGACTCTGCCATTCGTATACTAATTTAGTACTTCCTGGATCAAGGTCTCCCCCTTCCCACACTGAACTATTTGCCTCTCAAATTAGTTGGTGACTATTTGTATAGTCCACCATGTTCTGCTTTCCTCTTTGTGGGTTTCTGTTATTCATTGAAAAGTTAAAAGAAAAAAATCTCAACTATAAAATCAAACAATCAATTTTGGTTGCTATGAAGGAGGACATGAGTCTGGAGAAATTGAAGCTGAAGGGTCAAAATTTGCTAATGTCATTTCCAGCTCTGAGCTCATAAATATTCTGAAGTATGAGGAACTTTGCAAATAGTCTAAAAACAAACTGAATCAAAGAACTGGTTCTCCAGTTTATGATATTTCCAAATGGCACTCCTGAAAAATCAAGGTTAAAGAAATAATACTTAAGCATCTTGTATTGTGGTTTGAAACTGCAGCTACACAAAAATACCCATCGTAAATGCACAGGGCATCTTTGGAAGGAGATAAGTGGAATTGGGGGTGGTGCCTATCCCCATGGCAAACAGGATGTGGTAGACAGAAGGATGGTTTCCTTTGTGCTCAGTATGTTTTGCTCACTAAATTTTGCATCATGCACATATATGACTTATTACAAATAAAAATCTACCTTCATGTATTTGGATTTTAACCTAATTTTTTTGAAACTGCTTTTCTAGCTTCTCTATGTGTGTGTGAACGTGTGTGAGGGTGCACCCACCTGTGCACATGGAGGCCACAGGAGGGGGCCAAGTACCTTCTATCACTTTGCACTTTTTCTTCTTGTCTCCACCTCCCCAGTGCTGAGACCCAAGTTAAAACTGCCAGTTTTTACACAAGCTCTTGGGATCCAAACTCAAGTCTTCGCTCTTGCTCTGTAAGCACGTTACCTAGAGAGCCATCTCTTCACCCGAAAGGAGAACTTTGTATGCTCACGACATCAGATGTATCCTAATAAACGTATTGTCTCCCAATATATTCTTTGGAATTGAAACTATCCATCTATATAACTGTATGGACACACAGAATAAAACCTTTTTATGATTTTAATTTATTTATTTTTGAGTCGGGTCTTGCTATGCAGCCTAGGGCAGGTGGCCTTGAGCTTTCCATCCTCCTGACTCAGCCTCCTGAGTGCTGAGATAACAGGTGTGTGTCACCACTCCCAGTTTTCAAACTATTTAATAAAAAAAATCATGCATTTCTAACATTTCTTACTCAAGCAGAGGAAGTCACAGAGATCTAGAGCCTAATTATAACCTGTCTTGGGCCATCTTTAGCCCCTTGGATGGCCATTTCCTGCCCACCTCTGTGTCTTTACTGTCTGTGAGTCACAGATAAAACGCTTTGGAATATAATCACTTAAGAAAACCCTACTTTCCATCAGCCAAAAGGCTGAGTCATCTGCTAACATCCCAGGTCTATAGCTGAGATTTCAACACTTTGCTGTGACCACCTACTTAGTGTTTCTAGCAATGTATTTTAAAAGTGCCTTGATTTATGGCATTCTCTGTTCTATTGCTGTAAAAACTTCGGCCAACGGTTACCATGTAATTGGGGGTAAATCTGTGTTCCTAGGCTATGGTGACTCACAGTTGGCTCCAGAATAAACTATTTCTTATTCCCTTTGAGGTGAGAGGTGTGTTTTTGTGTTGACACTTTCAACCCTGCTATAGAATTGCTGCCTTATTTACTGAGACCTCTAACCCCACCCCCGATACTTCTACCATTCCTGTGATCTTTCTATTGCTTTACCATTCCTGGGAACTTCCTTCCCATCTTCCCATGCAATTATGAAACTTGGATTGAAACTATGTTGGTTTGTGACTCCTAATCCCACATCTGTCCCAGTAGAAATGATTCTCCACACAGAGGCTTCAGAACAGCAGCAAGGCAGCTCAGAGCAGCTGTGCAATCAACTCCTAGCTGTAGCCCCTCTGTGCACTGATCTGGAAGGGTTTCTCAGCCTCTTCCCCTACTGGCTCATGAGCTATACAAACTAACCTCATTATAACCAAACCAGGAAATGACACATTCCAATGTTAGTGACCTAGAGGAGCCCAAGGCAGCTTTAGGTTTCCACTGCTTCCAAGGGGTGTTAGGATGGCTAAATCATGCTCGCTTTGGCAGCACATATACTAAAAATAGGATGGCTAAATGATCTAAGCTGTCAGACTCTAGGGCTGCCCAAGCCACAGAACAAGCTGTTCACAGCACCAGATCCTGGTACCAAATCTCAAATGTGGAGGGAGGGTGTTCTTTCTTCAATAGCCCCACCCATATGGCTCTAAGAAGGCTTACCTACCTAGAGAAACAGAGGGAAAATTTGCCAAGAGCTCCCAGCCCCTCCAGCCCCTTATCCTCTCTGCTCCTTGCAGAGGACTGAGTCTGTTCTTCCCACCACTCTGACCACATCATTCTCCAGATTTGGAAGCACTTTATCTTTTCTGGCAGGTAACGGGATTAAATCTGAACCTTACCCAAACTGAGCAAGTATTCTACCACTGAGCTAAGTCTCCAGCCCCACCCCAACTCCTCTGGGTCTTTTTTTTTTCTTTTTTTAATTTTGAGAGAGATTTACTAAGATGTCTAAATTGACCCTGAACTTGGCTTTGAACTAATCTTCCTGCCTCTACCTCTGAATAACTGAGATTAGATTCTTTCACCACTGGGTAAGCTTCAGGTTTAGGAAGGTATTGATGATGGGCTAGAACCAAGCTAAAAGCAAAGCTCTTCCTCTCGGCTATGGAATTTTCTGCTATCCTAATGCTACACATTCCGTTAGCTCACAACCCCAACGCCCTGTTCTCCAAACTGACCTCGAGTTTCTCTGATTCCTCTGACCCTCTCCGCATGGAACTATCAGGCGTCCATTCTTCTCTTCTCTGTGCTGTCCCTCTGTCCCATTCCCTCACCCACAGTCACTTCCTGGACTCATTCCTTTTGATATTTAGACTAAGTACCCTCTCCTCTGGGAATTCTTCAAGTTTTTCAGGGCACTCATTTTCACTGCTCTCTACAGGGCGATTGTTTGTGTTCCCTCTCCTATGCTTTCTTCAATGGCATTCGGATTCCACTTGAAATCCCAAGACTCCAACAAGAATCCCTACTAAGTCATTGGTACTAAATACATGGCTACTGAACTGAGTAGAACTGAGTAGAATGATTGAGTGTTCTAGAATCAGACCTACTGGGGGGGGGGGGTTGGAAGAAGTAAGAATCAAAGCTTACGTCCGTCTGCTATTTCCTAAGCAGCTGGACAAGCCGACCTCCGAGCCTCAGTTTCCTTGGCTCGAACCCAGTGACAGTAATACCTGCCTTGCAGAGTTCTAAGGATGAGGGAGGCAATGCGGTAAAGTGCTTTAGCTGGTCAGAAGTACAGTACCCAGCAGGCACGAACTCTACTGCCATGCTCAGTGATGCTCCAGCTGTGAGACTTTCCTACACATCCTTTCCTCTCCAAGTCTTAGTAGTCTCATATCCAAGATGATGAAAGTAATTGTGTCTAAAAGGTTGATAGTGGTTAGCGGATCTTTGTGAGTTCAAGGCCAGCCTGGTCTGCAGAGTGAGTTCCAGGACAGCTGGGGCTACAGGGAGACCCTGTCTCGAAAATACCAAAAAGAAAAAACAATGTGATACTGGTTAAATATCACAATTCCAGCCAAGCACATAGCATGTCATAAGACATTACCATCAGTATGTTGCAGGACTCAAAAGACCAGAGAGCCTCAATACTCAAGCTAGCTTGCTTCTTGCCTTAGAAAGAAAGACTCAGGCAGAAGGAAGGGACACATGGGAAAGGGGATTTCTGTCTGGCTCTCATGTCAGTGTGGGAAGCATTTCCTACTTACACCACCCTCCACCTGTTCACTTCCCCCCAGGCAAGCCAAGGCTTTTCAAACTCAGATCAAATGACAAGTTATTTGCCAAAGGCAAGGAATAAAGCAGCTGACAGGGATCGCCCAGAAAGCTAGAACCCTCGACCACTGCTCCCTGTGGCCAAAGCAGCAACCTAGGTCCAAACCATCCTTTCCATTTTCACAAAAGCCCAGTTCTTCTGTGGGAGAAGGGGGCGGGGGAGGAAGTGCTCCTCATCACACTAATGGACTGCTAATTCCTTTCCAGGTGAAGAGGAGAGACCCGCAGAGCTGCCTCATTTGCCTTGTCTAGAGGGTCATTAAAATGAAGGGTGGTAGGCTCTTGAGACAGAGTGGGTAGTGACAGCTGCCGGCTGCTGGGAGGCAAAGGGGAGTTGGCAAGGGATTTTAGAGTGAGACTGATGATGCAGACATTTTACAGATGCTGTGCAAGTATGGACCAGACTCAGACACAGGATCACCAAGACTTAATGCAGCCATCAAATAACCTTGAGCGAATGTCCTTCTGAGAAGACTAAGCAAGTGAGACTGAACTGTTCCTAAAGATCCTGGCACGGATGCCCTTCTGCTCCTGGCATGCAATGGACCTACTGCTTTTAGTCACATATTACATTAGCATGAGCATTTCGCCACTCTCATTTTTCAAAAAAATAGGAATAGAGTATTTTAACATTTTATGTACTAGATATGTCAGAGTTGACACATTACCCTTTTTTCCCAGCTTTTAAATATTTGTAATCTGGGATGCTGTAAACATCATTGTTTATAAATTCTACATATACCTGATTTCCTAGGATACATCTTCTGAAGCGGATTCAACAAAATAGCACTTTAGAATATTTTGAACCCCTGTCTTTACTACAGCCCTCCGGGCTCCCATAGCTCACAGAGACCCACATTTTGTTGCCACGTGCCCCACATGGCTTGCCCAGCCTTGAATATTTTAGTTTGCTTCCCTATCAAACAGGGATACAATACCCACTTCGCTGAGTTATTGAGAAAATTGAGATGCACAGAGAACCCACACAAAAAATTTTATGTCACTTTTTCTGAATTTAGAAATAGATTAGGGGGCTGGAAAGATGGCTCAGAGGTTAAGAGCATCGACTGCTCTTGCAGAAGACCCATGTTCGATTCCCAGCACCCACATGGCGGCTAAGAACTGTCTTTTACTCCAGTTCCAGGAAAATCTGATGCCCTCTTTTGACCTCCGCGGCATTGCACGACAAGGGTGCAACCTACATGCAGATAGTACATTCATACACATAAAAAATAATAAATAAAAAAAATTTTAAAAAGAAGTAGATTAGAACATTAGAAATAGAAATTGTCTTTCCTTTTAAAGTGTCCAATACATCAACAGCATAAACCACAGGAAAGATAAATATTCACCTGCATCCCCTGCCCCTCTCTGCAGATAACAGGCACTGTCCAGTTTCCAAGGACCCAGAAGAAGCTATCCCAATGCTTTTGGCCTACTGTGCTTATTTTAGTCCCTTAAAATGGGCATTAAAGCAGTGTTTATTTATAATATTTTTATTTGTCCTCCTTCATGCACTCATCTAATTTTATTTACATATTTTTCATTATTGGGCAATATGTTTTCCTTCTTACATTTTCTCTAAATTTATATTCGAAAATTTCATTATTTGGAAATCTTTGGGTGAGCTTATGAGTTTATGAGTTTTTATTTGGAATTTGTACAAAGTTCATACAAACTCTTTGGTCATGTTTGGATCCCTCCCCAGCTGCACCCCACTACTCTCTACCCAATTTCATGCACTCTCCCATACATATATATGTATATGTAAGCATACTTTACGCCTATAAAATCTAATGTGTCTCCCCAAATGTCCTTCATTGTGGATCTATCTGCTCAAACCTGGGTAACCTACCAAAGATACTGACTATACCTTTCCCAGTGGCTATCAGTTTTCTATAGTTCCTCACATAGGGATAGGGATTCTTCCCCCCCCCACATCCATGCTGAGATTGTCTGGGACTTGTGCATGCTAGCACAATTGCTGTGACTTCATAAGTAACTGCCCAGCATCTGGAAAACTCCATTTCCTTATGGCCGTCCACCACGTCTGACTCTTACAATCCTTCAGTCACCTCTTCTGTAATGATCCCTGAGCCTTGAGAGGCACAAGCTTGGTATAGGTGTCCCATTTAGGGATAAGCACTCTGTAGTCTCTTATTCTCTGCACATCAGCCAGCTTCAGTTTCTGTGCTAATCACAATCTGCTGTGTAAGGAAGCCTTACTGGTGAGAGTTGAGAGATGCATTAATCTGTGAGTATGGGTATAACACTAAATCATTTGGAGTAATTAATATAACTATATCTATTTTAATATATTATTTATTATTTTTATTTTACATGTATGATTGTATTACCTACATGTGTATAAGTGCACCCATGTCAGGCAATGCCCACAGAAGTTAGAAGAGGGCTTTGGATTCCCTGGAACTGGAGCTACATATGGTTATTAGCTGCCATGTGGGTGCTGGGAAAAGAACCTAGGTCTTCTGCAAGAGCTGTCAGTGCTCTTAACCACTGAGCCATCTCTCCAGCCCTAATAACTATATCTATGCAGCAGAATAATAGTATTATGCTTTCCTCTACAGTCTGTGGCCTGTCTAGCCACATCTTCCTAGGCCTGACATTATGTCAAGTATGGACTACATCTTATGAAGGAGCCCTTAAGTTCAATTAGAAAATTATTGGTTACTCCCATAGTATTCATGTCACTATTGCACCAGAGTTTATAAATTGCCAGAAGAGTTGTCGTGGAAACTCATGGGATTCACAGCTGGGTGAAGTTAATGACTACTTTTTCCTTCTGCTAGCATGCACAGCATCTGCACTATGAAAGCTAGCCAATAGAGATGAGGCTTTGAAATCAGCACCAGCCTGATTTCTCCTTGTTTGTTCTACAGCTCAAATGTGCAGTGTGTTTGGCAATAGGGTCTTATTCTCAAGTTCTTGTGCGTAACTAAAAGCAGGGGCAATGATCAGTATTGTTTGAGGCATTATTGGATTCCCAGCCAACAGTTTCAAAAAATGGAGTCCATTCATGACATTAAACTTTTACGTTGCTAGCCTATGCTATATAGTAGGGGCAATGTCCCTTTATTGTAAGGTAAATCATTTTAAAAGGAGTTTTCTTTTTTTTTTTTTTGTATGTGTATGAATGTACTGTCTGCTTGTAGGTTTGTGCACCCGTGTCGTGCAATGCTGCGGAGGTCAGAAGAGGGTCTCAGATTCCCCTGGAACTGAAGTTCTCCTGGAATTGGAGTTACAGACGGTTCTCAGCCACCATGTGGGTGCTGGGGATCGAACCCGGGTCCTCTGCAAGAGTAGTCGTTGCTCTTAACTGCTAGGCTATCTCTCCAGCCCTAAAAGGAGTTTTCTAATGCATAAGTAAATACTTTAGGGAGATTCTGCAGTAGTAGGGCAGGACAGAGGAGGGATTATGGGGAGAGATAAGTGTCACTAAAAGTCTTCAGAAAAAGTCATGTGGAAACCTACCACTATACAGATTTTTAGTGTGTGTGTGTGTGTGCGTGTGTGTGTGTGTGTGTGTGTGTGTGTATGTATAAAGAAGAAGAGTAACTCCATGTTTGCCTGAAAGGACATATAAGTATTTTTAAGTTATAATTATTTAAAATACCATGAAAATATCACAAAACTATTCAAATGGGTTTTTTTTCACTCTTTACTCCTCCAGAAATGGACACAAGCTGGCTTTAACTTTACTGCCATAAGAAGCTATAACAAGCCTAGGGAACAATCTGCGGAAGAGGGGGCATGGTAGAATGTAAGGGCTGTGATTGGGGTGAATGTTGAAACTACAACAATATAGTCTGGACACTCATTGGATCAACTTGATTGAACATACAAGCCACCCCACCCCACCCCCGCTGGATGGTGGGACCCATGGGCTATGTGGGTTTGGGCACAACTGCTTGCAAATTGGTTTTACATGAAGGATGCTTGTACTCATAAATTATCACTTATTGTTAAAAAATGAAGAAAAAAACAGAGAAAGATGCAGGAAAGTTATGGCAGAATGCATGATCTGGGATGGGGTGGGGTGAGGGGAAGGGGAAATATGCCTGGAACTGGAAAATGATGTATGAAATACACAAAGCATCAATAAAAAAAAAATAAAAAAAAGAAGCTATAACAAGCAGCACTCAAGCACATGCAATTCTACAGACATGTGTTTCTCTAGATTTCACATGAATATGACAAGTCCTATGAAAGTGCCAGGACAACTGCTGCAGAGATTATTCTGTTACAGTGCCTGATTTTTCCAGTTCTTACATATGGGACTGGATTTAACGATATAGAGCTTCAATTTTTGGGTAATCCAATATGGAACTCATTGTTTTCATTTTCATTTCCCTAATTATGTGCTACAAAGATTGATGATCTCTTTATTCAGACTGTTAGCTATTTGGGTTCCTCCTTCTGTGGATTACTATTAATATCCTTTGCTCATTTTTCTAGTAGGTTTCTTAATATTTTTCTCTGGGTGACTTGTAAGAATTCCTATTATATAGTAATCTCTTGTCAAATCCTTTTTATTTTGCAAATATCTTTTTTTTTTCAATCTGTTACCCATCTGTCAAACTTGTCTATAGTTTCTTTTGCTAATCCAAAAATCCTTGATTTTTTTGTGTGTGACAAAAGGCCTAGTTTCCTACACTGGGTATCTAAAGAAATGCCGAAAGATGAAAGGTGTCCAATGCAGATGCTCCTTGATTCACAATGGGGGAGCATCCCAATGAGTCCATTGTAAGTTGAAAAGATCTTCTCAATAATACTTGAAACTGATTCTGAAGCAGTGGCTCATGAGGTAAATGACTCTGCTCTACCTTCTGCCACGGTGTTCTTCAGCACAAGCTCACAGCACTGGAGCCCAGTGAGCAGGACTGAAATCAGTGAATGCTGTGGAGAAAAGAATGACAGAAACAGCTGGTGGAGGGAGAGGAAGTAGTTAGCTTCTTCAGACTTCAGCCAAGATCACCAACAATTCAGTTTACAAGGAAACATGACAGTGCATCCTGCTGACATTCAAAAGTCAGTTTCCCAATTAGTCAAAGAGGAAGTGATGTTAAGTCTAAGGCTAACCATTCCTCTGGCTTTTCCATTTTCCTAAGAAAAACAGTGAAAATCCTAGAAAAGGAACTTTCTAAGAAGCATGAGAACGATTGAGAAACCTGCAAGGTAACAGCTCACTTAGTACAGCCTCTCTCAATCCTGGAAGTGGAGAGCAGGCTTCAATGGCAGTGTAAACTCTTAGGATTACTCAGAAGTAGCTTGGAACGCCTCCTACAGTTACAAGACAAACCTGCTCTTTAGGATGGCACTAAGGTGATTCTGAACTTCCTCAACATACACCTACAGATATTAGGGAACTGACCCAGAAATTTACCAGGGAGCAGCACTAAGGCAGGCTGAAACAGACACCACAGGTGAGGAGGGGATTAGCTTCATACACCAGTTATCAACATTTCAGGCAGCCAGCCTCCAACCCTCACAAAGTTGAGTTTCTGTCTGCTCCCTTTTAAAGTGACAACAAAATCCTGAAAAGTAGGCAGATCTGTTTTCCTACTTGCTTTCTAACTTCAAAGGATCATAATTTAACAGTCCTGTGAACTGATACTAAAATAGTATAAATACCTAGCAAAGTCATAGGTTGGTCCCCACATCCTAACTCATCCTCCTGACTCTGGATAAACTGTTGAATGACTCTGTCCTGTGGATCATACCTGTTAAGAAGGGAGCCACTTGTCTTACCATTGCTGGAGCCTCCACATGGGCCACACAATGAAGAGTTTTCACTGGCATTGACAGAAGGGCTCTATCATAAGCCAGTGCGGAATCCTGAGCGCACCATGGTCCCCAAGAGACTGCATTGTGTCCTGGAACACATCTCCTGTCCCAGGAGAGAAACATGTTCTACCAGCTGATTATTTTCTAGAAGGTACAAGAAGGATCCATCAAGTAAAGTACATGCTCCCCAGACAGTGGTCAACGTACCTTGATGATACCCAAAGTAATGCTAAGAAACCTAGGAGAAAGTGAAGAAAGTATGTTCTAATTCTCTTATGGACCTGTCATGACTATCTAAGGCCAAGAGCCTTACCCAACTCTGGTTCCTCTATAAAGCATAAGTTCTATTCAGGAATGCATAATACCAGGTACAAGAATCACCCAAGGATGAATGAGCAGGATGAAAGGGTACAAGGATTTGGGCTGGAGAGATGGCCTAGCGGTTAAGAGCACCAACCGCTCTTACAGAGGACCTAGGTTCGATCCCCAGCACCCACATGGTGGCCGAGAACCGTCTGAAACTCCAATTCCAGGAGAACTCCAGTTCCAGGGGAATACGACACCCTCTTCTGACCTCCGCAGCATTGCACGACACGGGTGCACAAACTTGCATGCAGACAGTACATTGATACACATACAGAAATAAATAAATGCCGGGTGTGGTGGCGCACACCTTTAATCCTAGCACTTGGGAGGCAGAGGCACGTGGATCTCTGTCAGTTTGAGGCCAGCCTGGTCTACAGAGTGAGTTCCAGGACAACCAGAGCTACAGGGAGACCCTGTCTCAAAAAGACCAAAAAAATAAATAAATAAATAAATAAAAATAAATAAATAAAGAAAGAAAGGGTACAGGGATTCACTCTGTAATGAAAGGATTTTCCTAAAGGATTAAGCTTGATATTGTTTTCTAAGTGACCTCAAGATTGGGCATCTCCCATAGTGACTGCCTTCTTAATGTAGCTAAACCTAAGTCTCAGAAGCATCACTCATTCCTGTGAACAGTATCTGACAAGGTGAAATCCTTAACAGCCCCAACTAATCAAAGACCGAAATATAAACATGAATTCCACTGTTCAGAATGTGATTTCTATATTTCAAATTATTCAGAGCCAATGTTAGGCAGTGGGGGGTTATATCATTCTAAAAAGTTAATACACAGCTATTAGAACAGTCAAAATCCACAGCAGCACCCAGTACTGGTGAAGATGAGAAACAACCAAAGCTCTCAGTGCTGCTGGGAATGCAAAACTGTAAAGTCTCTTAAAAGACAGTTTTGGGGGGCTGGAGAGATGGCTCAGTGTTTAAAAGCACCGACTGCTCTTGCAGAGGACTCGGGTTCAATTCCCAGCACCCACATAGAGGAAACAAAACAAAAAAAGTCTTAGGCCAGGAGTGGTGGTGCATGCCTTTAATCCCAGCACTTGGGAGGCAGAGGCAAGTGGATCTCTGTGAGTTCAAGGCCAGCCTGGTCTACATAGTGAGCTCCAGGCCCGTCCTGTGTGTGTATGTGTGTGGGTGCCCCCATGTACACTTAAAGGTGGACCTTAAGTGTCCTGCTCTATCATTCTATCTCTCACTGAACCTGGAGCTGGGCTGATGGCCAGCAAGTCCCAGTGATCCTCCTGTCTCTCTCTGCTCCATGGCACTGGGATTACAGGCTTGCACATAGCCATGCCCAACCTTTTATATGGGTGCTAGGGATTTGAACTCAAGTCTTCACGCTAGCACAGCAAGCACCCTTATCCACTAACTCATATTCCCAATTGCCTACTCCTTGAGCTTTACTAAAAAAAAAGAAATCCTAACACATGGATATTTGTGCAAGCTTTATCCATACTTGTCCAAACTCAAAGACAACCAAGATGTCCTTTAGTAGAAAAATAGATAATGCAGACTGTGGTACATCTAGGCAAGTAGAACAATGGTCAGAAAATTAAAAAGAAAGAAAAAGAAAAACTAAAGAGGAATTTGAAAGACTACTAAACTTTGCTATGTAATTGATGAGAGAAAAAAAGCTTAAATTTGAATTCCTACTAAGTAGCTTTCAGACTTGCAGCATCAGATGATGTTGGATCTAGATTAGTGAGGTATGCTGCTGAGCTGGTTTCTCATGTAGCTGGTGTGGAATGAGACCCATAAATAATCCTTACTAAGAAAAGCCTTTGTCTCTTATAGTGCTTGTGAATGTTTTCTGATATGAAGTATGTTAATATGTTGGGTCATATGGAAGATCCATTCCCGGCTTTTTGAGGCATCTCCACACTGATTTCCATAGCTGCTACACCAGTCTGCACTCCCACCAGCAGTGGATAAGAGATTGACTTTCTCCAGGTCCTCCCCAGCACTGGTCCTTGTTAGATTTTGGGATCTTTGCTATTCTCAGAGGGGTAAGATGAAATCTCAAAGTGGTTTTAATCTTCATTTCCCTGATAAATAAAAGTTTTGAACATTTTTAAAAGTATTTTGCAGCCATTTGTGTTTCATCTTTAGAGACTCCTTGCCCAGCTTCTTGCCCTACTTGAATTGTTTGGGAGTTTTTGTGTTTAGGGTTTTCCTTTTTTTTTTTAATTTAATTTTATTTTATTTATTTCTATATGTGTATGAATGTACTGTCTGCATGCAAGTGTGTGCACCCGTGTCGTGCAATGCCACGGAGGTCAGAAGAGGGTTTCAGATTCCCCTGGAACTGGAGTTCTCTTGGAATTGGAGTTTCAGATGGTTCTCGGCCGCCATGTGGGTGCTGGGGATCGAACCCGGGTCCTCTGTAAGAGCGGTCGGGGCTCTTAACCGCTAGGCCATCTCTCCAGCCCTTTTTTTAGTTCTTTACATATTCTAGATACTAACCCTCCATCAGAAGTATGGTTGATAAAGATTTTTTTTCCTCATTCTGTAGATTGCCTCCTATTTCAAATTATGCGGTCCTTTGATCTACAGAAGCTTTGTATACCCCCAAGACGCCATACCTTACTACAGAAATGTCTGTTCATCTATGTTCATTGCTGCCCTTTTCGTAACAGCCAGAAATTGGAATCAACCCAGCTGTCCATCAGCTGATGAGTAGATAATGAAGATGTGGAACATATACAAAATGCAATTTTATTCAGCTCTTACAAGAGATGCAATTATGAAATTCACAGTTAAATCTATGGAACTGGACAGAATCACACTTTATGAGTTAATCCAATCTCAGAAAGACCAACACACAAGTTCTCTTATAGCTGGATGCTAGCTTTGAAATCTTAGATATTCATGTTTCAATTTGAAAATTCATAGGTCCAGAAACTAATAAATGGCCATGGATGGGGCAAGGAGGGTTCCTGGAAGGGGTGGCGGAGCACAGTGATAGGAAAAAGGAATTCAGGAACATTAGAGTGGGAAGGGTCAGTGGGTGGAGGAGAGGACAGGGTAGAGGAAGAAGTATGGGGAGAGAAAAGACCGTTAGAAAAAGCCACATGGGGGGCTGGAGAGATGGCCTGGTGGTTAAGAGTGCTTTAACCCTCTTGCAGAGGACCCGGGTTCGATCCCCAGCACCCACATGGTGGCTAAGAACCATCTGAAACTCCAATTCCAGGAGAACTCCAGTTCCGGGGGAATCTGACACCCTCTTCTGACCTCCGCGGCATTGCATGACACGGGTGCACAGACTTGCATACAGACAGTACATTTATACACATACAAAAATAAATAAAAAATAAAATACAATAAAAAATAAAAAAAAAAAGAAAAAGCCACATGGAAACATACAACTATAGAAGCTTCTTATACATGGGGGTTAAGAGCGCCGACTCCTCTTGCAGAGGACCCGGTTTGATTCCAAGCACCCACATGGCGGCTGAGAACCGTCTTTAACTCCAGTTCCAGGGGAATCCGACACACTTTTCTGACTTCTGCGGCATTGTACGACACGGGTGCACAAACCTGCATGCAGACAGTACATTCATACACTTTAAAAAAAAAAAAATATACATATATATATATATAAATATATATATATATATATGTTTTCTAATGGTCTTTTCTCTCCTATACTTCTTCCTCATTGTACTTCAGATATAAAACTTGAGATCTTAGTAAAAAGACAAAAAGTATCAAAAAAAGAGCACAATTGTTTGGCCTGTCTTCAATTCTTACTGGCAAGTGCAAGCTACCCTGTGGCTGCCACTGCTTTTGCTATCCTTCAAAGATTCAAAGACATGAGACACAGCTTTTCAACCTTCCACTATGGACTGAAGACTCATGTCTCTCCAAGAATCCTCCAAACCTTCATATATATCAAATGTCTGCCTTCCAAGGTAGGGATCATTGCATAAAAGGAGGCAGAAAGGGGCAGAGGTAACAGATGACCACAAGGAAACAGAGTTTTCCAGACAGTTGCTGAGTTACTCATATAAACTCACAGCATTGGTGACAGCATGCACAAGTGCCATGCAAGTTAAAACCAGAAAAAAAAAAAATCCCAGCATAGACTTGAGGAAGCGGGTAAGAAGTTCCAACCCCAACTAAGGAAACTGTGGCAACAGATGACTGCTAGGAGGGACAGACAGTCTCTTTCAAGCATGAGACTCTTGATAGGTTAACGAGGCTCCCGTGGATGGACCCACACTGAAGGACATCTGGAGATACAAATTAGACACTGTAGACCTTAATATATAAATAATAGCATATATTCAATTGGGTGAGAGGCAATAAGGAGAGGTACA
The DNA here is from genome assembly GCA_009823505.1 of Rhizomys pruinosus. Taxonomy (NCBI): domain Eukaryota; kingdom Metazoa; phylum Chordata; class Mammalia; order Rodentia; family Spalacidae; genus Rhizomys; species Rhizomys pruinosus. Next base: position 2,847,521 of record VZQC01002030.1, on the reverse strand, counting down.
GATAAAGGGAATTTAAACGCCATCAAATTATATTGTATAAAAATCACAACAATACAATAAAAAGAAATAATAGTATATTAACAGATTAGTTTACAAGGTTTACATAAAATGCATTACATATGCACAACCTATCAAGTATCATGGCCACATAATGCTATAGCATGCCACCTGCCTGTCCTCTATTCTCCTGGGTAACAGGAACTGTTCCTCACTGCCAGTGCCCAGTGCATGAGAGAGTATCTTTTATCATTAGACCAAGAAAATATTGAAGTTCAAAATCAAAGCCTGATTTCTACTTCATAGTATTTTTACCCCATTACAAAAGAGAAAAATTGTAACTCAAGGCATCATTAAGCTGGGGTCCACCTGTAAATCAGTATCAGTAAAAAAAACAAAATCTGTGTAATAAAAGGCATTAGCAAGTTAGCTACATTTAATCAAGTGAGAAATTTGCAAAGCAATGCAGATATATAACTTTCAACATATGCAGTAGAGAAAAGATTGCTTCCTATGTCTTTTTTACATTTTTGTGCTTTTATTGATGTTTTGTGTATTTCAGACATCATTTTTCAATTCAGTTTAGTCATATTCCCCTTTCCCTTCCCCCCACCCCACCTAGATCTTGAATTCTGCCATAACTGTCCTGCATCTTTCTCTCAGTCTTTTTCATGTTTAGAAATTCACATTTTCTTCCATTAATTTTATATTACTCTAAAATATGGATACATACTCTCCACACATATACAGTAATTACAGAGTCTGAAAATAAGTGGTGGGTGGATTCTAGAGCCCCTTGAGAGATTTACATTATAACAACATAGTTGCTATCAGATAAAAAGAAATATAACGATAATGTTCTTCAGCATACCTTTCATCTGGGGGGATTGGTGTTAGCATCCACAAATGAGGGAAACCATTCTCTGTTTTTCTGGGACTGTGTTACTTCACTTAGCATAATGGCTTCGACCTTCATCCATTTACCTGCAAATTTCATAATGTCATCTTTCTTTTTTTTATTTTATTTATTTTGTATGTGTATGAATGGACTGTCTGCATGTAGGTCAGTGCACCTGTGCCGTGCAGAGGGTGTCAGATTCCCCTGGAACTGGAGTCAAAGAAGGTTCTCAGCCACCATATGGGTGCTGGGGATTGAACCCGGGTCCTCTCAGCCACCATGTGGGTGCTGGGGATCAAACCCGGGTCCTCTGCAAGAGCAGTTGGCGCTCTTAACCACTAGGCCATCACTCCAGCCCCTGTGTCATCTTTCTTTACTGCTAAATAGTACTCCATTGTGTAGATGTACCACATTTTTGTCATCCACTCCTCTGTCGAGGGACATTTGGGTTGGTTCCACCTCTTTGCTATTGCGAAAAGAGCTGCAGTAAACATGGAAGTACATGTATCTTTGCAATAGGTTGAGTCTTTTGAGTATATACCAGGGAGTGGTATGACTGGGTCCAGTGGTAGGTTCATTTTGAGTCTTTTAAGGTTCTCCACACTGCTTTCCATAGTGGTTGTACAAGTTTACATTCCCACTACCAATGGATGAGTGTTCCCCTTTCCCCACAACCTCTCCAGCATCTGTCCTCTTTTGTTTTCTTGATCTTAGCTAGTCATACCAGAGTGAGATTATATCTGAGAGTGATTTTAATTTGCATTTACTTAATTATTAATAATGTTGAACACTTTTTAAAATTTTATTTATTTTTGTATGTGTATGAATGTACTGTCTGCATGTAGGTTTGTACACCCATGTCGTACAATGCCTCAGAGGTCAGAAGAGGGTCTCAGATTCCCCTGGAACTGGAGTTCTCCTGGAATTAGAGTTACAGATGGTTCTTATCCACCATGTGGGTGCTGGGGATCAAACCTGGGTCCACTGCAAGAGCAGTCAGTGCTCTTAACCGCTAGGCTATCTCTCCAGCCCTGTTGAACACTTTTTAAGATGTTTCTAATCCATCTTTAATTCCTCACCGGTGAAGACTCTGTTCAGCTCTTCACTCCATCTTTTGAATAGGTCATTTGTTTTCTTACTTCTTTGTTTTTTGAGTAGTTTATATATTCTTGACATTAATGTTCTGTCAGATGTATCACTGGTAAAGATTTCCTCCCACCCTATGGGTTTTCTCTTCCCTTCCTTGATTGTGTCTTTCACTGTATAGAAGCTTTTGTGTTTGATGAGGTCCCATTTGTCGACTGTTGACCTTATTTCCTGTGCAGCTGCTGTCTGGTTTAGAAAGTCTTTTCCTACGTCTATGTCTTGTAGGTTGTTGCCAACTTTTTCTTCTATCACCTTCAGGGTTTCAGGGTTTACGTTGAGATCTTTGATCCAGTTGGAGTTGATTTTTTTCAGGGTGAGAGCTAGGGGTTTAATTTTGTTCTTCTACAAATGGTGATCCAGTTTTGTCAACCCCATTTACTGAAGATGCTATCCTTCCTCCATTGAGGTTTTTTTGTCCCTTTGTCAAATATGAGGTGGCTGAAATTGTATGAACTCAAGTTTGGATCTTCAATTTTGTTCCATTGGTCAATGGGTCTGTTTTTGTGCCAGTAGCAGGCTATCTTTATGACTATGGCCCTGTAATATAGTTTGAAGTCTGGTAGAGCAATCCCCCCGTGTATTGCATTTTTTCACTCAGTGTTGCTTTAGCTATTCGGGGTCTTTGTTTTTCCATATGAATTTAAGGATTTTTTTTCCAAGTCTGTGAAGAAGCTCATAGGGATTTTGGTTGAGATTACATTGAATATGAATATCAATTTGAGTAAAATGAACATTTTTACTGTATTGATTTTCCCAATCCATGAGCATGGGATGTCTTTCAATCTTTTGATGTCATTTCCAATCTCCTTCTTCAGGGGTTTAAAATGTTTGTTGTAGAGGTCTTTGGTATCTTTGGTTAGGTTTGTTCCTAGGTATCTCATTAATTTTGAGAAGCTCATGGCATGAGCAGACTTCACCTGTGTCCTGCACAGCAACTGCCTGCAAAAGACCAGGTGAACACTGCCTGCCTGGGTGCTTTGGGCACCCCTGTGCCCCATGGAGGCTTGGTATAGACTGGGACCTTCCAACCTTCAGGTCCCAGCCTGCAATGTGAGCAGAGTCAGACTCACGCACAGCCCAACACCAGCGTGCACCATGCTTGTGGCATGAGCATACTTCACCTGTGCCCTGCACAACAACAGCCACAAAAGACCAGAAGATTCCTAACAGATCTCCCTGGAAGAAAAACAAGACATGGACTTTAGAAGAACAATTGTGGACATATTCAAAGAAATTAGAGAACTAAGGGAAGAGTATGAAAAACTCCAAAAGTACCAAGAGGGTGATAATGACAAACATTGGAAAGAACAAAGGGGAGAGATTGAAAAATTCAAGAAGGACCTAGAGGGAGATAATGACAAATGCTGGAAAGAACTGAAGGGAGAAAATGCCAAACTCCAGAAGGAAGTGGAAATGCTGAAAAGATCCCAAGCCAAAATGAAAAAAAGAAAATGACCAATGAACCAAGGAGCTACAAGATGAGGATGACAAGTTCCAGAAGGAAGTGGAAATATGAAAGAAATCACAGGATGAAATGAAAAAAGAAACTGAACATTCATCCAATCAACAAGAAAGGATGGGAAAACGCCTCAGAAGCAGAATGGAAGAAGCAAAAAAAAAAAAAAAAGAATACCAGACCCGCAGGATGATAACATGGGCCAACTGGAATGCTCAAGTAAAGATTATGAAACATTTTTAAAAACACAAGAGTAAAACAACCAGGAAATGTGGGACACTATGAAAAGACCAAACTTCTGCATGATAGTGATAGAGGAAGGAGAAGAATCCCAAGACAACACTATTGACCAGATCTTCAACAGGATAATAGAAGGAAATTTCCCCAAACTGAAAAAAGATAAACCCATACAAATACAAGAAGCACATAGAACACCAAATGGACAGGACCAGAAAAGAAATTCCCCACTCCATATAATTGTTAAAACACTAGATGCTCAAAACAAAGACAAAATACTGAAAGCCACAAGAGAAAAACAAGTTACATATAAGGGAAACCCATCAGAATCACAGCTGACTTCTCACTGCAAAGTATGAAAGCTAGAAGAATGTGGACCAAAGTGTTACCAGTAACAGTAAAGGACTTTAGATGCCAATCCAGACTACTATACCCAGCAAAAATGTCAATTATAGTTGAAGGAGAAAGAGGAATCTTCCATGACATGAACAAGATGAAAGAATACATGCCTAAGAAACCAACACTTCAGAAAATCCTTGAAGCAATCTAAAGAACAGGGTAAAAGGAGCAACTATCCCTAAGTAGTTAAAGAGAGAAAGCAACAAAATCATAACAGAGTAAATACAAACCTAGACCAAGAATGCAAACAAAAAATAAGGTAAAAGGAAACACACATCTCTCAATAATAACCTTAAATATTAATAGTCTAAACTCCCCAATCAAAAGGCATAGACTGGGAGAATAGATTAGGAAACTGAATCCTTCTATATGCTGTCTACAAGAAACCCATCTCACCTGCAAGGACAGACACCACCTTAGAGTGAAAGGATGGAAAAAACTATTCCAAGCAAATGGTACCAAGAAACAAGCTGGGGTGGCTATTCTAATATCAGACAAAATATATCTCAAAGTAAAATTAATCAGAAGAGACAAAGAGGGCTATTACATCCTTGTCAAAGGAACAATGAACCATGAAGACTTCACAATCCTAAATGTCTATGTACCAAACTCTGGTGCACCTAACTTTATAAACACTACTCTGCAGGACCTCAAGACACATATTAATCCTTTTCTTTATTTTTTTGACACAGATTAATCCTAACACACTAATAGTGGGGGACTTCAACACCCCACTGAGCCCCTTGGATACATCAACAGGACAAAAAATAAACAGAGAGACATCAGAACTGAACAATACAATACACCTAATGGACCTCACAGACGTCTACAGAATATTCCACCCAAACACCAGAGAATATACTTTCTACTCAGCACCTCACAGAACATTCTCTAAAACTGACCACATACTGGGGCACAAAAGGAACCTCAACAAAGACAAAAGAATAGAAACTATTCCACGCATCCTATCAAACCACAGTGCAACAAAGCTCAATATGAACCCCAGAATAAGTCCAACTAGCTACAAGAACCCATGGAGACTAAACAACACAATCCTGAATAATGAATGGGTCAGGGAAGAAATAAAAGAAGGAAATAGAAGCATTCATGGAACTGAACAAAAAAGACAATACAACACAACAAAACCTGTGGGATATTTTAAAGGCAGACTTGAGAGGGAAATTTATAGCCCTAAGTACCCACATCAAAAATACAGAAAGGGAACAAATAAATGATCTAATATGGCAGCTAAACACACTTGTGAGACAACAACAAATGAACCCTAAACCCAACAGACAGGGAGAAATAACAAAAATCAGAGCAGAAATCAATGAAATAGAAACAAAGAAAACAATACAAAAATAAATGAATCCAAAAGTTGGTTCTTTGAAAGGATAAACAAGATAGATAGATCTTTAGCTCATTAAAAAAAAAAAGAGAGAGAGCAACTCCAAATCAATAGTATTCATGATGAAAGGGGAAACATCACAACAAACAAAGAAAAAGTCCACTAAATTTGAAAACCTAAGAGAAATGCATGAATACCTGAAATCCTGGGAACTAACAAAGCTTAACCAAGAAGAGATTGACAGTTTAAACAGACCCATAATATTTGAGGAAATTGAGGATGTAATAAAAAATCTCCCAACTAAAAAAGCCTGGGCCCAGATGGTTTCACAACAGAATTCTATAAAACATTTAAGGAAGTCCTAATATCATTGCTACTCAAACGTTCAGAAGGATACAAAAAGAAGGAATTCTCCCAAACTCCTTCTAGGAATCCAGCATCACTCTAATACCAAAACCAGGCAAAGATACAAGCAAAAAAGAAAGATATAGACCCATCTCAGTAATGAACATAGATGCAAAAATTCTCAACAAAATACTTGCAAATCGCATACAGACTCACATCAAAAAGATCATACATCATGACCAAGTTGGATTCATACCAGAGATGCAGGGATGGTTCAACATATGTAAATCAATAAATATCATAATACATATAAATGGACTTAAAGTCAAAAACCACACGATCATCTCAATTGATGCAGAAAAAAACCTTTGACGAGATCCAGCATCTCTTCATGTTTAAAGTCCTAGAGGGAACTGAACTGAAGGGAACATTCCTCAACATGATCAAAGCCATATATAGCAAACCCACTGCCAACATCATCCTAAATGGAGAAAAATTGGAACCATTTCCCTTAAAGGTGGGAACCCAGCAAGGCTGCCCCTTATTGGCACTCCTCTTCAACATAGTGCTTGAAACACTTGTTAGGGCAATAAGACAAGAGAAGGAAAGTAAAGGAGTACTAATTGGAAAAGAAGAAGTTAAGCTATCCCTTTTTGCAGATGATATGGTAGTTTATCTAAGGGATGCTAAAAACTCCACCAGAAAACTTCTAGAAACGATTAAGTTTTAGTAAAGTGGCAAGCTACAAAATTAACCTAGAAAAAAATCAGTAGACTTTCTTTACACCAATAATAAACAAGTGGAGAAGGAATATAACAAGACCTTCCCACTCACGATAGCCTCAAAAATAATAAGATATCTGGGAACAAACCTAACCAAAGATACCAAAGACCTCTACAATAAAAATTTTAAACCCCTGAAGGAGATTGAAAATGACATCAAAAGATGGAATGACCTCCCATGCTCATGGATTGGGAAAATTAATATAGTAAAAATGTCCATTTTACCCAAATTGATATTCATATTCAATGCAATCCCAATCAAAATCCCTATGAGCTTCTTCACAGACTTGGAAATAAAAATCCTTAAATTCATATGCTTCCTATGTCTTAAACACCCCAAATTTAGGTAAGCAAGATGTAAGTAACCTTGGGCTGGAGAGGTGGGGCAGCCATTAAAGACTAAGGCTAACAACCAAAATGTCAAATATATAAGTAACCTAATAAGAAAGAAAATTCCGTGAGGAGAAAATGTGCAGCAGAGGGGAGATAGATAGTAAGCATGTGAAAAGATTAATTCAAGGAAATACCAAGCTGTGGTCCTCTGACTAGGAAATAAACAGAAGCAAAGGTACTGGGTAGCAGGGGCCTCACACAAGTGATGGGACAAACTGTTCCTTCCTTTGGTTACTGTCTATCTAGATTTAATATGTGCACTATCTTCTTATTTGACCTTCTACAATGTGGGTCAACATTTACTGCAGCATTTCATTTGCAAAAGGGAAATTGGGGAACTAAAACGATCATGGGCAAGCAAAACAGTAAACAATCAATCACATGTGCAGTCTATGGGCTATTTTGTATGAGCTCAAACAAAGCAGGTATTGTACATTTCATGGCATAGTCAGCGTAAAATAATAAAAATCAAATATATGTCCAACAAGTTTTGTGACATGGTTGAGCAAACAACTCTAAAGCTCCATGAAAAACTACCTATGCAAATATTGTGAAATGTATGCAGGATATGGCACAAATAAGTCTAGAACCCTATAAAACTCATGAATACCATGAGGGCTATAGGTAACAAAACTAAACTCCAGATAAGATTCATGCTAAATGGTTAAATTTTAACTGCTCCTGCTACAAAAAAAAATTCCACAAGTAACTCTGTGAGATAATGAACATGCTAATTTGCTTTACTCTGGTACCATTTTCACTATGTGTACAACATAACTTTGAGCTGTAGACTTTAAAATATGCACAATGAAAACTGTTTTTAAAAACAATGGGACTTTTTTTGTCTTTTTGAGACAGGGTCTCCCTGACACTACAGATGGCATCAAACTCACTATGTAGACCAGGCTGGCCTTGAACTCAGAGATCTGCCTGCCTCTGTCTCCCTAGTACTGGGATTAAAGGTGTGTGCCACCAAGCCCAGCCAAAACAGCATTTTTGAAAAGCTACATAGGAGGGCTGGGTGATGGCTCAGTTTGTGAAGTACTTGTCATGCAAGGACCTGAGCTCAAGCCCTAGAAAACAAATTTTAAAAAGCTAAGCACAGTGGCACCTTCTTATAATCCCAATGCTTGGGAGGCAGAGGCAGGCAGATCTGTGCAGTTCTCTGGCCAACAGCCTACTTGGGAGTTTCAGGCCAGTAAGAAATCCTGTCTCAGAAAAAAATGTGGATGGCACATGAAGAACAATACCTGAGTTGTCATCTGGATCTGGCCTACACACACTCAGAGGCACACACACACACACACACACACACACACACACAGAGGCACACATATACAGAGACACATGACACACATATACATTTCCCAGGGCTGAAGATGGCTGAACCACTAAAGTGTTTGCCATATAAGAATGACAATCTGAGTTCAGTCCCCCAGCACCCACATTAAAAAAACTGCAGTGCATGCCGGTAATCCTCTTGCAGGAAGCAGACAGGAGGATGTCTGGGGCTTGCTGGCCAGCCAGTCTAGCCAAATTGGCAAGCTCAGAAATCAGTGAGAGAACCTGCCACAAAGATTAAGGTGAAACAGGACTGAGGATGACACCTGTCCTCAGCCACTCGCCTCCATACAACTGCACACACACACACATAACACACACACACACACACACACACACACACATACACACGTACATGCAAAAAGAAGCTTCCTTTGGTGAATGAGAAGAGATGACTTTAAAAGAAGGCTAATGAAGATTTCTTTTTCCTGCTTGATTTTTAAAAATAAGGAATATTCTTATAGTCTATATAAGAAAAAAATTTAAGCTGATTTAAAATAGATCAAATGAGATAACTATATGTGAGCCAATGGTTCACCATAATTAAGGAAAGTTATAATATAGAGTATGAATTAATCAAGTTTAAGTACCTCTGGCATTAAGTTTCAGTTATTACAACTTTCACTTAACTGACTTCTGTTTCTTCAGCCAAAGCTGATGTGGAAAAATAAATGAAGTTTATGGCCAGGCTTAGTGGCACATGCCCTTAATCCCAGGACTTGAAGCAAAGGCAGAAGGATCTCTGTAAATTCTAGGCCAACCTGGTCTACATATCAAATTTCAGACCAGCTAGAGCTACATAGTGAAACCCTATAATAAATAAATAAATAAATAAATAAATAAATAAATAAATAAATAAAGATGTTCACTCAAACTAGGTTCTAAGTCAAATCCTGTAGGTTAATCCTTGTCCATGGATTGATTAGCCATTGTAGATCATACAGCCTGTTTCTGAATGAGTTTTTGACTAAAGATTAGATTTCATAGTTTTCTTTTTTGTCTTTTTGAGACAAGGTCTCCCTATAGCCCCAGCTGGCCTGGAACTTACTCTGTAGAGATCCTCCTGCCTCTGCCTCCCAAGTGCTGGGATTAAAGGCATACGTCACCACACCCGTAAGATTCCATATTCTTAAATGATTGAAAACATCAAGAAAAGAAAGATTAGTTTGAATTTTCAGAAAAGTATGTATAATCACGTTTTAGTGTCCATAAATAAAGGTTTATTGGAGTTCGGCTATGCTGACCCGCTTGATCCGCTTGCTCCTTGTCTCCAGCTGCTTGGGTATGACCACATCGCAGTTCAGCAGCTGAGACCCTATCTGGTCTGCAAAGTCTTGGAAATTTCTACCTGCTGTTTTCATCAAAAAAGTGTGGCATTATTTCTGGGTTAACAGCTTATTTGGTAGGGGGTTAGATCAAGCTTGGCATACAAACCTGTATTCACATCCGCTGTTACTGCTGAAGACACCAGACTCTAGGCTGCTATTTTTAACTTACGACGCTGCAAGGGTTCCTCAGTGTTCACAGTCTTCTCATTCTCACACACTCAGCTCTTCTGGGTCTTAACACGGAAGGGAGTTATCTCTGAGGGAGGTCATATAGGGGCTGAGCTCTTTTCCCATGACCCCTCAATTATCCACCCTCAGGGAAAGTCTCGGTGTCCTCAGAGATCATCCCTAGTCACCACTGTACATTGTTCAGGGACAACATGGCTCCTGAACAATCCTGCAGCAAAGGGCCACTTAGAACAATAGGCCCCTGGAACTTGAGAGATTCTGATGAGCCAGGAATCCGAATCCACAGATAATTCAGATTTGTGCACAAACTTCAAGTGTTCAGACTCACTGTGCAGGTTCTCCACTGCCTAGGTGTCTATGCGAAGTGCTGAGCTCCAGGACTGGCTCCCAGCTATCTATAATTGCCTGAGCCAGAGTGTCCTCCAACCATATAGAGAAAAAGAACCACAGCTCAAATACAGGGAAGAATGATGTGAGTCTTCTCTGTTCAACAATCACTGGTCACTCCATTTTCTTGGCTTTTATCTTGCATGGATGGAAAGTGTTCCACTCACTGCACAAGAGAAGGAGACAGGCATCCAGGGAACTATGATGACTCTATATGGGTAAATTATGATTACAAAGATTATGAAGAAAGGTGGGGTATGGTGGTGCACAGCTTTAAATCCCAGCACTTGGGAGACAGAGGCAGGTGGATCTCTGTGAGTTCAAGGCCAGTCTGGTCTACATAGTGAGTTCCAGGCCAGCTGGGGATACAGTTGAAACCCTGTCTCAAAAAGACCAAAAAAAAAAAAAAAAAAGATTATGAAGAGCTATATTTTTGAGCAACAAGACCAAGTGAAAAGCTGTGAATCTGTGATAGTGCCAGTGTCTAAACCTAGCTGTGTGTCTGCAAGCACTGAGAGAGAGTTCCCAAAACACAGATTTATAGTCCTGTCCCAGATATAGTGAATGAAAATGTCTGAAAGAAAAAACTCAGGGATACATCCATACACATATACATATGCATAGGCATTATAACATACACTTGTTTCGTGCACTTGTTTTTAGTTTTAATTTTATGGGATGCATAATCATTGTCCATATTTGTGAGGTACCAGGTTGTCATTTAATACATGCATACCTTCTATAATGTTCTGAATGGAGTAAGTAGACACTATCTCTGATATTCATGTTTTAAACAAGACTCTCTTGTTGTTCTATCCATAATAAACCTGTAGATATGCACAAAATCACCACTTAAGATAATAAAATTGCAGGTCTGGAGAGATTGTTCAGTGGTTAGGACTACTGGCTGTTCTTGCAGAGAACATGGATTTGGTTCCCAGCACTCACTTCGTGACAAAGTCTGTAACTCCAGTTCTGGGGATCTGATGCCCCCTTCCGACCTCCACAGGCATTGTACAACAAGGGTGCATTTACACACATGCAGGCAATACGCTCATAGATATAAAATAAAAATAATAAATAAAATATTTTTAAGATAACAAAACTGCAAACCAGTATCCCTTCACAAAGTTCCCCAAGCTCCCAAATGCTCTCAAAATGATACCAAACTAATTCTGATAATATGTTAAAAAAATAATTATGTGGTATAACCAACTGGGATTTACCCTAGAAATTCAAGGCTAGTTTAACATTTGAAAATCAGCATAATACACTGTAATAATGAGAATCAAAAGCCTAAAAATGCATAGACAAGAGGCAGTTAGCCAAATTCCACACCTTTTAACTCCACACCTGTTATGCTCACTCATAAAAGATAGGGTACTTTCCCTTAAGATCAGCAGAAGACAAGAAGTCCCACCTCTCAACCATTAGGGCTGCCCCAGAAATGTATGTTCACCCGGCTCTGCCTCAATCCAGGCCTGGCTGGTGCCCAGCAAAGACATTAGAATGCCTCCCCAGCACTGAAAGTTGTGGAATCAAGAAAGGAGAAACGATGTAGAAAATGGTGGCGTGTGCTTTTAATCCCAGCCCTTGGGAGTCAGAGGCAGGCAAATCTCTATAAGATCAAAGACAGCCTGGTCTACATAGTGAGCTACAAGTGGGCTGGGGGGGAGAGAGAAGAAGAAGAAGAAGAAGAAGAAGAAGAAGAAGAAGAAGAAGAAGAAGAAGAAGAAGAAAGAGAGAGAGAGAGAGAGAGAGAGAGAGAGAGAGAGAGAGAGAGAGAAAACACAACAGCCTACCAGGGCAACAGACGTTGTTATAGATAGATCAAAAGAGAGCCAAGCTCTGCCACTCTGAGAACAGCATTCACCCTGGTCAAATAGGGCAACAGGGCAGGAATGGCATAGCTGCCCTCATGTACTGACCAATGGGGATTAGAACCATGGATGGGCCAAGAGAAGTAGGTGTGACCAGAGTCTGGATCAAAATGTTTCTAGCGCAGCAACCATCAGAGCTACGTGGAGGACCAGGCAGAGCTGATGAGTGGAGCAGAAGCATTCCTGCATGCAGAAATGCCTTCCAGCGGTGTCCCATTTGGATCTGGACTCCCACCTGGGATCACTCTTGTAGATGGATCACCCATGAAGAGAAATTCTAAGCAGTTACAAAAAACGTGTTTCAATTTGGTACTCAATTTGCAGCTAGTAATGGAGAACAGGTATCAGAACAGACTTGCATCCTTACACATTGTAAGGGCTCTCTTCAATTCGTACACATTGTTATTCTGAGTCTGTACTGTACCAGAAAGAAGGCTGTCTCATACTGACTGCAGTTCAATTAATTTTAAATACTATACCTATCAAAGGACTTAACCTTGAGAAAACTAAGGTAACTTTGAGCAATTCTACAATAGTCACTTTTCACTTCTGGGACATATAAGTAACCAATAGAAATGAGACATTGAGTAAGTCCAATACCATATGAATAGATAGCACTCTGTTTGTGATGGACCCTGTGGATGTGAAGAGGATAAAAGTAAAAACTGAGCTTTAGAGAATAACTAGAATATCAGAAAGCCAAGAAGTCCCTATACTTACAGTTTCTGACTAACAAGACCTGGGGACTCACTACCTCTCTAGGAAACTGAGAAACTGTTAGCAATAAGCTCATCAGTTCCTTGTCATATGCAGCCCACCTGTGAAAGTGTAAATGGACTAAAGGACTCCTGAAGCTTCAAGGCATGATACTTAGAAAAAGGAGACTTAAGCAGCAGCAGAAAGAGAAAAGCTGAGTAGCCACAGAACCTGTTACATCCGTGCAGAATAGGTTTTCTCTGGTTTGGATTTGACCAATGGAAGAGTGTCTACAGTCTGGTCTGTTTTTCTCCTCCTGGATGCTAACAAAACTTTGTTTTACTGAACAGTCAGTGTCCAACTCTGTGTCTTGTAGTTTATGGATGATGAGTGTGGTGGTTTGAATGAGTGTCCCTCATAGGCTTTAAGTGTTCAGACATTTTGTCTCCAGTTGGTGGCACTGTTCTTGGAGGTCTTAGAAGGTGTGGCTGTACTGGAGGAAGTACATTATTGGGGACAGGCTTAGTGAGTTTAACAAGCCTTGTGGTCTCCAGTCTCTCTCTCTCTCTCTCTCTCTCTCTCTCTCTCTCTCTCTCTCTCTCTCTCTCTCCTTCCTGTGCTCATTGCAAGATGTGACCCTCAGCTCTCTGCTCCAGCCCCGGCCACCATGCTTCCTGCCACAGTGGACTCTAATTCCCTGGAACCGTCAATAGTAAGCTCAAATAAACTCTTCCTTTTATAAGTTCCCTTGCTCATGATGGTTTTATCACAGCAACAGAAAAGTGACTAATACAGTTATTTGGTACCAGAGAGTGGGCTGTTGGCTGTGAAGAACCTGATCATGTGGATGTTTGGAGAAATGTGGAAGACTTTGGAACTTTGGGCTAGAAAAGCTGTTGACTACTGTAAGCAGAGCTTAAGGGGCCATTCTAGTAGAAGCCTGGAAGAAAGCACTGCTGAAAAAAATGTAGTTCCAGAGGAAAATAAAGACTTAGGCAGCAACTGGGATATTTTGATAAAGAGTCTGCAGCAGTTTGCCCAAATGCTTGCCTGATGCTAAGTTGAAAAGCAATGGACTAATGTCTTTGGCGGAGGATATTTCAAGACAGCCTAATGTAGAAATGGTGGCATGGATATTGATGGTGAATATTGTGCAGATCTACAGTGAAGAAGAGCAGATGGGGCAGAAAGAAATGCAGAATGTACAGTTTGGATCTGAAAACCGCACTAGGAAGATTAAAGGTGGGGCCAAGGCATGTGAAGGAGAGGTTCCTTTTAATAAGGAGACTAAAGTGATTAAGGAGAAGCCTAGCTATTTACAAGTAAACAATGGGAAAGGTGAGATTAAAGTGATTAAGGAGAGGCCTCAAGGTTTACAAGTAAACAACAGAATCAGTACCTTCAGGGCAAGACTGCACCCAGTCAAGCCTCCAATTTTGGAAAGGAAAATACTGAAAGCGTTTTCTACTCCAACAAGTCCAGGGCAGAGAAAATTTGCAAATGTGGTTAAAGTAGGAGAGAGTCCATCCTGAACTTGCAGCCAAACTTGGAAATTTCATTCACAAGGTGCTGGCTTTAGAGGCATGAAATTTGCAAGAGTGAAGGGGTCATCAGTTCTTCTTCCACAGTTTCAGAGAGCCACAGATGCCAGGCAGAGTGCAGCATGGGCGTCCCTGAATAAAGAAGGCCCTGATAGGCCATTGCGTGAAGCTATGAATGTGAAGGCTGGTTGGCGGTGGAGATCCCAAGAAGACATTCAAGATGCCAGAGATATTTGCCAAGGAGAGCTACATACAGGGAGTGGTACCAGCCTAAGGAAGAGATTTATGTTACAAGCAAAGCTGGAAGAGCTGAGCCATCTAAGCCCTTTGGAAGTCAAGTCCCAGAAGTTGCACATGGAGTTACTGGACTTGGTGTGCCCTGCTGGTTTTCAGTCTTGTTTTGGTCCAACACTTCATCACTATGCCTCTATACCTCCCTTTTGGAATGGGAATGTGTATTCAGTTCCACTGTATGTTGGAAGTATGTAATTTGCCTTTTGATTTTACAGGAGCTTACAGTTAAGAGATTGGCCTGTGTCTCAGAAGAGATTTTGAACAATAGACTTTTGAATAGAATTGAGACTGGTAAAGACTATGGGGACTTTTAAGGTTAGACTAAATGCATTTTGCATTTTATATGGTCAAGAGCCCATGGGGGCCAGGGAGTGGAATGTGGTGGTTTGAATGAGTGTCCCCTGTAGGCTTTAAGTATTCAGACATTTTGTCTCCAGTTGGTGGCACTGTTCTTGGAGATCTTAGAAGGTGTGGCTGTGCTGGAGGAAGTACGTTATTGGGGGCAGGATTAGTGAGTTTAACAAGCCTTGTAGTCTCCAGCCTCTTCCTCTCTCTACTTCCTGTGCTCATTGCGAGATGTGACCCTTGGCTTGCTTCTCTAGCCCCGGCCATGCTTCCCACCACAATGGACTCTGATTCCCTGGAACCATCAATAGTAAGCTCAAATAAACTCTTCCTTTTATAAGTTCCCTTGCTCATGGTAGTTTTATCACAGCAACAGAAAAGTGACTAATACAATGAGCAAACACAATGCTTCTGAAAATGGCCTCTTCTTTCTAGCCACAAGCCTTTGGAGAAGCAAGCAAGGATAGTAAATTGATGAAAATGTGACTTGTGGAAATTTTATCTCGAGTTAGTGAAATTAAATTTTTAAGAGTGAAAAAAAATCCACCTTACTATTTCTTTCCAAATTTGTATTGGGGACTTGAGTCAGGACAATTCAATAGCAAAACAATAAATATTATGTTCTACCAATGGCAGAATGTTAGTATTTAAAAACCAACTGCATTTCTATACATTAGCAGTAAATGATCCCAAACAAAAATTAAGGAAACAATTTCATTCACAAAATCATCAGCAAGAATAAAAACCTTCTACATGTTTGACAAAATGAGTATAAGTTTTATGTACTGAAAGCTCTATAATATTTTTGAATGGCTTCTTAGACATACCACTGAAAGCATAAGAAAAAAAATAATTTGGGAATTAGCCAAAATTTAACATTTGTGTGTTTCATATGATCCATCAAGAAAGCTAAAGAAACCCCACAAGATGAGAGATATTTATGAATCAAATATTTGTTAAATGTCTTTATGTAGAACATTTAATTAATGTTCAAATTATAGATAGAGCAAAAGAGAATGAAGCCCTACCACTCACCCTTAGAGCCAAAGCCACCATGCTCAACTAGGGCACCAGGGCACAAATAGAATAGGGGATGATGGATGGGCAAAGAGAAGTGGGTGTAACCAGAGTCTGAATCAAAATGTTTACAGTGACTCAACTATCAGAGCTGATTTGTGAACCGGGCAGAGCTGATGAGAGGAGAATTCCCCCTATGTAGAAATGTTTGCCAGCAGCACCACTGGATCCGGCCTCCCATTTGGGATCAGTCTTTGTTTTACTTTATTTCTATTGCTGTGATAAAACCACTGACCAAAACCAACATGGGGAGGAAAGGGTTTATTCAAGGGAAGCCAAGGCAGGAACTCAGGGCAGGAACCTGGAGCACAGACTGTAAAGGAACATTGCTTACTGGCTTGCTCCCCTGGCCTGTGCTCAGCCTCTTATACAATACAGGACCACCTGCCCAGGGGTGGCACCAACCACAGTGGGCTGAGCCCCACACACATACACACACATGGCTCAACAATCAAGAAAATGCCCTACAGACATGGCCACAGGCCAATCTAGTAGAGGAAATTCCTCAACTGAGACTCCTTCTGTCCAGGTGTGTCAAGTCGATAACTGAAACTATCCAGCACAGATTTGTAGCTGAATCCCCTGTGGAAAAAAAAATTCTAAAAGAGTTAGAAAAAAAAATCTTTGAATATGAGACACAATTCTCATGTCTCAACAATAAAAGGACAACTTATTTTTCAATGGCAAGGAAGTTGGCCATGGTAGCGCATGTCTATTATCCCAGGACTTGACTGGTAGAGGTAAGGAGAGCAGGAATTCAAGATCATCCTTAGCCACAAGTGCTCCTCCTGGAAGACATTGGTTGCCAAATAAAAAGCCCAGTACCAAATGTGGGATACTTCCCCTCAAGTTCATGGTCAGAGGTATCTGAAAGAACCCCAAATAATATAAGCTATTGACACTGCTCTTTTTTATCCACCAAAACTTGTTGGTAAAACTATATTGCTGAATACACCATATACTTTGGTTATACAAAATGAAGAACTCAAGTTGGTACTTGAGTTTCTTTCATGGCAGTTAGCTTTCATAGCACGGGAAGGCTCTACACAGTCTGCTGAAGGGGAAATTATCAGTAGTCTTACCCGGCTATGTACCTTATGAACTACAATAATGACCAGCATGGTAAGATATGGCCACGGGTGTGATAGTGGCATGAATGCCACTGTGGAAGCCAACTTCTTTCTGATTAGTTTTAAGGCCTATTCCATAAAAGGAAATGCATGCCTGGAACTATAAATAAAAGCAAGAAGCCACATAAGCCCTCAGGGGTGAACCTATTCCTATTATTTTGCTAAATGGACATAGTATTAAACTGTCCTCTTAATTCATATCTCTATACACGTAGATTAGAGCAACTCTCAGACCTCATCAGAGAAGTTTCTTTGTGCAATGAATGGTAGTTTTCAGAAACTCACAACTGGTCAAAATGCAGAGAGTAGAGTGTCTATGGAGTACTCATCCACAAATGGGACCTCAATATAATACTCCATCCTCCCAAGGCTCAGGGACCATCATAGAAAAGGAGAAGAATGTTTATAAGAGCCAAAAGTTGAGGTGGTCTGGAGTGAAAGAGTGTCTTCTGGACAGGACAGGACCACTGCCCATATGAACTCAGAGCAGCTGTGTTTGCCTGCACAAGACCCTCACAAGGTCAAGCCAGTCAACATTCCAGAATGAATAGCTGAGAGGTTATTGACAGTTGATGGCTTCTAGGTAAGGGTCAGTTTACTTTAAGGATATGGTCCCTGGTGGGTCACCCATTCTCTAGTGGATGGTCCCACACCCATGAGTATATGGGAAGCACAAATTGGACTCCATGGATTTTAAGATTAAACAAGAGAACATGAAGTGGTAAGAAAAAATACATGTGGGATTTTTCTGAAAGGAGTTAGGGACAAGAGCGCAGGTTGACTATGAGCAAAATACATTGTATGCATGCACAAAATTCTCCTATCAGGACTGGAGGGATGGCTCAGCAATTATGCTGACTGCTCTTGCAGTGGACATGGGTTTGATTCCCAGCACCCATGTGGCAGCTAACAACCATCCATAACTCCAGTTCCATAGGATCCAGCACCCTTTTCTGACTTCCAGGGGCATTGCATAACACAAGTCCACTTACCTACATGCAGGCAATATAGTCATGCACATAAAATAATTTTAAAATTCTTAAAAAACAATAAAATTATTATGTTTTAAAACTACCATGTATCATTAGGGAAATACTAATGAAAACTTGGTATCCAATATGGATTGTTAGTCTCATAAAGCCAAATAACACATGTCGGTGAAGTCATAAAGAAATTGGATGACAATATGCAATGGTGTAATCATGTGGGAAATGAATTGGCAATTCTTCAAAAAAAGCATGCTTACCAAACATAAAAACATATGCATAATTACCATATAACCAGGGGCTTTTCTTCTAAGTATACACCCCAGAGAACCGAAAACACATCCACAGGAAAATCTACACAAACAATTCCTAGCATCATTATTCAGGATAGCAAAATGTGGAAACAATTCAAATGTCCATCAATGGATGAATGGGTAAACAGAATGTGGTATGTTCATACAGTGATATATTATTTGCCCATAAAGAGGAATGAAGAGTTGATACGTGGATGAATTTTGAATGATTACACTAAACAAGAGAAGCCAGACACAAAGGCCACATGCTATGTGACTCCACACAGAGCTAATACCCAGAGCTGCCATTAAAACAAGAAGATAAAGATGGTGGTATCCAAGATTCGACTGTTAATAAGAGTTTCTTTGAAAGGTTGTGAAATTAGATGATGATGGAAATTGTAAAACATACTGTAAATGTACTTTTAAAAAACTGAATTGTGCACTTGAAGCTGAGTTGTTATGTGAATTATACCTCAATAGAATTCTCCTAAACTCACATGGGGAGGGGGGATTATGGGCAGAACTGGCTTCCTTTCTGGCTTAGCAGAGGAAACCTATTATCTGGCCAGCCTTACACAGCATGTTAGAATTGTAATGGTTCCCAGTGCCTAGGGCTGACAAAGATGAAACAGGGATGTTCCATAAAGGGAAAGACACTGTGAATAGCAACAGTTTAAAATGGGAAGCCCAAGGCATGTATACATGGGAAGAAATGTGCTGCATGTCACACATCACGCTGCGCAGCCACACGTCTCTGAGCACCTGTTCTGTGAGGAGGTGTCATTTTATGTAGACGTGGGTTGAAATGCACTGGAAAGGCTACACCAACTCTCACCTATGTTCATCCTTCGTCCTACAGTTTATGAAGTATTTTTCCATTCATCAGCATATTGATTTTCAAAATGCCCCTAACATTTCTGCTTCAAATTTGTAGAAACACAAGCTTTGGAAGTTAGACTTCCTTCATCACAGGCCGTGACATGGGGCCTGTGCACATGACCACTGCAAAGGACAGACACGGAGTCCCATTGCTCAAAGCTACAGGCTTGCCACTCTTGTAAATTAAATCCTTTTCTCTTGGGCCTACTAGGAAAAGACTTGGGCCATTTTCCAATCCTTTATTCAGTTCTCTTATTGCTACCACTGCCACTTCTTCAGAAATAAATGTACATAATATGTCAGAAAGACTGCTCTGGGAAGGAGCTCTTCCTGAATGCCAGGCATCAGAGCCTGGCCTAGCAGCCTCAGGTTTCCTATAAGTAGGACTTCAACTGTGACCTCCCATAGGCCACACAGCATGTTACACCACACAGTCTGCTACACCACATGGTGTGTTACATCACACAAGAGCTAGGTGTCTGCTTCCCATGGCAGACATCTAGGTTGTCAGAGAGACACAGAGGTCCCTCTCTATACACTCAGTCAACTTGCTCATATCCCAGTGGTCAGGAGCCTTTGGCTACTGAGTTTCAGGGGTAACATAAGGCAAAGGAGACTCAGGCACCACTGGACCAGGAGGAGAAGAGCTGGCCCAATTATTTGACTCAGTAACTATGGAAAACTTTGAAAATGCAAGGTCCTTTACAGGGCAGCAAATCAACCTTCTTGAAGGCTAATCAACTGGAGATCCAATGAAGTG
Source organism: Rhizomys pruinosus (assembly GCA_009823505.1). Lineage (NCBI taxonomy): Eukaryota > Metazoa > Chordata > Mammalia > Rodentia > Spalacidae > Rhizomys > Rhizomys pruinosus. The sequence goes on along the minus strand of VZQC01002030.1, from coordinate 2,827,391 downwards.
AAGTCATTGGAATTCTCCCTCCCAAAGAGTAGAATTTTTACTTTCATTTGATATAAGAGAATTAGAGACACAGAGAATAAGAAACATGTATAGGGTGCATGGGATTTAGAGATAAAAGCTTAACTGGAGCCTCGGGCAAATTGCTTACCATCTCTACATGCCCTTTATCTCAAGCATAAAACATCTGCAGCCTTATGATCTGGCAGGTCTACTTCAGGAGGTTTTCATGAAGTCCAAATCTGACAGCATCGTGAACACACCTGGCACATCATGGATTGCCAAATGCTAGCAATCATTATTCTTGCCCTAGGGTTCATCAAGCAGTGATTCCTTCCTTCAAGACTATCTTTGGGTACGAAGAAGAAAAAAATACAGCTACATTTATTGAGAAATAATTATGTGCCAGGCCCTGGATGACTCTACCTGGTATAATTCTCATAACGTCCTTTCCACCCATGTCCAGAGAGGTGCTGTATTAGCATTCTATACAAAAGAAAGCCTGAATTCCAGGTAGATATAACAAACTTATAGGGAATGTGAGTCAGGTCTCTCTGCCTCTGAAACCCACATCTTCCCCCTCAGCCAGAGCAACTACAGCCTTGAAATGAGATCTAGCCCTCATGGGTCAAATCCCCTGACTACTCATTTGTGTATTATCTAGTAATGCTGCCTCACAGCCAAGACAGAATTGAGTAACTGCACAGACTCTATGACTGACTCTGAATGGCCCAAAACATTTATTATATAAAAAAGCTAAAAGAGTGGAGAGGTTATCTGACTGCTTGGATTTGAGGGTCTGCATCCCCACTTAACAGTGTGAGCAAGGGAGAGTGATATGGTTTAGACATCACTGAGTTTGCTCCAGGGTCTGAGCTTGGTGTCTAAGGTGCCAATATTGAGATTTGGTTGAGCTTTGAGACTTAATATCTTGGTTACGTGAGCTTTAATAGGCTGTCAGAGGACCTGCCCTCCTAGCAGGCTAAGGTATTCTTCATGTGACTCAATTTAGTTGAGAAACAGTGTCGTAGAAGCCAGAGACCAGCCCTTCCTTGTTCCCCACCTTCTTTGATTGTGGGTTCTGCGCATGCTCCAACACCACAATGCTCCATGAGGTCATGTAGCCAAGGAAGGACCCTTTCCAGAGTCCAAACTTAGCCATCTGGACCTTCAGCCTCCAGAACTGTGAGCCAAATAAGCCTCTCTGCTTCACAAGTTAGCTTGTCTCCAGTACTTCTTGAAGGCAAGAAAAAGCTAACAAATAGACAGTAACTTCTAGTATATAGGCTTGACTTTCCTGATCTGTGTGGTAGAATACTCTCTATAGGAGTTCCCAGAGTCGGTACAGTCTACACTCAGTAAAAGCCGGTGAGGGCCTGAAGGGCAGCTCTGTCCCTTGGTCCCTCATCGGCCACTTGTCTTCCAAGTTTCCATTACTACCAGCCTCAGGAAATGAACGAGTTCCTCCTTCCTCCCTATTTCTCATCATAGGACATTTCTTTCCTTGCCTCTTTCTGCAAAGCACGGATCTCCCTGGCTCAGGGTTAGGTTAGATGAGCCCATCCTGGTAATTGCTGTGATGCTGCCACTCAGGTGGGTTTTGAGCAGAACCGGCAGTGGAGGAGAGAAAGGGCAACAATGAGAGGAGCCAGGAGGCAAAGCCATTCCCACCCCAGCCCCAACCCCAACGCTGAGCAAATTAACAGCCTCCAGTTTTCTTAGAAAACTGGCAGGTTTAGGGTGAAGAACACCCCAAGCACAGGCAGGCTGGTGAAGCTTGAGTGACCACCATCTATTTTTAACTGTCTGTTCTGCTCACCCAAGCCTTTAAAGACTGGTTCAAATATATCTTTCAAATAGAACTGCTATCCTTTGAAAGGAGTTGTGGTCTTTTAATGGAAGCATTGAGAGGTTTTAAACCAGCTTCTCTAGTTCCAAACCTGCAAAGATTCTTTAGGTGACTTAAAATGGGATTCACCCTCTGGCTCCAAAGACTCCAGCTGTTAGCACCAAAGGCAGGAACTATTGGGGAGCTGGGCTGCAGAAGCTGAGCACAGGAAGCTCCCACCAGGCTGGCCTTCCAGGAAGGCTGAAGAGGAGCCTTGTTTGACTAGAACACTAGTGGGAAGGAGTAGGACGCATTCTAAAACCGCCAGTATAAATGAACCCTGAGCTCTTGATCCTCACCAGGACCTTCTCCATCTCTCAAAGGCTTGCTTTTGGGCTGACCAGTAATGGAGGACAGCTGATCACAGTTGCCTCTGATTTTCCTGGTGATCTCAGTCTTCTGATTACGACAATGACTACTAGCAGTTGGTTTTTACTAAACATTAATGTTCCTTTCTGGGTCCTTAGCTAAGAAGTGACAGAATAGGAATTTGATTCCAGCCTCACTTGCTGCACAGCTTCCAGATGCTTTTGTCTACTCTATCCTGCCCTTTCCATATTCTTATGTAGTGACCACCTTTGTCACCCATCCCACCCAGGACAGGAAGGTCTAGAAGCCTCTGTCAGAACCCTCTGTTCCCCTAGGAGGCCTGGGCTGATGCTATAGAAGTGTCTCTGCTCCCAACTGGGAGAATGAATGGGAGGTGGATCCTTGGGAGGAGGAAGAAGGAATATGTTCTTTATATGATTCTCTCCTTGTATAAAGTTAGCACCTGCAGAGTGCTGGGGAGAAGAACCAAGAGTTTACCAGCAACAACAGTAAGGAAAGCCATGCAAGCTCCAGTGTACACAATGTTAGCTAGAAAGGATCTTTGTTCCATGTTAGGAAATACAGAACACCTTGACTTGGTCTGGATTTGTTTTTAATACAAGTGGAAATTAAAAGCATTGAGATCTATTTGTGCCCCAACTTCAGCCCGCTAAGCTTCAGTGCATTCTGTCTCTTTAGACCTAGGTACTAAACAAGCAGAACTGGAGTGTCAGAGCATGAACAAGGAATGGCCCTTCAAGGTGACATCACACTGAACTGATAGGCAGGTTAGAAAGATCTCAGGAGAAGAATGTCAGGGGGCAGCATGGTCACTAAGACAGAAAACACCCCAGTAGCAATGATCAGAGTAGACTAAGCTGAAAACTCAAAGTGGGTTTTCCATGCCAGGTTCTCCTCCCAGGACCTGCCAGGGAATCCGACACCCTCTTCTGACCTCTGCGGCAATGCACGACACGGGTGCACAAACCTACATGCGGAGAGTACATTCATACACATTAAAAATAAATAATAAAAACAATAAAAAAAACACTATGATGAATGGTCTAATTCTCAAATTGACATTTCTAACTTCCAGATATGTCCTCTGAATTCATTCCTGGATGCGTAATTCATTCCTGGATGCAGAAACCTAAATTTGGGTGTGGTGGTGGCACTAAGGAGGCTCAGGTAGAAGGATCACACATTCTGAGTCTATCCTGAACTACAGGGAGAAAGACTCTACTTGAAATGAAAAGTTCATTAACCTATTTGAAGATGTTGAAAGCTGCCACTGTGCCCCCCATGGAGCAGCCGGTAGTGTCCCCCTTCTCTGGTGATGACCACAAGACCATCCTACCATGCTTTCACCAACACCACAGCAAGTACTGTTTGCTTGATCTGCGCATGAATTAATTCTGTGTGGGGAACGTCAAAGATGTTGTGAGTAAAATGGCATTTGAGCCGGCCCTTGAGGGAATAGTATGATTTCAATCAATACAAAGGCATGAAGGACACTTTTAAGGCAAGAAATTTACCCCAGCTGCTTAGACGCGGATGGTGTTTTTGAAAAATCCAATCATCCAAATGCAGGAAAGTGTGGGTTCCTGGGTAACATGGGAGGGTTAGGCTAAAGAGGAAAGCTGGAACGGGGTCAGAGACGGCCTTGAACAGCATCTCAAGAAGCTTATATTGTAGTCTGCAGCAATTGGAAGCCATTAGCAGTTTCCAAGCAGGGGAGTGATGCGTTTTTGCATGCTATTCTTGAGGGGGCAAGAACCTGCCAGAAGGTTGTGAAGTGGCAGGAGTAGGTTTCATAGTTTTGACAGTAACCAGGAGATGTGTCTATTTTTCCCGCTCTGGTGTGACTCTGGGGTTGCAGCACTTCACTAGTGTTCCAACATGCTTCCTATCAAGAGGACAAAACCCCATCAGAACAAATCAAAAGGGAGCTAAAAGAACAAATGGATGCAGAGCAGGCAGCACAGAAGGCAGCCAGGCCCACAAGTAGCATTTGATAATTCATCTTACTCCTTATTTCTCTCATCAATATTTTATGTCACTAGGAAACTCCAGCTTCATTTTCTGGTAATGAATTTATCATGAGACTAAGAGCAAGTTGCTGAAGCAGATGCCTGGGGAAGCCTGGGAGGAAGGCTGCTCCCAGCCTCGGCCTGCTGGTTTGGCCACCTGTAGGGCAGATGCCACAAGACCCAGAAAACAGAGAGGCCTGGCCCTGCACAGCAAGGAGCTTCATCTGTGTGGAGCACTGATTCCCCAAATAAACCCTCTTCAGAAATGCCTTCCCTCCCCAGGAGGTTGAGTGGTATTAGGGGGGGGACGTTAGTCAACACCACTGATTAATCACCCACTGGGCAAAGAAAGTTGTGATAGAACTGGGAAAACTAGTGTATACTAATATAGACCCTTCTCACAGAATTCACCATCTTTGTCCACATTCTGCCTCCAGCAGAGAGCTTCAAGGATAGTAGGGTCTCAAAACCGCAACAGTTGTCCCATAAAGACGCTGATGTCTAATTTCAGCTCTAACTCTGACTTCCTAAACAACTGCCATAAATCACTTATTATAATCTAGCTTCAGAAATTGAAGTTTACAAATAGAAAAAAAAAAGTAAGAATAGCAAATGACATTTAGCTAGCACTTACAATGTGGGTTTCCAATACACTCAGTTAATTTCCACAACAGTCCTGAGGTATGTATTATTATTACTTCTGGTTTAAGGATACCAAAGTTTATACCTGGGAAGGATACGGCCTTTTCCAAGGTCATAAGCTACCTTTGAATCCCAGGTCCTTGGTATACTAGTCTCTCTATGCCACATCTCCTATCACTTTGTTAGGAAGTTTCTGATATTACATGTAACCAAAAAAGAAAATTAACCCCTACTCAGGTTGACTTACATAGTGATGGAATTTATTCGTTCACAGAAAACCCAAGGTAGTTTTGAGTATGGTTAGATCAAGATTGCAATGTACATACCAGGACTGGGTTTTCCTCTACCTCAGCTGCAGGTCCCATAGGGGAAATATCTGCTTAAACAGAGACCAGAGATAGAGGGCCACCACTTCCATCCAAGGGCACTGGTACCATGGTTATCCACTTGAAACAAGAGAGAGCATTCAGAAGACCCTCTGATCCTTCAGCCAAGGACTAGCATTGCACCTTCACTGAACGAGATCTCAGATGGGAGGTAGGTATAAAAAAAGTGGCACTTCAATACTTCAATTCCTGTTCTCACTGAACAAATAAATCTGCTTTCATTGAGAAAATTGAAATAAGATTAAAATTTATCTATGGCAGTTCAGGCATGCAGACTAATTAATTACCTAAGTAGAATTAGAAAAGTAAGATAATTTCAGATACTCGTAGCATAGGACACCAACAGCCTCAGGGAAATATAGGCAAAAAGTTACTATAGAAGGCACATGGGATCATATTGGTTCATTTTCCTCCTTTAAAATTAAGTTTTAGTGAGACCTCATGTCCTATTTCCCCACAGGTTAGCTTCTTATCTATTACATAAGTTCATTTCTGCAAGGTAATATTGCTACAGATAGTACACCTTTGGAAAGTCATGAATACTCTGCAAACAACTGCAACTCATTCCAGAGGCAGAAATTATATTCCTAACTTCTCCATAGATTTCTGATGAAATAATGAACGATTGGTAAGCAGTTCAAAAGAATGGTGTAGAACACACACACACACACACACACACACACACACACACACACACACACACACACGGGTATGCTGACTCCTGTAGCCTGCCTATACATTGACATCAAGACTACATCTTGAGGATTATAGTTGTGGATGACTCAGAGTATTGGCCACATGGGAGCAGGGATCCAGGAACACCCATGGGCACAGACCTGCAGCCCAGGACCTCTCCCACTTCCGGAACAGTCTTTCGTAGGCTTCCAGGTTCCAGTTTACTTGCCAGCCCTGTGGCCAGCTCATCTGAAATCTAACCTTCTCTCTGCAGGGAAGGAAAGTGGACAGAAGAACAGGCTCATTACTTTGGTTCTAATCAAACTGTCACTTACTGGCTGCTGTTCATTGTTAGAGTCCCTCTCACTTCCTCTGTGTTTTCTTTAAACATGTCTTTCTCTGTATGAACATTCTGTACTAAATGGACCTGGTAGTATTCTAAGTCCCCAATATACTTTACTAATTTCTCTGTACTCTTACAACAACCTGCGTGGGGAAAAAAAAAATACCATTACCCATTTTACAGCTATAAAAATAGAAGACTAAACAGACTGCCATAGTTTGGATCTGGAGTCTCCTCCAAAGGCCCCTATGTTAAATGCTTAATCCCCAGCTCGGTGTTCTTGGAAGGTGCTAGAACATTTAAGAGGGGAGGGGGTCATCTATTGAGACATTGAATTAGTTACTACTTTCCTTGTGTCTGTGACTAATTAATTATAGAGGGAAGGGTTTTTGCCTGAGAGTCCTCGAGAAAGTCCAACATGGCAGATAACACACAGCAGCAGGAATGTGAGCGTGTTGGACCCATTGGGCCACAGTCAAGAAGCTGGAAGCTACGATCGTCTCTACTCAACTAGCTTTCTCGATTTATGCAGCCTGAAAACCAGTCCAAAGAATGATGCTGCTTTATTTAGGGTGGAGCTGCCCACCTCAGATAACCTAATCTAGAGACTCCCTCACAGACCACCCAGGGCTTTGTCATCAGGGTGGGTTCTAGATCCTAACAAATTGGCAGTCAGTATTAACCAACACAAATCCAGCCTTCGTCACTGTGACATCCCAAGGGATCACTTTACTTTTTTACTTTTAATTCCAGAACACATTTAGGGATTTGCAGTTTACCATGAAACTTACATTCAAGTAAAAAGAAATATAATTTTACATTCCTAAATAACATAGCAAGTTGATATATGTTTTAATGTATTTTTTTTAAAGAAAATTATTCTTGGGGCTGGAGAGATGGCTCAGTGGTTAAGAGCACCTGCTCTTGCAGAGGACTCAGTATAGAACTCCATTGTGTAGGTGTACCACATTTTCATTATTCATTCGTCAGTTGAGAGACACTTGTGTTGCTTCCAGCTTTTCGCTAGTATGAAAAGAGCAGCAATAAACATGGTTGTGCACATATCTCTGCTACAGGATGAATCCTTTGGGTATACACCCAGGAGTGGCATGACTGGGTCAAATTTGTAGGTTCATTTTTAATCTTTTAAGCGTTCTCCACACTGGTTTCCATAGGGGTTGCATGAGTTTGCAATCCCACCAGCAGTGGATGAGTGTTCCCCTTTCCCAACAGCCTCTCCAGCATTTGGTATCAACTATTTTCTTGAACATAGATGGTCTTACCAGGGTAAGATGAAATCTTTAAGTGGTTTTAATTTGCATTTTCTTAATTACTAACTATGTTGAACACATTTTAAGATGTTTCTTAGTCATCTTTACTTCTTCTCTTGAGAAATCTCTGTTCAGATCTTTAGCCCATCTTTTAATTGGGTCATTTAGTTTCTTGGTCCTTTGTTTTTTGAGTAATTTATATATTCTAGATGTTAAACCTCTGTCAGATGTGTCACTGGTGAAGATTTCCTCCCATTCTGTGGGTTTTCTCCTCACTTTTTTGTTTCTTTTGCTGTACAGAAGCTTTTTCATTTAATGGGGTCCCACTTGTTGGTTCCAAACATATCACTTTAAAGCCAACCTTCCACCTTTGGTCTCCACAGTATTGTGACCACAGTGCAAAATGTGTTCTATCTTCAAAAGACTCCATAGTCTTTAATAACCCCAACACTTTAAAAGTCTAAAGCATGAGTCTCTTCTGAGACTCAGGATAATCTCTTAAATGTAAGATTCTATAAAATAAAAAACAAACTATAAAATTTCGATATACGAATGGCACAGAATAAACATTCCCATTCCTAAAAGGGTGAATGAAAGCATAGCAAAGAAATATTAGACTAAAGCAAGGCTATAATCCAGGAGAAAAAAATATTAAATTCTACAGTTCCATGTCTAGCATATGGAACTACAAATAGAATCATCTTGGCTGCAAAGGGCTTAGGCAGCTGAACTCCTCAGACACTGTTGCTTAAAGCACACATAGCATCTCTGCTGGACCAGACTTGTTCTGTACCTGAAGCTTTCTTCCAGAGATGTCTCTTAGCTCTGGTGTCTCCAACATCATTCTAAATTAGAGATCTTGCCCAGCTGAAAATCAATAATAGGGGCTGGAGAGATGGCTCAGTGGTTAAGAGCACCGACTGCTCTTGCAGAGGACCCAGGTTTGATTCCCAGCACCCACGTGGCAGATAAAAACCATCCTTAGGTCAGACATGGTGATGCATGCCTTTAATCCCAGCACTTGGGAGGCAAAGGCAGGCAGATCTCTGTGAGTTCAAGGCCAGCCTGGTCTACACAGTGAGCTCCAGGGCAGCTGAGACTGAAGGGAGACCCTGTCTCAAAAAGACAAAAAAAAAAAAATCAATAATAAATAATCCCAGAAGTTTAAGTCATTATGTTGCACCCTTTAAGGGAATTATGGGATGTCATCTCTTTCTCACTCCTTTGTCATTCTTGAGTATGAGGTGAACAGCTTTCTCTAACATGCCCCACCTACAGTGATATATGATGCTGCCACAGGCCTAAGCGATAGGGCCGCTCAGCCAGTCAGGGACTGAAACCTCCAAAACTGTGTGCCAGCATTTCGCTTGACTATCATAGGTACTCACTACAAGTAATAGAAAGTTGCCTAATGGAGAGGTCAAGAATTGGCTTTGGATCAGTAACAATTGATTACATTTGTATAAGAGGACAGGTCATGGCCTTTTCACTTCATAAATTTCCGCCACCACAGGAAATATTGTCAACTAACAGCCATCAACCTTCAGTGATGAAGCTGCCTACTAGCTCCTTTAATTAGTAATTAGTGTCTTTCCAATTGCTTTGACAATTAATCATAAACAGCCTCTGATGGATCAGCTATTGTTCTCCAACTATCCATTGTTTTCTTTACTTGGCTCTTTGGCCTCATGTTCTTAACAAGCCTGTAAACTCCTTGCAGAAGTCTATCTTCACCCTGATATGGTGTCCATCACATACAAGGGACATAACGATGATGTCTTTCTCATGCTGTCAGTACTCAGGGTGGCAAAATGCAGACCTAGGTCAAAAGCCCTTGGTTTTGCAGCACTTAATTCCCCATTATAGATGGACATAGTGTATCATCTCTTCTTTATGCACCCCTGTCGTCCAGCCATGTAAAACCCTCCTGGCCCTATAAGTTTATACAGTTGCTATCTTTTAACTTAATAAATTGTTTTCAAAAAGAAGTATATAAAATGAATTTGGCTTAAAAGAAGAAAATCTCTATAGTTGGTTAATGATCTTTTCCCAACCAATGCTTTGCAAGGCCTCAATCATCACAGATGCAGTTTGCAGAGCTCTTCTAACTATGACATGGGCTATGATCTGACATCCCATCCAGTCCTACTCTGCAGGCCTCTAATCTAATAGATAAACAAGAAAAAAATGAGTTCTATTTGGTATTTTAAATTTTGAGCCGGGTGTGGTGGTGCATGCCTTTAATCCTAGCACTTGGGAGGCAGGGGCAGGCGGATCTTTGTGAGTTCAAGGCCAGCCTGGTCTACAGAGTGAGTTCCATGACAGCCTGGGGCTACAGGGAGACCTTGTCTTGAAAAGACCAAAAAAAAAAAAATTTTTTCGATTGTAGTGAAAAATATGTCACACAATATTTATCACCTTAACTGTTTTAGGTGTAGTGTCATTAGCTGTACTCAAATGGCTAAGACTCTGTCATAACCACCCACCTCTAAAACTTGTCATCATTCATTACAAACTGAAAAGTTGATCCCAGTCAATAATATCCCATATCTACCACGATCCTGTTCCCCATAGTAGCTGCACCATTTGATACTATGACCAAAACATCAATTTCTCTCCAGCCTGGCCAATGCTTGTCATTTTTATTGCTTTTCTTTTGTTGTTATTGTTGTTTTTAAATAGGAGCCATCCTAATGGGTATGAACTGTTATCTCATTTTGGTTTTAAATTGCATTTCCCCAATAACTAATGATGTTGAGCATCTTTTCATGTGCTTATTGGCCATCTGTGTATCTTCTTTGGATCGATGTCTGTTTGAGTCCTTTGCCCATTTTTAATTGGGTTTTTGTTTATTCATTTTTAAATTGCAGGAGTCTTTGTCTTTTATAGTTTATTTACCAGATACATAATTGGAAAATATTTTATTCTATCTGTGGCTCTCATTCTCTCCTCTCTTCTTCTCTCTCTCTCTCTCTCTTTCTGAATAAGCCTGGGAATTCATGTACATGATTTGCCACTGAGCTACATCCCCTACCCTCTTACTTTGTTTTTAATTTTTGAGACAGGGTCTTGCTAAGTTGCCCAGGTTGGCCTTAAACTCCCTCTGCAACCCAGGCAAGTCTTCAACCTGCAATCCTTCTGCCTCAGCTTCTCAAGTAGCTGGGATCACAGGCCTTCTTCAGGCCCAGCTCACTCTCTTAATAGTATCTTGATGCATAAAAGTTTTTTAAAAATTTTTATATACATGAGTGTTTTGCTCACATGCAATGCCCACAGAGGCCAGGAAGAGGATGTCAGATCCCCTAGAACTATGGTCATGGACAGTTATTAGACACTATGCGGGTGGTGGGAAGAACAGCAAGTATTTTAACCACTAAGCCATCTCTCCAACCCCACATGAAAGGTTTTTTAAATGAAATCTGATTTATCTACTTAATTTGGTGTCTATTCCTTTGTGTCATATGTAAAAAAACTCCAAATCTAATGTCATGAAGCGTTTCTGGTTTCTTAGAGGAGTTTCATGGTTTTATGTGTTACAGTTACATATTTTATCAGTTACTTTTTCATTGTGAAAGAGCAATTGATTGATAGAAACATCTTTAAGGAGGAAAGATTCATTTTGGCTCAAGGTTTCAAAGGTTTCATGTTGTGTTACTTGACCTGGGCATTGGAGTAGATTGTCATGGCAAGCAGGCATGTGTGTGGTTGGGAGACAGCTCTTCACGGAGAGTGAAACAGGAACCATGGATGGACAGGTGTAAACTCCAGGGGCCCCCAGTGACCCAATTCTGTCATTTCCAGGGCTCATTCCCTAAGAGCTCCACAGCATTTCAGGTTCACACCATAACAAATGGTTTTGACAGGTTTGTCAAAGAAGCATTTAACTACATGTTTAAGGGTTTATTTCCAGTCCCTCTATCTTCTTTCACTGCTCTGTATCTTCCTTTATTCTACTTCCACAGAAACAACAAAGGAAGCTCAATACATTTTTAAGTGAGGAAATGTGAGAACTGCAGATCCTCTGTGCTATTTTTCATTATTTGGGGGGACTTGGGTTCTTTGAGATTCTATATGAATTTTAAAACAGGGGTTTTTTCTATTTATGGTTTTAAAAATTAGTGTTATTTCGACAGATTTAATTGGATATGTAGTTCGTGTTAGTTGGTGCTGTCCTCTTATCAGTATTAAACTGGATTCTTATCAATGAACAGCAATGTTATTTTAGAGATACCCTTTAAGGTTAAAAAAGAGCCCTTTTTAATTCTTTGTTGAATTTTTCAGTTTTCATATAACACAATTGTTTGATGGTATTTAGATCCCCTTCTGTATCCGCACCTCCCCATATTGCCCCAACTCAAATATGTATATAATCATATATATGTATATATATATATACATATATATAATATACATACATTTATATCCCATAAAGTCTTAATTTGTCTCTCCAAATGTCCTTCAGTGTGGGTCTATGCCTGGTGCCTGGTTAACCTACTAAGAGTCCCATGCTTGAAAGAGTCTGGCTCTGCCCTCCCAGCAGCCATCTGTTGCCACAGTTTTCTTAGGTGGTATTGGAGCTTCTTACTCACTTCCTCATGCCTATGCTGCAATTTTTCCTGATGGAGCTTGCATGGGACTTGTGCATGCTGTCACTGTCATTGTGAGGTCATATGAGTAAGTGACCAGCTGTCCAGAAAACTCGTTTCCTTGCAGTCATCCCCCACCTCTGGCTCTTAAATTCTTTCTGCCCCCTCTCCTATCCCCCAGTGATCCCTGAGCCTTGGGAGGCAGAAGTTGATAAGTTGATATAGATGTCGTCTTCAGGGATAAGCTCTCTGTGTGCAGCCTCTTGTTCTCTGCATATTGGCTACTTGTGGGTTTCTGTATTAATCACCATCTGTTGCATTAAGAAACTTAAGAAGCCTTTTGAGACCATGAAAAACAATCTACACCAAAAGTTCATGCGGGACAAATACAATCAAGTTCTGGAAATTGTGATGACAACTCTACAACCAGGTATATATAGTGTCCATTAATGTAGACAAGCCTTATACAAAGAGGAGAGGCCATGTGAAGAGTCAGAAGATAGAGTAACATAGCCCAGAAGCTGAAAGGGGCAAAGAGCTCCTTTAGTACCCCCAGGGGGAGTGCAAGCCAACAGCACTTTGAATGTCTGACCTCTAGACTGTGAGGAAACAAATGCCTGTTGCTCCAGCAGCCAGATGAAGCACTATGGCTTCTAGTCAGGGTTGTGGGGAGTCTCCTATCAGAAGGTTTCACCCTCACCTACATCAGGTGAAGTCATAGCAGCTACCACAGCTCTCAGGAGGATCTTGGGGAAGAAAACAACATCAAGCTGACTGGATCACTCACTGCCTATACAAGAAGCTTAACAATGTGACACTTCTCAAAGCACTTTCCCATAGGGCCTACTGTTCTACCATCTGACCCTACAGAAGAGATCACTACCAGGTCTGAATTCAGGCTCTGAACCAGGACTTCCCCTTTTTCTTGGGAGCACTGCCTTCCTCTTCACTGTACTCACTGTACTTTGTTGGGGGCAACAAAGAGAAAGGTAACGAGATGGAAGGCGCACAAGTGCTACTTGTGTGGCACTCCATGCTTTGCAATGCCCATGTGAGTCTGTGCTAGTTAATTCTCACAACAATATGAGGTCTCTCTTATTCTGCCTTCCCTATGGAAGAAAAAAAGCCAAGGTTGAGAGAGTTCCAGGGACTTTCTAGATGACACGCAGCACTGACAGTGGCCTGACCTGATCCACCGCAGCTAACCCAGCTCGTGCCATACCCAAATGCTCACCACTTTTTTTCATTTAAAAATAAAAATAGGCTTGATGTAAAGTTAAAAACAGGAGAGTGATTTGCATGAGACCCTGAGCTCTCAATTACACCAATTACTTTATAATTACAGGCAATGCCACCTTGGGTTTTTCAAAACCTACATCTATTCTTAAGGATCTGTCAGGAAGAAGGCCTCTTCTCAGGGAGAGATTCCAATTAGTATGCACGTTGTATGCAAAGGGAGAGAAAACCTGGTAGAGCTCCAGAGAGAAGCAAGGAGACCGGAGCTTGAGATGCCTCTTGTTCTGAAAATGGGCCTGGTGGTCCTACTGGAAGCCATTGCCTACAGGAAACCCCCCAACTCTCAGCTTTGGGGGAGGGGCACATCAAAGCCCACCACCTAAAACTCTGCTTTCTGCCACCTGCTGGATGCTCCAGTCGCCCCCTGGGGGTGGGTAGGAAAACAGCCTCACCTGCTGGACTTAAATTCCTCAGAGCCACATGATGAGCCCCAGGGAAGAACAAACAGAATGGAGTCCTCCTCAGATCCCTCTAGCTACAAGCATGCTCTGCTCTTTGGTCAAGTGAGCTGTGACAAGAGCCATATGTCAGTAAGGAGTTGAGGATTTTTTGGAATAGGGGTAGAAGAGTGGGTACATATAGCTGGTAAGTGCAATAACTCTTCTCCAGGATCCTTAACTCCATGTGCTATGATATCAGCTTCTGAGTCAGAGCCTTCAGACACTGTCAGTCAAAGAAACAATTTACCACCACGAGTCAGATACACCTCTGGGCTAGGGAAGGAATCTCAGAGCTGGAACATCAAGGGTTGTGGGGAGTCCCAGGAGCCCCCCACCCTTCATATTCTGCAGAGGAATGCGATCAGTACGTGTCCACGTGGCAAAGTCCCCATGTAAAGCCACTCTTCTACAAAGCACATGTCTCTGGGCCTCACCCGCTGTGTAAGACATGAGTGGCTACACAAGAGTGCTTGACTTTGTTCTGACAGGTGGGACGCCTCTTCTCTGCCTGATGGGAGGGGGGGGTTAGCTGGATCACATGGTACCCTTGAGTCTCTGTAAGCTTGGTACTCAGTTCTATAACAAGCACATTAGGAGGGTCTGTCGATCCCCTTCTCTTTCTAAAAGGAAACTGCCACCTTCTTACAATTAACATCACCTTGGATGAACTGACTCTTATGAAGATTCCTAGCCTAAAGCTGAAACCCGTTGCTCCCACTGCTGATGTCACTTTCTTTCCACACTGCATTTCTTTAAGAGGAATACTTTCAGTTACAGTTTGCAAAGCACCTTACTTCCTGTCAGCTGGGTGTCCCAGCACAGCATGCTGAGAAGGTGGATAGTTTCCAGTCTGCCTCTCTGCTGTCTGTTCACTCCATGTCTACTCCAGGAAAATGGCTAAAATAAATAAAGGAAAGGGGAAAATAAATAAAGAAAAGGGTAAAAAAGGAAGCACGTCTGGCTCTGGGAGATTGGAGTTCTCAGTGGGATTAAACCTTGAGTGGCTCCCTTTAAGCAGGAAACAGAGTCTGAGCTCTCTTGCATCATCCAGCTCGCCTACTTCCTCCCACCACCTTAATTCCAATCAGACTTTCCCCACATGAAAGGCCCTTCCCTGCCAGAATCACCAGGAACTCCTCTTTAGCTTTCTTTGCTTCCTAGCTTGTAGTGACTCTGTTTAAATAGTGTTTCTTCTCCAGCTTCTTAGAGGCCTGTGCCTGTCGCCCCCACTACTTGCTTTCTGTCTACCTCACTAGTCCCAGGTGCACAGCAGACTTCTCATCTTCTCACCCTTTCCTGCACATACCAGAAGGCTTACCCACATTTTCCAAGGCCCGTGTCGAACCTCACCCTTCCTCATCTACTCAGGGACAACACCCCAGTAATTTCCCTCCTTTCCCTTATAGCACCAATTTTTCTCACTGTACTAGACTTTTTCCATCAACATGCAAACCTACTGTAGTCTTCTTGTCAAGAAATCGGTCTCACCCTTCAAAAAACAAAAGTACATTAAGATATACATGTAATTACAAAAAAAGAAACCCGTCTCGTGCTTCTCCTTTTCTTCCTCAAAAGCACAATCTGCACCTATTTTCTCAATGTACCTCCTCACAGTCTCTTGTTCGACTCATTTTCATACCTTCACCAGCAATGTTCCTTATGACCACCAATGACATCCACACTACTGCAGTCCGTATTGCTTTTCAATCCTTATTTTCTGAATGATCAGCAGTATTTCTCAGCAATGATCACTTTCTTCCTGTTTAAGTACTTCCTATGACCAAGCTTCCTGGAGTACACACCTCTCTGACTTCAAACACTTTCACCAACCCTTCTCAGTTTCCTCATGTCTCTGTGTCACTCACCTCCAAACACTTGGACACCCAGAGCTCAGATCTGTGACCTCTATTCTTCTATTCCCGAAGTTTAATCATTCATATCTTGTCTGTATCATTTTTAAATATTTTATTTATTATTTATTATTTATTTTACATGTATGAGTGTATTGCCTGCATGTGTGTGAGTGAATGCAACCTTGTCCCGCAATGCCCAAGGAGTCAGAAAAGTGTGTCAGATTGCCCTAGAACTGGAGTTACAGATGGTTGTCAACCACATTGTGAGCTCTGGGAATCGAACCTCGGTCCTCTGCTAGAGTGGTCCATGCTCTTAACCACTGAGCCACCACCTCTCCAGTCCCTTAAGTATCATTTTTATAATTCTATTAGACTCTGCATTTTGTATTTCTAACCTGGGCATTTGTTCCAAACTTGATTTAGGTATTGTACTGTCTGTGAACCCATCCATCAGGATGGCTAATGAGCATCCGAAATCTACTGTACTTAAAGCTGTTCTGCCAGAATCAAACTTAATTACCCTTCTTTCTTACCAGTATCAGTTAATGCAGGTGCATTCTTTCAACTGCAGGGCTAAAAACAATGGAATGATCCTGACATTTCTCCCTTCTTTGTCTTTGTATGCAATCCACTAGCAGGCATAGCCTTCACTATCATCATCATCACCACTTTAACACATATATACAGAATCTTACTGTGATCATGAATCATCGTTAACTTGACTGGATTTAGATTTGCCTAGGAAACACTCGTGGGTTGCATCTGTGAGGGTGTTTCTAGAGAAGCTTAACTGAGGAGAAGAGGCCCACACTGAACATGAAGGGCGGCATCACTCACGTGGCTGGGTCTCAGACTGAGTAATACAGAAAAAGGAAGGGGTAAGCTACAGCATTCACCTCTGACCATGGACATAATGTGGTCATCTGCCTCACAGTCCACTATCACACCCTTTCCTGCCGTAATGGGCTGAACTCTGGGAACATGAGCTGAAATAAATCTTTCTTTCCTTAAGGAAAGGGTGTCATAGCAACAAGAAAAATTAACTAATACATAAAAATTGTTACTGGAGTGGGGTTTGTTGCTGTGATTTCCTCTTAACCATGTGGTTTGTGGGCACCTGAACTGGCTTATGGGAGGAAGTTGAAAGCATGGACCTGTGGGCTAGAGAAGCCCTGGGGTGCTACAAGGAGAGCTTAATGGGCCATTTCTGGCAGGAGTGTGGAAAATCTGAATGCTAACAAAAAGACAAAGAGTAAAGATGGTGCTCACAGGGTCCAACAGAGAACATGGACTCTGTCAGGAAGTGGGCTAGAGGTCATTCATGTTATATCTTGGCAAAAAATATGGCTGCTTTCTGCCTCTCTCGTGGTAATTTGAATGAGGCTGATTTCAAAAGTAATGGACTAAATTGTTTGCAGAAGTAGTTTCAAGACATCACATTTACGCCATGCTGTGGTTATTGCTTACTATACCTACTTAGGTTTATAATGAGAATTCAAAGCAAGAAGTTCCTTGTTTTCTGTTTTGGGGGGTTGTTGTTTCTTTTTTATTTTTGTTTTTGAGACACAGACTCCATATATAACCCTGGCTGGCCTGGAACTCACTAGGTAAACCACAGAAATACACCTGGCTCCCTGTCTCTGCATCCTGAGTATTGGGAGTAAAGGTGTATGCCACCAGGCTCAGCCAGAAGAATGCACCTGCATTAACTGATACTGGTAAGAAAGAAGGGTAATTAAGTTTGATTCTGGCAGAACAGCTTTAAGTACAGTAGATTTTTTTTAATTTGCCAGACAGGGTCTCCCTTTAGTCCCAGCTGACCCGGTGCTCATTATATAGACCAGGCTGGCCTTGAAATCACAGAGATCTGCCTGCCTCTGCCTCCCAAGTGCTGGGATTAAAGGCATGTGCCACCAGGCCCAACTTCAGAAGCAACTTTTTTAAATTTTTTTTAAATTTTGTTTATTTATTTATTTTAAATGTATGAATGTACTGTCTGCATGTAGGTTTGTGCACCCGTGTCGTGCAATGCCGTGGAGGTCAGAAGAGGGCATCGGTGTCCCCTGGAACTGGAGTTAAAGATGGTTCACGGCCACCATATGGGGGCTGGGGATCGAATCCGAGTCCTCTGCAAGAGCAGTTGGCGCTCTTAACTGCTGAGTCATCTCTCCAGCCCCTCAGAAGCTACTTTTTTAAAACATTTTTTTATAATTAAAAAAAATTTGTTTTTTTGTATGTGTATGAATGTACTGTCTACGTGTAGGTTTGTGCACCAGTGTCGTACAATGCCACAGAGGTCAGAAGAGGGTCTCAGATTCCCCTGGAACTGGAGTTCTCCTGGAATTGGAGTTACAGACGGTTCTTAGCTGCCATGTGGGTGCTGGGGATCAAACCTGGGCCCTCTGCAAGAGCAGTCGGTGCTCTTAACCGCTAGGCTATCTCTCCAGCCACAGAAGCTACTTTTAGTTTGCCAAGGAAGGGACTATAAAGGAATTTAAGTTTGCATATAGAAAGTAGTTATAACTTATTGAGGGGTGATACATGTTCCATGTCACATACATGAAGGTCAGAGAACAATTTTTGGCAATCAGTTGTTTCCTACTATGTGGGTTTTCAAGGATCAAACTCTGGTCCTCAAACTCAGTGGCAAATGACCCTACCTTCTAAGCCATCTTGTCATCCAATAGCAGCTGTAACTTTTAGAGCAATTGGTGCCATTAAAGAGAAACCTCAGTCTCTGCACTGAGACAATAGAAAAAGTATCCTGAGGGGATAGAGTGTTATGATTATGATGGGTGTCAAGTTGATGAGGGGTACAGTTGAGGGTAATCATCATTGTCCACTTCCTGGGTTTAGAATCACCTAGGAAACATACCTGTTTGTATATATGTGTGTGTGCATTCGTGCGTGCCTGTGTGTGTGTGTGTGTGTGTGTGTGTGTGTGTATGAGGAATGAGGATGCTCTGGAGAGGGTTAACCTAGTAACTGAGAAAGGTTCACCTTGAATGTACATGTCCACATCCTATGGGATGCAGTCCAGACTGAATAACAAGAAGAAAGCTAGCTAAGCACCAGCATTCATCTCTCTCTGCTTCCTGACTGCAGATGTGATATGGCCAGCTGCCTCAAGCTCCTGCAACCGTACCTTCTCTGCCATGGAAGACTGCACCCTCAAACTCTGCTAAAATAAATCCTTCCTACCTTAAGTTGCTTCCATATTTTATCCCAGGAACAGAAGAAAGAAACTAATACATTCGCCATGTTCAGGCTTTGGCCAGCAAACTCGACGCCCCCACGACCCGTCCATAGCGGGATTCGTCCAGAGCCCACTTCTACTTGCTGCCCTGCACTCACCTCTTCAGCTCTGCTCTTGGAGCAGTATTAAATAGGACACCTTACTTCACTCTACTTGCAAACCTCCTCAGGGTCTCCAACTCAGGCCAACAATATTGCAAGGCCCGTCTGTGTTGTCCAAGGCCATGTATTCTGGCATCTTGAAACCACCACGATGCCCTCTGCTCAGTCTCAATCACTCTTCTCCAGTCACATGCCCATATTTGGCTCCGGGGCCTCCACAGACATCCTGTTTTCAAACTATGTATTTGCTGTTGCCCTTGCCTGGAGGACATTCCTCAAAAATCCACTCATTTTTTTAAGCCTTTGTTAAATTTCACCATCTAGTGAGGCACCTGTGGATATTTTATCTAAAACATCCATTTTCCTTATATTTCCCTATGTTTACTGTTCCCCCAAGGCCCTACTCCCTTCTGGAACATACTGTGTATCATATTATTCATCTTGGGTGCTGGCTGTTTCTTCTAGGCTTCATGAATGATGAGAGGTTTATCTGCTTTGGTTCTCACTGTATCCCTGATGTCTAGAGCAGTGCCTGGCACATAACAGGTGCACAATGAATTGAGGGTGAATAAATAACTGTAAGTCATTGTTATCTGCTTGGTAGCAACACAGCCTAATTAGAACTTCTGTTTTACATCTCCCCTACATGAACATTGGATTTGTTTTATTTTCCAGTATTCCTTAATCAAATACAGAAACTTGGAATTCTTTCCTGAATCCTTCCTTTATTCCTGGCCCCTCACGATGAGCTTGGCCACTCTGCCTTCACCTGTGCCCCCAACTCTAGCTCTGAAATCTGACCTCCCTCCTCTTTGGCTCTGCCGTCTCCCACGCAGAGCCTCTCTAGCTGACTCTCCTCCATCTGCATCCTCTGGTGAATACTCAGCTCCTTTCACTTTGGTCTATGGCCATTCAGAAAGAGGCCTCTAAAGCACCTGCCACATGGACCGCATGCCCATTTCCCAAACACCTTTCCTGGTGCTTTACTTGCCTGGCCTTTCCTCCTTCAAGTGTCCCTGGATTTTCAAGTGCCTTCCCTGAACACCCTGCATAAGGCAAGTCCCACCCAGCCATACCTTCCTCTCCCCCATTCTCATAAAGCAGTTTCTTTTCCTCCAAGCAACTGGCAAGCTGCAGTGACCTCATTTATTTATGCGTTTCTTTTCTGTGTCCCCATTGAATGTGTGACATCAGAGAATTAACATGCAATAAATAAATTGTTTGTAGGCATACAAACACATGAAGGAGAGATGAAAGGGAGTCTAGAATTGCTGCCCCTTCTGTAGCCATCAGCTGTTCCCGTCTGCCCTGCGAGCAGCTGTGGTACAGAAGCAGCAATGAGGACGAAGCAACTTGCTGAAACATCTGGCCACAAAAACCAAGTGATAGGCTTTTAGCCCATCTTTGCTCTTAGTAGCAATTTCTCCCCTTGGGTTTCATGGGCGGGAGGAGAGCCTTCGCCTTTGAGCAGCACCATCCCAGACGATGTTATTTGAAAGGGCTTAAGAAGCAAGAAATAACTCATCCCAAAATAACCTCTCCTTGGCTTCCAGCTGCTCTGAACAGCTGGATACATTTTCCTAGCCAGATACTTGTGACTTTATACTAATAACAGGGGAGGAAACAAATACATTGAGACATGCTAAGCAGGGTCATTGTTGCTAATTCCCTTAGGAGTATGAATGTCATTAGCTCTAAATGAATATTTTCAACAAAAAGTTGTAGATTCTCTACTTAGGACTGGGTTGCATAACTATCAAAGAATCATGAAACATCTACCCTTACAAAATTTACAAACTGGCTGTGCTAAGAAAAAATGGCATATATTAGGCAATTAGAAAAGAATATAATGGAACATAATTAAAGAGCAAGCTTATTCAGGTTCAGAGAGGACTGAGGGCTGGAGAATTGACAAAGACTTCTGGAAAGAGTTATGTGCTTGGCTTTGACAGAACTGAATGTTAAAGAAAAGGTAGAGGCCTAGAAAGGGAACTAGCAGGAAGTCCCAGAATTGGGAATAAACATGGACTGAGGCAATTGGCCCTACTGTAGCTTAGGAGTGTCAGAGAGGATCCAGCGGAATATAAATACTGGTGTCAATCTGAAATGCACCACATACACAAAATTGCTTATCCTCCCTGGTCCCTTTTCTTCACCTGCTGAATAAAAGTGTTGCCTGCACTGCCTCCCTAGCTGCCCACACACAGCACAAAGGACGCAGGAGAGCACTTTGCACAGAAGACAACTGGTATTGTCCCTGCTCCCCAGGAAGCACAAGGTTAATGGTAGGATGGAGGGAGCCTCCCCAAGTTTTGAAAGGCAGATGGATTTGGAAGTGCCTGTCTGTCTCAGAAGAGCAGTGACGGCTTCGCAGCTCTGCAGTGATGGATGCATGCTTTGTGGAAACATGCTTCTTTTTCCCCACATTGAAAACAAGATGGCTGCCAAGCAAGGGCCACATGCTAGCAGGCAATAGCAGCTCCTTTGTTGACAAGTAAATGATTTGATGAAGGGCACCACCCCAGGATTGGAAAGGCATCTGGTGCTTTCTCGGGAGGGCTTTGATGTGCCACAGTTACTCACTTGCCCTGCTCTGGGGCCGTCTTACAGCTCTGTCTCTGGAAATGAGACTTTGGCAACTCGCTGTTGCAAGGCTTTGTTCCGTCATAAATACCGCCATCTGTATTTAGCATACGAGAAACCTACCAGCTTGTTTGGCATTTTGCAAGCCTCCAACTAGGAAAGCACAGCCTTCCAGGAAGGAGGGAGCTGCAGTCCTGAGCAGGTGGGGTTAACAGAGGGTAGAGGCAGCAGGCATGGAGCCATGGAAACTTTCCCAATACCCCAATTCTTCTACAAAAGATTTTGCCCTAATATAGAACCTATTACTATAGGGTTCTCATAGCTTATTTCAAGTTTCTTCTCATTCATAAGCCTCAGTATGAAGCAGGATGTTAAAATAGGGAATAAGCAATTCTGAGCCCAGATCCAGCCACTTGTCTTGAACCTACCCTTCTCTGTCCCCTGGTGTAGCTTGAATCTGTAAGGTCTCCCACAGGCTCACATTTTCAGTTTTTGGTCCCCAGCTTGGGGTGTTATTTTGAAGGCTGCTGAATCTTTGGGAATGGGGCCTGGGTGACAGTAAGTAGGAGATGGAGGGAAGACCTTTGAAAGTTGTATCTGGTTCCTGCCTTCTCAGCTTCTTGGTCCACTACCATATGGGCATTCTCCACAAGCTCTCGCTACCAAACACTGAGCTATGTTTTCTCACCCATCAATGACTAAAATTCCTTGGAAACCAGGAACCAAAATAAACCTTTTGTCCCTTTAGTCATTTCTATCATATATTTTGTCACAGCAAGACAGAAGTAATACAATGCTATGGTTTAGTTTAATTAGTCTTCTGTGTAAAAGGAGATACCCAACTCCTGCCTCTTAGAAATTCCCTTTGGGACAGTCTTGGTACAGGGACTTTGATAGGTTGCAGTGTTTAGAAGTCACCTGATCTCTGGATATCCATCTTGTATAAGTTACTTTTCTTGTTGCTGTGACCAAATGGCTGACAAGCAATTTAGAGGTGGAAGCTCCCCTAAATTGACTTCAGCTAACAGTCTGAGGAGATACCATCCATCATGGAGAGGAAAGCATGGTGACAGTTGCTCTACTGGAACAGGAGTTTGCAACTGGGTCTACCACCTTATATTCTGGCAAATAGGAAATAGGACCAGGCTATAAAACTCCAAGGCCCACCAATAGTGATCTGCTTTCTCCAATGAGGCTGTACTTGCTAAACGTTCTACAACCTTCCAAAGTAGCACTACCAGCTGGGGACCAAGGGTTCAAATGTATGAGCTTAAGGGACATTTCACATTCATTTCACATTCAAACCACAACAACTCCTGGTCCAGTATTTTCTACCTTCTGACTATTTTGAAAGACACTCATGGTGGATAAGAAACCTGCTTCTTACAGAGACTCCCTGTACCCTCATCTGCAGCTAGGAGAACTAAGAGTCCTCCCACACAGTCATACCTATCTTTGAACAAGAGGCTGGTGTTGCAGTTCTGCACGTCTAGCTCCCCTTTTGGCAATGATTGGACATGTCTTATTCAGCCCTCATACTGCAGCGGCCTAGCACAGTGTCTTGTATGCAGCACAGCTGAGCTTTGATTGGTGATATGCTTGGTTCCGTGATTCTGTATTATTTCTATTCTTCGCATCTCCTTTTGTCATTAAGGTGGTACTAGGATTACTTGAGCATCTGTCTATGGCCCAAGTGACCTTGAATCACCAAATACAGCATAGCCATTGAAAGGTCAGCTGCCTTGTCCCCTCTCCTTTCAGCCCTGGCCCAGCAGGGACTGTTAACACTGGGGAAGGCAGCAGCCCTGTGTTGTGAAGTGTAGCCTGGAAGAAAGTTGGCCACACTAGCCACTCCAGCAGAGAGCTGGACCACAGCCACCAGCCATGGGCTGCTCTTTGCAGCAACGCTAGTCTTTCTGAGCTCAGCCCAGCACCTCCTCCCCAGCCGGTGCCCCTCCTGAGAGAGGAGTGTGTTTAAGATTCCCGGCACAAGGCCTAAGAGGCAATTCCAAGCATCTTGCTGCAGAGTGAACTAATCCTACCAGGTAAATTCTCCCTCTCGGTTCATTCCATCATATTAGAGCTGGCAGGCACCCCGTGATGCTTCATTACCCGTGCCATTTGAAGGCAAGACTTCTTTTAATGAGCTGAGCAATGTGGGGAGCCCCCTGCTAAGCACCCCAGAGGATGCATTTGTCTTAAAAGGGGGGAAACCCTAAACTGTCCAGCCTATCCACAGGCCAAGCTGTTGAGAAACAGATGGGGGAGCTAAAGAACTGGTGGGCACTGACAAGAGAGGCTGATTTCCCACCCTGCCCTGCCTCTCCCTCCTCACACACTTGACAGCTGATAGGAAGTGTTTATTCTCTGCCAGAGTTCGTAGGGCTGGGGAGATCCCACCCTTTGCCCATTTAATCCAATTGTAGCCTTAGTCATCAGATCTTATTTTCCAACAGGGACATAAAGCACTATTTACCCTCCACCCAGGAGGTCTCATTTCCAGACCCTTGAATGCATCCTAGGAAGAAGGACTGAGATAGAGGCCTGTGCATGGAGGGGGGAAGAGATGCACTTTGGGAATGGTGTGGACTTGACGCACCCAGACCCCTGAAGCAAGGTTGGCAGGTGAGGGAAGTGTGACACTAGGGGCAGTGACAGTCAGCCCTATGGAGAGTAGAGATCTTTGTCCTCAAACAGCTAGGCCCTCTGCACTGAGCAAGCAGACTGTCTGAAAGAGATTTTCCTTAATTAACCAGTCTGTTCTTTCTCCTCCTTGAGTGAATAAGTGAGGGCTCCCACCAGAAACTGAAATAGTGGGGCAGCTAAGGAAGGACAGGGGACTTGGTGTGGCCAACCAGGGTGAGGCAGAGGGCCCATCAGGAGGGCTTGATTACATCTCCTGAATGCCATGCCTCTATTCCGAGAAATCTCTGCTGCCAAGCATGCTTCCACACACCCTCGCTTTGCTTTGTGTGATCCGAGTTTTATCCCCCTCCTCACTCCGCTCTCGGGCCCCTACCCTTGCTGGGTGGCATTTAATTTGCTACATTCCATGTGCTCCTTTTCATGAGCTTCTGTTTGTGCATGGTTCTGTCTTTCACCACATTTCTCAACTGCTGCTGCCTGAAGGGAGGAAGAAGGAAATAAAGACCGAGGCTAAAGCCAGAGCGAAGGCATGTGGAGGCTGCCACTGGTGGGGACAGCTTCTAGATGAAAGAGCCTTTCCATCCCTTGCATGGATGGAAACACCTGAGAGTGACTGGGAGGGAAACAGAAAATAGTTTGCCGAATACACTACAATTTCCAGCATAAAAGGGTCTGGGACAGAACAGCCCCTGTTGTGAGGCTTCACTCGCCAGGGAAACAGCAAACAACTTTCCAGAAAGAAACCAAAGTAAAAATAGTACTGAAAAATAAATCCAAATGGGTTCTGAGCATCTGGCAGGAAAGCAAACCGAGCGATGACATCCAGAGCCCCGCTGCCTCGTCTGCTCATCTCTCATCCTGATCCCGTCCCCACACCACCCCCACCCTCCTGAAATCTTTCCTTGCCCCTTGATAACAAATCGAGATCCCCATAGTGGTCAGGTCCGTGCTATTATCATGAAATACCTGACGCAGATTGCTTTGGAAGTAGAGAGGTTTACTTAATTCACAATGTGGTGATTCAAGTCCTAGATCAGTCACACCACTCGGGGCCACTGGTGACGGCAAACCACTCACATCATTAGCCATGAGCAGAGGCAGTCAGGAAGAGGCCTTCGATTCCCTTTATAGCCAATGCTCTGGTACTGGGTTCCACCTTTAAAAGGTTTCTTCACCTCTCCATAATGCCACCCAGGCCTTTGACAGTGGGCCTTGAGGGATGCTCAAATGAAGAGTAGCGGTGCTGAAGAGCTTACCAGAATGGAGCCTCTGACCAATTCCTATGACTTCTAAGTGCTCAGTTTCTCTTCTTGTAAAAAAAAAAGTTTTTCACGGAGATCTCCTGAGACCAACTGAAGCACAGGAAGGTACATAGGAGCTGGGTGCTTCAGCAAGGCTGATTGTTGATTGATTTAATATAGTTAATCCGTTAATCCAGTTGTCTTTGGCTTAATTGGCTTTTCTGGCTGTGGGGGCGGAGTTATCCTCCCAGCTATAAAAGGCAGGGTTGTGTGAGTCTTGAGATCTGATATCTCCTGAGACCAGCTGAAGCACGGCTAAAGAGCGCCCCCATCGCCAACTGGGATTACAAAGGCATCTGAAGGAGGCAAGCAAAGCAAGCCTTCAACACAGTGAAGAGGCATTTGCGACACACATTGGAAAACAGGCAAGGAGAAGCCCATATGCCAGGATCATGAACAAGAGACAACACGAGAAAGGGGCAGGATAATCCTGCACCAAGCTCTACCAACCCTATGGAAGACTCCTGCAATGGGATCTCTCTGGGGATGCTCCAGGACACAGATATCAGAAACACAATTGGGAACATATTTAAAGAACTACAAGACTATAAAGAACAAATCAAAGAACTATGAAAAGAGAATGAAGAACTCAAGAAAGCCTAGAGAGAAAGAAGGACAAACTCCAGAAGGAAGTAGAAACACTGAAAAGATCCTATGCTGAAAAAGATAAGGAAACCAACCAGTGAAGCAAAGAGCTACAGGAAGAGATTGAGAAGCTCCAAAAAGAAGTAGAAATACTAAAGAAATTAAGAAATTAGAAGAGAAATGAAAAGGAAATAAAAAAAAGAAAAAAAAAAAAAAAAAAAAAAAAAAAAAAAAGCCTCAGAAGCAGAACAAAGACATATCGACCTGGAAGATAACATAGAACACAGAAACCTCAAATAGGGCTGGAGAGATAAGCCCGTAAGCGGTTTAGAGCACCGAACGCTCTTACAGAGGACCGTTACGTCCCCAGCACCCACATGGCGCTAAACCTTCTGTAAACTCCAATTTCCAGGAGAGAACTCCAGTTCCAGGTGGAATCCGAACCTCTTCTGAACCTCCGCGGCTTGAACGACACGGTGGGCCAGAAACCGCAATGCAGACGTTAACATTCATACACATAACAAAAATAATCCAAATAAATAATAAAAAAAAACCTCCAGTAAAATTATTATTAAAAAATTAAAATAATTACAAAAAAAAAATGTAGAACAACATGAGACTGTGACACTATGAAAAGAATCAAAACTCCTCCGCACCATAGGAATAGAGGAAGGAGAAGAATCCCAAGAGATGGTATATGATCGAGATTCCTTTCAACAGAATATAGAGAAAACTTCCCCCAAACTAAAAAAAGACAAATCAATACAAAACAAGAAGCACATAGAGCTCCAACACAGACAAGAATCAGAAAAGAAAATTCTTCCACGCACATATTGGCGTCCCCTCACCGCCGGGAATTTGTGGCAGGGCCCCATTTAATCCTAGACTAACCATGTGGGAAGATCCGTGCAGAAAGCAAACCACGTGTAGGCAGGTGGAGGTTCGAATGCAGAGAGAGTGTTTTATTCCACAAATGTCTGCTTTAAATATCCATCATGACATCAATCCTCAGGCCCAATGCTAAATCTTTCATGTCATACACTCTACCACATGGGTGTGGCCAGGGGGTAACTAAGGCTTAGATCTACCCATCTAACTAAGCTTTCAGACACCACATCATACTTAAAATAGCAAGACAACCAAAAACAAAGACAAAATCCTTAAACCACAGAGAAGAAAAACAAGTACCTATAAGGGAACCCAACCCAGAATTACAGCTGACTTTTCAATGCCAACTATGAAAGCAAGAAGAACCTGGAAGCAAAGCCATCCCCAGTTTTTAAAGGACATTAGATCCAACCCAGAGTTACTTATGACTATTAACGATACCCACAAAAAGTCAATTATAGTTTGAGAGGGAGAAGAAAAAACCTTCCATGACATAAACAATGTGAAAGAATACAATAGTCCAGAAAACCAACCCTTCAGAGAATACTTGAAGCAATCAATACAAAAGAAAGGAGCATAACCATCCCCAGGCACCTAGAAAAGAGAAAGTCAATAAAAGCATAACTGAAGAAGTAGAAACCTAAACCCAACCCAACTATGATAATAAGGCAAAAGGAAGCAACACAAACGTGTCAGTCATAACCTAAATATTAATGTACTAAATTTCCTAATCAAAAACAGACTGGAGACCTGGATTAGGAAACAGAATCCATCCTATGCTGTCTACAAAAAACACATCTACCTTCAAGGACAGGCACCACCTTTAAGTGAAAGAGGGAAAAAATATTCCAAGCAAATGTACCAAAAAGAAAGCAGGTGTTGCTATTTTAATATCAGACTAAATAGACTTCAAAGTAAAAGAAGTCAGAAGAGACAAAGAAGGTTTATTTTTCAATTTTAAAAAGTTACCAAAACAAATTTTTCACCACAAGATTTTCACAATTATGAATTATATGCCCCAAACTCTGGTGCCAACCCAAACTTTATAAAGAAATTCTCCAGGATCACAAGTCACACACTAACCCCAGTACACTCAGTGTAGGGATTTCAATAGCCCCACTGATCCTTTGGATAGGTTAAACAGGACCAAAGAATAAACAAGAGACATCTGAAGAACTGATGATATGATACACCACATGGACTCATAAACCTCTAACACTATTCCACCTTGATACCAGAGAATACACTTTCTACTCAGCACCCACGGAACATTCTCTAAAATCAACCACATACCGAGACACAGAAGAAACCTCCACTAAATACAAAAAGATGAAAATAATTTCATGCATTCTATCAGACCACAATTGCAATAAGTTCAACATCAACACCAGACAAAGCCCTACTGCTACAAGAACACATGGAGACTAAACAACACACTCTTGAATAATGAATGGGTCTAAGGAAGAGATAAAGAAAGAATATAAAAGTATCCTGACTAATGACATGAAATACAAACACAACAAAGCCTATGGGATAACTTAAAAGCAATCCTAAGAGGGAAATATATCTCTAAGTCACGTACTATTAGAAAACAAAAAAAAAAAAAAAAAATAAATAATATCTAACACTACAGCAAAACACTGAGAGGCAACAACAGATGAACCCTAAACCAATAGACAGGAATAATAACAAAAATCAGAGCAGAAATCACATGAAATAGAAACAAAGAAAACGGGGCTGGAGAGAGTCCTAGTGGTTAAGAGCGCCAACGCTCTTACAGAGACCCGGGTTCGATACCCCAGCACCCACATGGCGCCGTGAGACCTCTGAAACTCCAATTCCAGGAGAACTCCAGTTCCAGGGGAATCCGAGACCCTCTTTTGACCTCCGCCGGCATTGCACGACAGCGGTGCACAAACTGCATGCAGACAGTACATTGATACACATAAACAAATAAATAAATAAAAAAAAATTTAAAAAAAGAAACAAAGAAAACAATCACAAAAAAATTAATGAAAACCAAAAGTTGGTTCTTTGAAAGAATAAACAAGGTAGACAGACCTCTAGCCCAGTTAACCAAAAGAGAAAAGGAACAACTCCAAATCAATACAATCCATGATGAAAGAAGGAGAAATATCACAAACAACAAGGAAAAGATCCAGAAATCATACGGGAATACTTCAAAACCTATACTCTACCAAGTTTAAACCTAGAAGAAATGGATGATTATCTGAAATCCTAGGAATCACCAAAGACTCAACAAGAAGAGATGCACAGCTTAAACAGATCCGTAATACATGAGAAATTGAAATTGAAGATGTAATAAGAACCTCCCAACTCAAAAAAGCCCAGGCCTAGACAGTTTCACTGCAGAATTCTATAAAATATTTCAAAAAGACCTCACAATTCATTATTACTGAAACTCTTAGAAGGATACAATCAGAGGGAATTCTCCCACAATTCCCTATGCCAATCTATTACCAAAACCAGGCAACGATTAAATAAAAAAGGAGAATTAAAGACCCATCTCCCTAATGAACACAGGTGCCAAAATTACTAAACAAGATACTGGCAAATCACATACAATACTCACATCAAGAACATTATCCATCATGACCAAGTTGGCTTCAGTACCAGAGATGCAGGGATGGTTCAACATAAATCAATAAACATCATCAAAGCATTAAATGGATCAAAGACAAAAACCACACCATCATCTCAATTGATGCTGAAAAAGCCTTTGACATAATCCAGCATCCCTTATGCTTAAAGTCCTAGAAGGAATTGGATTGGAGGGATCATTCCTCATGTAATCAAAGCCGTATACAGGAAATCCACGGCCAATATCGTCTTAAATGGGGAAATGACAGAAACATTCCTTTAAAGGTAGGAAATCTGGCAAGGCTGCCCCCTGTCACCACTCCTCTTATAATATAGTGCTTGAACACTTGCTAGAGCAATAAGCAAGAAAAGGAATTAAAGGATTACTAATTGGGAAAAGAGGAAGTCAAGCTATCCCTATTGCTGATGATATGATTGTTTACTTTTAAGGGATGCTAAAAACTCACCAGAAAACTCCTAGAAAAAAAAAAAAAAAAGTGGGCAGGATACAAAATTAACCTAAAAAAAAATCAATGGCCTTTCTTTACACCAAGTACAAGCAACTGGAAAAGAATTTCAAAGACCTTTTCCCACTCACATAAGCCCAAAACAAATAAATACCTAGGAACAAACCTAACCAAAGACACAAAGATCTCTACAACAAAAATTTTAAACCTTAAGGAAAGAAAATGAAGAAGATACAGAAGATGAAGAACTCCTCCATGCTCATGGATTGGGAAAATCCAACATGTAAAAATGTCCATTCTACCCAAACTCATATAGATTTAACGCAATTCCAATCAAAAATCCCCAAGCGTTCTTCACAGGCTGGAAAAAAAAAAGTCCTTAAATTCATTTGGAAAACAAAAGACCGAAAGCCAAACAACCACTGAGAGCAAAAAGAGCTACACAGGGGGGATCTCTATACCAGACTTAAAACTATACTACAGGGCTATAGTCATAAAACAGCCGGTACTGGCACAAAAACAGACCTGTTGGACCCAATGGGAACAAAGAAAGATCCAAACCGTGAGCACATTACAATTTCACCCATCCATATTGTGACAAGGGGGCCAAGAAGACACAAGGGAGAAAAGACAGCATCTTCAGCAAGTGGTGGTGGGCAAAACTGGATCACCACTTGTAGAGAAGAAGAAAGTAAACCCTACCTCTGCCCACTAAAAGTCAACTCCAGTGGAGTTAAAGAGTACAACTCAACATGAATCCCCAAAACTCTGGAGGTAATAGAAGAAAAAGTTGGCAGCAGACTACAGACATAGTCGTAGGAAAAGACTTCCTAAATCAGACAGCAGCTGTTCAAGAATTAAGCTCGACAATTGACAAAGGGACCTCATTAAACTCAAACATGCTCGGACATCAAAAGAAACAATCAAGGAAGGGAAGAGAAATCCCAGAGTGGAGGAAAACCTTCACCACAGAAACATCTGACAAAAAATTGATTCCAGAATATATAAACTACTCAAAAAACAGAACAAGAAGAAGAAAACAATGACCCACTCAATCAGATGGAGCAAAGACTGTACAGATAGACTCACAGAAGGAGAAATATCAGGGGCGTCGTAGAAACACTTGAAAGATGGGGGAGTTATGGTGCGACATCCTACGTAATATGAGGAAATGCAAATCAAAACCACTTTAAGATAGATCTTACTCCAAGAAGACTGGCTAGGATCAAGAAAACAAATGATACAAGACTGGCAGAGGGTGTGGGGAAAGGGAAACTCATCCACTGCTGGTGGGAATGTGAACTCGTGCAGCCACTATGGAAAGCAGTGTGGAGAACCCTTGGAAGACTGGGAAGAACCTTGCCACCCCGACCCCAGCCATACCACTCCTAGGCAGTAACCTCAAGACTCACCCCCCCACAGAGATACAGCACGGCCACGTTTATTTCAGCTCTCTTCACAATAGCAAGGAGCGTGAACCAACCCAAATGCCCCTCAACTGAGAGTGGTTAGATAAAAATGTGGATACAACCGAATTGAGCTATGCAGCAGTAAAGAAGGACGACATCATGAGCTTGTGCAGGAAAATGGGCGGAGCTAGAGGACATCATGCTGAGTGAAGTAACACAGTCCCAGAAAAACAAATGACGAATGGTATCCCTCATCTGTGGATGCTGAGGCCAATTACCTGTTGAAGTATCTGTGCAGGCCCCTTGAGCTTTTGTCCAAAGCATGGGAGGATGCATATTGGAAACAACAACAAAACAACAGAAAGACTGTATCAAAGAACTGACTGGAAACGTGAACTTCTGCTCAAAACAGTCAACTTCCACATGGAGAATATTGGAAAGACTGAGAAAGAGATGAAAAGCATGTGTGCAGAATCGCACTGAGCGCGGGGTAGGTGGGGGATTGGGGGGACAGGGCGCTTAGATTTGATAAAAAAAATAAATAAATAAATTAAAAAAGATTTTCTGAAGCTCCCTATCTACATAAAAATGAGGAGATAGTGTTTAGGCCAAAAAGACTTGAACTCTCTTGCTATAGAGGCCCACTGCACTAGAGTCAAGTAGATTTTGCTGCCTTTGGAAAGAGCAAGGATAGGGAGATGGATGAAGCATTTGCAATCACAAGCTTGGAGCTGGCTCTGTTTTCTCCACAGAGGGGACCACAGACATCGTCCTCCAATCCATTGCCTGTCTGTGATTTCAGTCTTAGGCCCTTTGGTCCCTCCACTCCACTCGCCCTGCTCCGTCCTGCTCTTGCCCTCTTCTAGTCCCTGACATGCTACCTAAGACATCAGACCCTCCCCACTCCTCCCTCATGTGCCCCCAGGCCGCCCCTCCAGGCATTCGATGGAAATGGGGGAGATAATGGAGAAAGGCCACATGGCATGCATACAGAGATAAATTCTACAAAGACAGCACGGCAAGAGGCAAAGAATCCTGTGGTCAGCATCCGGGGTGCACACCTGCCACGGTCGAGGATGTGTGGGTGCAAGGAAGAATATGAACCCAAGGCAGTAGGCAAAAGAGTCCATAGTGACTCAGGCCAAACACAGAAGGCCGTCAGGGGGACAATGGTGTACAGGGCCATCCAGGTGCATCCAATCTTCCACAACGACGATTGCAGATGGACACAGGTGGAGGCACATGCCGCCGCTGGAAACTCACGCGCAACGTCACGAAGATTGCCTCTGTGCCGCACCCAGGCTCACTGCAAGGCGGGCAAGGAAAAGTAGCAGGGTGGCTCGGGGTACAGGAACACAAGGAAGAGGTGCTAGCTGTGCTGTGCAGGGAGAGGTTATGGGTACAGGTCAGAAAGAGGCATTCCGAGAGGAACAGCATCGAGGGTAAAAGCAAACCAAATAGAGAGCAAGGATGGAATGAAGTTGGATTGTTAGGCCAAGGACTGAGTGCAGAGCCCATGAGGGAGCTCAGTGGATGGTACCAAGTGGTCCCAGCGCAGATAGATCCTGGTGAGAGAGGAGGGGGAGCTCGGGAGATTTCATGAGCCATTCATTCCACATCCCAGTATATTCAGACTAGCAGAAAAAAGTGCCACCTGCTGAGTGTCTTACACTCAACAGAGAGTAAGCACTCACAGTTCTAGAGTGACCACTCACGGTTCTGGAGTGACCACTCATGGTTCTAGAGTGACAGGACCATAGGCAGTGCTGGCAGAGCTGGTGCCTGCTGAGGGCTCTTCTGCTTCACAGATGGCTCATCTTGTCACATCCTCACACTGTGAAAATGGGAGAGCTCTGGTCTCCTCAGCCCTTGTAAGAGCAAGAGCCCATTTGTTAGGCTCTAACATAATCACCTCCTAAAGGCCCATTTGTGGTTAGGTCTCCACACAGGTGTTCTAGGGGGACAGAAACACTCAGTCCCATCACCGCTTTTTCCTCCACTGTGATCCCAGCCTCTCCCTACATCCCAGACTTCTCCACTCCCAATGTCTACCCCAGCTCTGCCCCAGGGCCTCACCCCTGCTCAGACCACAAGGCTATCCCTTGCTGTATTGTGATGGTCCCTGGTGTCATGTCCACTGTCAGGTCACTGTATCACTCTCCCTAGGTCCAGCCCAAGAGGTCATTTCCCATCAGAAATGAGTCAGAACAGCTTCTGCCGGTTCCTTTCTTCCCACCAGGGCTTGGAGAAGCTCCTGGCCCTGAGAGAGATGACTCCTTCTGCCACTTGCTCCACGCAGCTTCAAGTCGCCAGTCCCGTACTTTGCCACGGTGAAGGATACAGAGCGCAAGCGGTAAACCAAAAAGTGATAAACGACCATGAGGCGTGTAACGGCAGATATAGAGGCGGCCCGAGCCAGAAGGAGCTGAACACAGTTGGAAGGAGCACCAGAGAGCGGTCATAAGCATCCTGACCGACATAGGTCCGCGTACAGATGGGAGGACCTGCAAAAAGTCTGGTAGTTTGCATATGGTCATGACAGGAAAGGGTGCACAAGCTACTGGAAACTCAAAAGCATTGTTTTTGTATAGTCAGGGATATACATGAAGGCGAATAATGTAGAGGCGCCCAGGATGGGGGCCGAGGAGAGCAGGGAATGGAGAAGCCTAGGGGTACTAGGGAGTCAGGGAATGGCGGCGGGTTAAATAAGCTCAAAAACAGTTTCACGGAAGCAGCAGGTGTTATGTGACCGACGAATGCCAGGGCAAAGGGAGAGATGGGCTGTGTTCATTATATCGCGAGTACAGGAGCAAGTTATGGGCCCAGGACTGTGTGACCAGAGAGTAGAAAGGACGCCTGCCCCTCTGCACAGACGTCGTGATCGAGTGCGGCAGATAGCTATGGGAACGTGAGTGATAATCTGTGCACTTCGAAGTGGGCAAGCGGCTGCTGGGAAGTGAAGGAGCTAAACCGCTGCCTGCCGGACGGTCAAGGAAGCCGGCGGGCAGGAATCAGCCCAGGCGCAGGCAGCGGATCCACAGAGTGCCGCCGGCAGCGTAGAGCGTTGTGAGCTGGGACTCACACAGGAGACTTCCACAGTTACGGGGGTGAGGCAAAGTTGCACTCACGCGTAACAGGGGAAAGCAAGGAAGAGGCCAGCACGAAGGTGACAACAAACGTCTCGACAAGTGAGAAGAAAATGAACCCGATCACACTGCCCGTCGCCGATCTTCCAGGAACCGACAGCTCTGGGACAGGCAGATGCGGGAGGGAGAACGGACATGAATGTAGGGAGGACGGAGACGAGCATGTCCGGCGCGTCGCCGGTGTCGAGGCGGGTGTAGCTGAAAGGGCCCCACTGGGTGCATCGAAGGTAACGCATATCATTCCAAATTCTTTAGTCAGAAAGCTGCAGGTAGAATGCGAGAAACGGAAGCCATGAGGGTGGGGGCGGTAATTAATACCGGACAGAGCCTCTGGGCGCTGCTAAAATGGGAAGGGGAGAAACTGACTACGAGTCGATGTGATGGTCTGGCACACTCGGACATCCACGGCAACCACAAGCGCGTGCAAATCCCAGCATGGGGAGGTGATCGAGGGTAGACTGCGCAGCGCAATGATGTGGGATAGGAAATGCGACTTGAAGGAAGCCAACACTAACACTCATTGTGTGTTGGTTGTTTTGCTTTGTAGTTATTGTTTTCCTGCGGTGATGCCGGTGTGAGTAGCTGAGTTTTGTACTCTACGGTCGATAGACTACCGGCAGTGGGGCATGCTAGTGAAGCCACGATCTTCAATGTCAAATGCGCGCGTGCGCCCAAGCCAGATATACTGTTGTGCCTACCCTGTGAAGCCGTAGCACTGGAGTCATGGCAGTGTAAGCCTGGCAGCGATACAAGACAGCCGTGGGTACAGCGAGTGGAGATCCTCTCTGTTTTAGAGGGCCAGGACAACGCGAGGCGTTACAGGAGACCCGACGTCCTGCAAATAAGAACCAAAAAAAAAAAAAAAATGGTGCGTCCCCATTCACGCTCAGCGGGTAGTTGTGAGACAGGGGGTTGTCTCACTGAACTTGCAGCGCATGGATGGCATAGGACGTGTCCGAGGGCGCACACCCGCCCCAGAGAGCCACGGGCCGTGTGTGTATAGCAAGATGCAGGCACATGGTAGGCCAACGGCGCTGTGCTGAACCGCGTAGATGGGGGACGGGGGAGGAGGACGCAAGTGGGCGACTACTATATGTTATATAATTGCTATGAACCATTAATTGATAGCCAGCTCCAGGTCTCGTAGTCGATCTCTTCTCCATATATATATGAGAAGGAGTTGGCCACCGAGCATTAGAAGCGGACAGGCGATGTCTCTATGTACACTCCTCTCTCACTAAGAATTGTGACCATTCTACGCCTACAAGAGCCCGCGCAGAGTGCATGGAGCAAAGAGGTGAGACCCTGATTGTCGTCCAAAACACGATACGCAACAAGAATAAAAAGATGAAGTGAGATCTCTCGTTAGATAAGGACAAAAAAAAGAAAAATCCGTTCCGGGTTGGAATGCCAGGTCGGTTGGCTGTGGGCTCTGAGGAGGTGCATACATGTCACAACACCTTTAATTAAGAATACCGAGCAAATTACTCTTACGCTAAAGAGGAGCCGTCAGCCAGTATAGTGTGCAGTGTTGATTTCATGTGTAGAGTGATTCGTGGAACACGGTCCCGACCGTCCGTGGGTAAATCAGTGATATCAGCACGACATAAAATGAATGGCAGCTCAGGCCAGCCGTAACTTTGGGTTGTAAGCTAATGATTAGATTTAATAACGCGTATTGTCAAAAATACAAAAAAAATTAAAAACGGTGATACAACAGCTTTGAAGCAAGTATGTTTCCTGGGAGTAGCTGCTTATAAAAGTGTGTGTGGATAAGGGTAGAATCTAACTGATGTGGTGGCCAATTCTTTGGTACTTCTCAGGCTGCATCTTTCTACAGTAAAGATTATGTTTCGGTATAGAAGGGTACTTATTTCCTTTTTAAGAGTTATAGAGCTGCTATGGTTCTAGAAGACCTTCGCCCTCCATGCCAGTCCTCTAAGTCGGCAAGAAAAGGCCACATGTCACAGAGCTAGAAACATGGCCTGATGCAACCCTCTTGCACATGACATGACTACAGCTAGAGGCAGAGCGAGAAGAGGACAGGGCATAAAAGGAGCGGCTTGGATTTGCTTGCAGACTTGCCAAAATTGAACTGTCATGATCAGGGTGTGCGGAAAGGAGTTTGGCAGGGAGAAGCCCCACAATGTCTGGAAGAGAACACCCTGCAGGAGCCAGCGCCTCATTCAAGCCCTGGGTTAGTCCTTCGTGGCCCTGCTAAGAGCTCAGAGATAACCAACCCGAACGGCATTAGGACTTTCTGATTGCAGGAATTTTCCCGTTTACGTAAGACCAGGCCGTCGTTTGCGTTGCACCTACTCAAAAGTATAGATACGTGCCATGTGGGCATGACGCATATTCTATGAAGCTGGTTACTCTTCTGAGTACTCAGAAAGCCATCCTGTCTGAACTGAGCTGCTTTAGTGTTTTTAACGATACCTATTACGATATCGCGAGTAGAGTGACTATGGTGCTGAAGTCTTCTCTCTTNTGCATGGCCCCTTGAGCTTTTGTCCAAAGCAGTTGGGAGTGATGCATATTGGAAACAACAACAACAACAACAGAAAGGACTGCATCAAAGAACTGACTGAAACAGTGAACTTCTGCTCAAAACAGTCAACTTCCACATGGAGAATATTGAGAAAGACTGAGAAAGAGATGAAAAGCATGTTTGGCAGAATGCATGAGCTCTGGAGGGGTGAGGGGATTGGGGGGACATGGGTCTAGATTTGATAAAAAATATATAAATAAATAAATTAAAAAAAGATTTTTCTGATAGCTCCCTATCATACATAAAAAGAATTGAGGACTAGTGTTTAGGTGCAAAAAGACTTTGAACTCTCTTGCTATAGAGGCCCACTGCACTAGAGTCAAGTAGATTTTGCTGCCTTTGGAAAGAGCAAGGATAGGGAGATGGATGAAGCA
This sequence comes from Rhizomys pruinosus, assembly GCA_009823505.1. Taxonomy (NCBI): domain Eukaryota; kingdom Metazoa; phylum Chordata; class Mammalia; order Rodentia; family Spalacidae; genus Rhizomys; species Rhizomys pruinosus. The sequence goes on along the minus strand of VZQC01002030.1, from coordinate 2,789,767 downwards.
TTTGCAATCACAAGCTTGGAGCTGGCTCTGTTTTCTCCACAGAGGGGACCACAGACATCGTCCTCCAATCCATTGCCTGTCTGTGATTTCAGTCTTAGGCCCTTTGGTCCCTCCACTCCACTCGCCCTGCTCCGTCCTGCTCTTGCCCTCTTCTAGTCCCTGACATGCTACCTAAGACATCAGATCCTCCCCACTCCTCCTCTCTATTGCTCCCCAGGCCTCCCTCTCCAGGCATCTGATGTGAAAGGGGTGATTAATGAAAAGGCCACATGGGCATTGCATTACTAGATTAAATTCTACAAAGAGCAGCACCTGCAAGATTGAAGAATCCTGTGTCAGCATCCGGGTCACACCTGGGCCACTGCAGGATTTCTGCTGGCATGAGAAATGGCCCAGGCAGAGGGCAAAGAATAGTTCCTGGAGTCATCAAATCACAGAAGGCCTCAGTTGGACAAGGTACCAGAGGCCATTTCCCTAGTTGACTCAATGCTCCACAACACATTAGATTAAGTGGTAGTCCACCCTCCCCTGGAACTCCTCCAACTCAGGAGATTTCCCTTCCTCACCAGGGCTCTACTCCAAGGCTGCAATTTGTTAGAAAAGTAATTTCAAGTATGCCTTGCTTTAACTGCTATCTTCATCAGCTGCCTTCGCTCACTCACTCATTCATTCATTCATTCATTCATCCATCCACAAATACGTGCAGATCATACTACGCACAAGGCATTGGCTGACATATCAGACACTGTGGTGAGCCACACAGATTGCACCCAGTCTTTGTTGAATACTCACATGGAGACGTTCATTGTCAAGCAGACACTCAGAGCCAAAAGCTGTTACAGGAGAGGCTCGGGGTTTACAGGAACACAAGGAAGAGGTGCTAGCTGTGCTGTGCAGGGAGAGGTTATGGGTACAGGTCAGAAAGAGCATTCCGAGAGGAACAGCATCGAGGGTAAAAGCAAACCAAATAGAGAGCAAGGATGGAATGAAGTTGGATTGTTAGGCCAAGGACTGAGTGCAGAGCCCATGAGGGAGCTCAGTGGATGGTACCAAGTGGTCCCAGCGCAGATAGATCCTGGTGAGAGAGGAGGGGGAGCTCGGGAGATTTCATGAGCCATTCATTCCACATCCCAGTATATTCAGACTAGCAGAAAAAAGTGCCACCTGCTGAGTGTCTTACACTCAACAGAGAGTAAGCACTCACAGTTCTAGAGTGACCACTCACGGTTCTGGAGTGACCACTCATGGTTCTAGAGTGACAGGACCATAGGCAGTGCTGGCAGAGCTGGTGCCTGCTGAGGGCTCTTCTGCTTCACAGATGGCTCATCTTGTCACATCCTCACATTGTGAAAATGGGAGAGCTCTGGTCTCCTCAGCCCTTGTAAGAGCAAGAGCCCATTTGTTAGGCTCTAACATAATCACCTCCTAAAGGCCCATTTGTGGTTAGGTCTCCACACAGGTGTTCTAGGGGGACAGAAACACTCAGTCCCATCACCGCTCTTTCCTCCACTGTGATCCCAGCCTCTCCCTACATCCCAGACTTCTCCACTCCCAATGTCTACCCCAGCTCTGCCCCAGGGCCTCGCCCCTGCTCAGACCACAAGGCTATCCCTTGCTGTATTGTGATGGTCCCTGGTGTCATGTCCACTGTCAGGTCACTGTATCACTCTCCCTAGGTCCAGCCCAAGAGGTCATTTCCCATCAGAAATGAGTCAGAACAGCTTCTGCCAGTTCCTTTCTTCCCACCAGGGCTTGGAGAAGCTCCTGGCACTCTTGAGAGCCTTCCTCCTCTTTTCCACCTTCTTCCTCCAGCTTCAACTCCTCCCTTCTTCAGTGTGATTACTAGACTCAAGGTAAGATTTCAAAATATAAACTACCATTTATCTAAGCAAAATGCTGCCCAGCCATAAGTTGAGCTAACAGTTAGAGCCACATAAGTGAAGCCCTGCCATGTGCTACAAGGTGGATGAGCCTCAAAAAGGTTTTCTTAGTGCAAAAGGCCAGACAGGAAGGGGGTGCAAGCTATGGAAGATCCAAAAGAGGTAAGTTCATGGAAGCAGAAAGTAAATTAGAGGTTCCCCAGGATGGGGTCCGAGGAGAGGCAGGGAAGGGAGGAGCCGTTAATGGATAGGGATTTCTGTGAATAACAAAAAAGTTCTGATCAGCAGGGTGATGTGCGCAATGCCATGGAATGATTACAGTAGCAAATTATGTTCCATGTATTTTACCAGAATAAGAAAGGCCCTCCCTCTCACAGAGCTTTCTGTGTCATATGCGGCATATTCATGTCACTTTTTATTACATCTTTTCACTTTCCTTTTGCTTGGCAAGCTTCTTCTTTTGAAATGAAGGAGCTAAACCTCTGCCTGGCCTGAGGTCAAGCTAATCCTTGCTTTCAGGATCAGCCCAGGCTCAGGGCATCTGATCCACAGAGTCCTCCTTTCAATCTTAGGAGCTGTGAGCTTGGACTCACACAGGATGACTGGTCCGCAGTACTGTGGGTTGATGAGTAATTTCACTCACTCTGTAACAGGGGAAAGCAAGTAAGAAGTCCAAGGCAGAAGAGGAACACACCTTCTTGACAATTAGAATAAAATTAAACCCTTCACACTCCCTCTCCCTATCCAGACACCTACAGCTGGGACAGGCAGATGCTGGAGGGGAGAACTGACATGAAGGGGAGGACTGATACTTGTGCAGCCTGTCTCTCCTTCCCGTCAGGCTGGAGTCTGAATGTCCCCACTGGTTTTCACAAGGAAAATTAATCATCCAACTATGATAGCTCAGAGAAGGAGAACTGAAGCCATAGGGTGTGGTCTTAACCGGACAGGCCCGTGGCTTTCTAAAAGGAGGGGGAGAACTGAACTAGTCTGTCTGTCTGTCTCACCGTGACACCCTGCACCACTTTAGGACTCTGCAAATTTCCCAGCAGCTGGAGGCTTCCTGATTTTGAGCTTCTCAGCCTGCAGATTGATGTGTGGAGGAAATGCTGACTCTGTGAATTACCCAATTACACAGTGTGTGTGTGTGTGTGTGTGTGTGTGTGTGTGTATGCTTAGTGTACACGTTCATGAGGGCTATGCATGCGTGCATGTCAAGGCCAGATGTCAATGTCAAATGTCTTTCCCCAAGCCAGATGTGGTGGCGCACGCCTTTAATCCTAGCACTTGGGAGGCAGAGGCAGGTGGATCTCTGTGAGTTCAAGACCAGCCTGGTCTACAGAGTGAGTTCCAGGACAGCTGGGGCTACAGGGAGACCCTATCTCAAAAAGACCAAAAAAAAAAAAATGTCTTTCCCCATCACTCTCAGCTTTATTTTTGAGACATGGTGTCTCACTGAACTTGCAGCTCATTGATTTGATAGGCTGCCTGGGCAACGGGCTCCAAGGAGCCACCTGTCTCTGTTGTTAGAAGAGTGAGGTCACAGATGTGCAACTGTGCTCAACTCTTATATGGGTGCTGGGGATTAGGACTCATGTTTGCACAGCAAATAGCTGGCCAAATAAGCCATCTCCATGGCTTTGGGACTGTTGCTTTCTAAGATAAAGAGGCCCGAGCTATAGCATCTGTATTACCATTGGCACCCTGTGCCACTCTGCATAGTCCCTGCCAGAAGCAGGGAGCATATGGGATTTGAACCTCCCAACCTTCAGAAGATTTGCTGAAAACAAAAAAAGAAAAACCTTTTCTTCTTTGTGAATTGCCCATTCTTTTGTGCTCAGTTATGGCCACAGAGAACAGATTAAGATAGTCAGGAAACTACAAAAGATGGGCCCAGCCAAGTATAGGGAAAGGTGTGACACTCTGTGTCCTTGGAAGGGACATTCCAAAGAATAGTATGCAGAATTGGGAAGCATGTAGGGTATCAAGCAGGAAGAAGAGGGAGGGTGTCTCTGTGGGTGAGGTTAGAACTGTGGGTGGCTCCAAAGGGCTTGTGCCTTCTCAGGTAGATAGGCTGTGGGGATAGCATGGTCTAGAAGACCTCCCTCTCCTGCAGCCTCTAGAGTGCAGAAAGAGCCACATGTACAGAGCTAGAAACAGGCTCTGATGCAACCCCTTTGCTAGCTGACTGACTACAGCTAGAGGCAGGCGAGAGGACAGAGAGGACATAACGGGAGCAAGGCAGTGGGACTTGCTGCAGACTTGCCAAAAAATGAAGCGGTCATGATCAGGGTGTGCGGGAAAGGTAGTTGGCAGGGAAGCCCCACAATGCTGAGAAGGAGGAACAGCCCTGCAGGGAGCAGGCCTCATTCAAGCCCTGGGTAGTCTTCTGGGCCTGCTAGAGAGCTCAGAGAAACCAAGCCCTCAAGGCCTGAGGACTCTGATTTTCAGGATTCCTGTTTTCAGACTCTGAGCCGTGTGACTACAAAGATAGAGACGTATGAGGCAGTGTTGACTGGTTCTGTCTTTATCAGGATGTGTCTGAAACTGAGGCTTTAGTGTGTGTAAGAGACTTGAGCCCAGAGCTGAAGGCACAGAGATGTAAAGCCCCGTCAGTCACTCTGGGATCCCCCTGTACCTTGGATTTGAATTCCAGTCTTTGGGGGAAAGACAGAGTATAGGAAGTGTACAGGCAAGCTTGGTCTCTTTGACTTAGAGAGGGGCAAAGAGCTGAAGGTATCAGGGAAGAACACATTTACAGAGTGGTGGGGGCAGGGGCGGGGGCACAAATGGAGGGAATATTTGCTTGCCACTAGCTAGGGACTTACCAAGAAGGGTCATGTGGCCCCTTGGGTCTGAGGAGCCATGTAGAGCCAGCCCTAAGAACAGCACTTCTGTCAGGCTAACCCACTGAAACCGATGGGCTATCTCACCCTCTGATCTCAGTCAAAGAACGCCTGTCTCCTTCAGGTCCTACCCCTCAGATAGGAATCACCTGACACACTCAAGACCACCTTCTGATAGTGACAGAGTAGATATTTAGACCTGGGATGTCTGGTTCCCACAGGCTTTTCCATCACACAATAATATATACACATTGCTCACTGAGACTGTCCCTGAAAACTAGTACCTGACCCAGTTAGTATGAAAAACTCCATGTGGCACTATACCTCTGGGCGGAATCTATGATGGCCTACCATGACCAAGCCTGCCACATCTAAGTACCCAATACCCTGGGCCTAAAGCAACTATCATGTTCTAAAAAGTACAGCTCCCAGCACCCAGGGGGCAAAGGCAGAGAACCATGTATTCCAGCCCAGAAGACATCCAGCAAGAACTACTCATGGGTCATTCTAACTATTCAAAATTCAAAATTCTTCAAAAACTAAAAGCTGTGGTCCAAGGCCCAAGTTGCAGGATTTGATAGAGGATGCCACACACGATCATTCATTCTAGCATCATTAAGAGACCAGAGACCTCTGTGTCGGGACATGGTCATCAGCTGCCACTCTGTGGAAAGTATTGCCCTGAATCGGGTAATGCCCTTCCACCTAGATACATCAAACAAGGCGTTTAGTGAGGCTGGGCCCCCCCCTTGAGGGAGAGGGGAGGACCCAGGCACCCTGGAGACAAATCTTTGCTGTGCTGGTTGACTGTACCCAAGCATCTCCCCTCCCAGAGCCAGCGTCCTCACCAGCAAAATACACACTTTCTTTTTGCTTGCCCAGCCTCCTTTATCCTTCTCTTATTACAGGATCACCATCTTTGCCTTCCCTCCTGGGCTGATTCCTTCCAGGAGTTGTGGGGCTGGTCCTGGCCCCCAGGATCACCAAGCCACACACTCCAGCTGTCTGACTGCTGTATCCAGCTCCTGAGCAGGCCATGTGCAAGGAGCTCAATTCCCAGCCCTTAGCGGAAATGCTAGTCATCTATGGCATCAGCCTGGTGCTGTCTGGAGCTACCCTGGGAAAGGATCTGAATGAGAACAACACAGCACAGAGGAGAGCAGAGCCATGGCAGGAAGGGGACAGACGAAGGAGGAGAAAGGGAACCATGGCATCGCAGTGACATTATGAACCTGAGAGTTTACTGTGCTTGAAACCAATCCTAACCCCTTCACTTTCTCTTTATATGAATGAGGTGAATTGAATTTTTTGACACTGAAACTGAAATGATGCCTGCGTAATAGGCTTTCTAGGAGGCTTGGTTGAGATAATATAAGCAAGGCACTTAGCCCAGTGCCTGGCACATAGTAAGCCCTCAATAAATAATGATAGCTATTATGGGAAGCAAATGAGATGATAGATGTAAAAACCCTCAGAAAGGTGTAAAGCATTATATAAACATGAGGTACCTGTTACATCCTTTCCTGTTCTCCAGTGAACTGTACCTCGCGTTGTGGCTGACTTGCCCACTCTCTCTTTCACTATCTATTTCATGGACCCAATCAGACTGGGAGAAGGTCATGGCAGAGGTCATGGTTTACACTCTGCCTTAGCCCTCATAGAATATAAGTTGGTTGTCAGTATAGCATAGCATAACAAGTGGTTCGGATCTCTCCTTGGTGCCTGAACACCTGGCTTCCAACCTTGGCTCTGCCTCTGATAACCATGGGGAGACGATTTCATTCCTACAGGCTCCAGTTGCCTGCTACCAAAGGTGAGACTAAGCTAGTACCTGCCAGCTTAATTGTTCGAATGACCTTCGTTTCATTTTTTTATTTTGCTCCGTTTTTTGAGACAGGGTCCTTTGATACATCTCAGGCTTGTCTCAATCTCACTACATAGCCCAGGCTGGACTTGAACTAATAGCCATCCTCCTTTCTCAGCCAGCTGAGTGGTATGGTAACAGGCACAAGCCACAACTCCAAGATTAAAATTGGTTTATTTACTCATTAAATAAATTAATTACAAGGATGATTGAGGAAGTTGTACAGCAGTACTTGACACACAGTCATTTCTATGAAAGTATGTGATAAGACCTCCCAATTAGATTATTGTAATTAAAAGAACCCTACTAAGTATTAAAAGACATACAACCCTTTCCTGAATATGGTGGGGAAGAAGATAGGCCCCGACCTTTAACATGATAACTATTATTTTCTAAGTCTCTACTATCTTCCTTCATCTGTAATCCTCAAGTTCTACATATAAGCCTTTAAAGCCAGAAGGACCAAAGGAAATGTGTAACTCGGCAAATGAGAAAATGGAATCTAGGAAAGCTACATGATTATCCAAGGTACACAGCTTGCTAGAAACAGTGTGTGGGAGAATCCAGGCCCTGTGACTCCAGGCTCGTCATGCCCTCCCCACTCCACCACACTGCCTAAGGAGATGATACACAAGCATATGGCCAGAACGTATAAACACAAACAACTGCAGATGCAGATTCCTCTCTTCCTTTAACAAATATTTATTTAGCACCAAAATATGTCCAACTGCCAAGAAATTAGGGAAATGGACTAGAATGAGGTAGAGCCGCTTCCTACCCTGTTGTTCTTGGGAAACAGGTGGTATAGTTGCCTTTCACTCATCCATTTGGAAAATAATGAATCACTGAAAATTTGTCAAATACTCAGGACAGATACCCTATCGATAAAGTTTTAAAAAAATAGCATGGGTTTAAGCAAATCATGTCTTCAATATTGAGTCAAGGAATGAATTACTGAAAGTATCAATGAATCAGTGGATGGATGGATGGATGGATGGATGGATGAACAGATAGAAATATACAGTTTTCTAGGGACATATATGCTCCAAACATAGAGGTTTATATAATTGTCTTCCCTTGATTTTTTGCCATAAATCATTTGTTCTGGAATATGAGACAATAAATCTGATCATTTAGGAGATAGGCAGAAACTAGGAGCAGAGAAAAATCTAGTAACCTAACTTTACAGATAAGGAAAGTGGGGGGCAGGTCATAGGTGAGTGTTTGATTCTGTGGCCTTCACAAACGTGAGCATGTAGAACATGGATGGCCACTTCTTGCATAGGATCACATCTTAGAGAAAGTAAATTTTATCCAGATCCCTTCTTTGATGTAGAGAAGCCTTGTTTCCATGGAGTCCCTGCTAGAAAATGTGCTCCATCGGGATATTTATCAGGCCTTTGTTCTCTCCAGAGATGGTGAATCCTGGTTAAGGAGTCATCCAAGATCATCAGATGGATGCTGGAGCACCAATCTGTAGAGCTACTAATAAAGTCCATCTGTTTATAACAAGAGTTGGCCTCTGCTTTCGATTACTGCTCAGTAATCAGTCTTGAGGGGAAACACCTGCTGTTCCTGTCCCTTTGCTTTTCATCAGCTCTTGTTTGCCTCACCCCTGATGTCTGTCCAGCCATGGCTGGGCTGGTGCAGTGGGGCAGCGGGGAGCGATCATATCCCATCCTTCTCTCCTCTCCCTCTCTGGGACAGGCAAATGCCACTTCTTGACCATTTGTTACTTGGTTCAAGAAGCATTTATTCTCACTTAAAAGCCCTGGGCCCTCTCTCCTAATTCATTGCCTATATTGAAATCTTAATGCCTTGGACTCCCTTACCAGGGCACCCCACAAAAGCATAGACTTGTACTTTGGAAACCATATATGTCTTCTTGGGTTTTTTGAGATAATATCATGACCAAAAAAAAAAAAAAAATCCAAACTGAGACACACAGATGATGGTGTTAACCAGGAAACTCATCAGGCAAGAGGCTGATCTATTCCATGACATTTCCTTGCAAACCCCCAAGGCGAGTGTGGAATTCCTGATGCACTTTAACTGCTAGGAGGCAGTGAAATTCCTCAGGCTTCCCTGTGGAAGTAAACATCAAATGACACAGGTTAAGAAATGCAAACCAAGCCACCTGCTGTGCTCTTCAAATATTTCTAACGATTTTTCTGATGCTTTGAACTGATTTAACCCAAAGTGTATTTGGCCCCTAAATAGTTATTCCTTTGATTTTTAAACTGGATGTCATTTTATTTAGAGTCCCAGCTCTCCACTGCTTCTCAGTACAGGGCTGGGAGCAAAAAGCCTCTGAGCCCCAGTGATGTTTTCTCCTTAAGACAAAAAAATTACACTTTATCTCTGCCCAAAGAACATGACCAAGTCAGGAAGGAAAAAAGGCTAAACTGTAGAACCAGAGCAGGAGGAAGGAATTGGGTTGAACCACGTATGGGCCGAGGAGGGGTTTGACTTCCAAATAGGTGTGCTCTCTTCTACACCCTACTTCAAGAACTATTCTCCAATAGCAGAACGAAGAACAGGACAGCAGAAGGTGAGGAAGGTGGTTAAAAACCAGCCCATTCTCCTCCCCTTTTTTCTACTCTGAACCCAAAGTTGTACCATCATCAGCAGCACCTTGAGGCACACTTTCCATGAGTCAGTGGACCATGAGAAGCATCTCTGTATGGGTAAATGCTAAGCAAGGAAGTGGAGCCCAGCTGGACTCTGCAGTAGCCATTTCCTAGTGTGATTCAACATCTCCTAGCTGCTCATTTGCACTAAAGCGCCCATACATTTGTCCTCCAGACAACAACCTCCCTATCGCCACATTCAGAACCATTTCCCGAGCCTGTGTCCTTAAATGTTCACAGTATTTTTATCAAACATTAGGAAAGCCCTGGGTAATTTGCAGCAATTTAGTATGCTTGCTTTGCTTTTAGAAAATCCACAGCAATTCAATAAACACCCAGTCACTGCGGCTGTTAACACACACAATATCTCTACAGCTGCCTGCCAGCTGTCACTCCAGGAAGAGCCATCAGAGCCTGCCCACAGCCTCCCCATCCCCTCACCCCCACTCCATCCTCTCTCCTACTCAACTTGAGCATCCCCCAGAAGGTCACATTCCCTCCACACACAGATTCTGTTCTCAGCTTCTCCAGGGCTCTGGGAAACAATGAGCACACAGATGAGTGGAGTAGGCCCATTGTGCACCCCAAGTTGGCCTCATTTGTCTGTAAGATACCATCTGTTGCATTTCCGGGGTTGAGCAAGACCCAAAAAGAAGGATCCACCTCTCCATCTGCTCTCTTTAGCACAAGCTGGTTTGGATTTACTAAGCTTGGTTGCAAACAAACACATACAAAGGCAATAGTCTGGATTCTACCATCAAAGCCTGCCGCTTCTGGTAGTCTCTCAGAGCCATCGTGTTTTATAAAATAAAAATTCCTACTAATGTGGTCTTCATCCAGTTTCCCCATTCATTCTAAAGTCCTCTGGATAATTTCGCAGATTCTCCTGAAGTGTTCTAGCGCTTCCCATTTTCAAAAGAAGGTGCTAATACAGAGAATCCAGTAAGGTCCCAAATATCATTCTATCTGAGAAATCCAGAGGGTCCCTTCATGCTTCTAAGAAGAGGGCCCAATATATAATAAGTGCTTAGTAAATATGCATTGACTTTCATGACTGAAACAACTCATTATCAAACACCATTATCTGCACTATGTGGACAGCCGGGCATAAAAGAATTCTACGTCCTTTGCATCTTAACCCTTCCATGAAGACAATCCAACCCCTTTTTGCAAATCTCTATCAACGGACTTGTATCAAACTCCGCAATGTCTCCAAAGAGAACCAAAAACCTTAGCTTTCACCAAGTAAAGGGGAGGATGTCCATTTGAGGCTGTGTCATATCCTAAACATATTACTTGCCCACAGCTATCAGGTGTCTGTCTATGGCAGCCAGGGAGATGTCTCCTCCAAACAGCATCTACGCTCTCTGAACCCGTGTGTTATAACTAACGCTGTGCAAACCCAGCCACCTTCTACCCATCTCTAGTGCACAGGGGCAAGTGATTTCCCTCTAGGACAAGATTTGCCTTCTACCAAACTGGCCTTGAGAACCTAAGCTGCACAGAGGATCTAATCCAGCTACTCCTGACCCCACGGCAGGTACAACACAAAGGCGGCCCCAGGAGGTACCGCCCCAGGTCTCTCCAGGTTGGAACCCTTCATGGCCACATCAACCTTTAGCCAGGAGCCAGCCACTTTCCAAGGTGTGTCAAGGGTTCGCATTCATCCATCCCAGCTACAGACACACACGGTGATGGATGTCCGTGACACATGCCAAGGGCCCAGATGGCCCCCGCCCCAACACTGTCCTCCCAAAATGCACACCCTCCCGAACGGCTGCGTGTTAACCTGGCCTCCAAGGATTCCCAAGCCAAGAAAGAGACAGAAGGGGAATTTTAGATGGGCCTGGATCAAAAAGCCCTAAAAAAGAAATGTTTGATAAATTCATCCAAAAATCACAAGCGACCAAGAGTGGGTGAGGACAGATCCTTCACATATAAAGTAGATTAAATATTTAAAGTTACTACATAGATCCAAAAGCCAGGTTGTTTATTTTTGCAGGGTTGATCAATCATTTGTTTCCCTAAAGAATGCCGGACCTTTAACTACTCATCTGATTATGTTTTCAGCAACTACATTGCTGCCGCCTTGTGCTTAATATTTCATCCACGCAGGTCCTGGGCACACCAGTGGCTGCAGGAGGCTGACTCTCCACTGGGACTTTGGGATGCCTGCTTGCTTTGAGGAATCATTCCTCCCACCCTCCCCTCCCCTTCACTTACCTTCCCCCATGCCCCAGATTAAAAGGTAAAGGACAGAAATGAAATAATAACTGTTTATTTCTTTCCCTTCTCACTTCAAACAGGAGATTTACTTTCAAAAACCCTATTAAGGGTTTGATATGTTTGCTGAAAAACTGATCCTGACTTAAAAAGCACCAGCAAATTATGTTGGCCTGCAGCTCCCAGTAGCTGTAAGGCTTCAAGATAAGGTGAAGTTCCTGTCTCAGAGGCAGCGCTGTGGTTTGAATTGATACCAGTCCAAGCAGCAATTACCTTTCTACACGTGGGGTGGCAGGAGGGGTTCCATTATTTGTCAGTTTCAATGATAACGATACATAGGTGTTAAGTGCCTACAGGTAAGCGAGACATCATACCAGAGACATCATACCAGATACAGGAAAAGGGGGCGCTGCCCTCCAGTGCTTCAGCCTAGAAGGGAGAAGACAGCAATTCTGTAAACTGCCTTACGAATCTATAACTGTCTTGGACTCCCAGTCTCATCAGAGACCTGGCTCCTACCTGGAAGCCAGGCATTTCCTACCATGTCTCACTTGTCTGCTACTACTGATGATTCAACCTTGGAGGTCAACCTTGACATTGATGAGGAGAAACAGGGGGACATAGGAGTGCTAGTCAATGCATGATATAAATAAGACAATGTGGTAAATAATATTGCCTCAGAGAAGCTACCTGGTTTAAATATTGAGCAGTGAGCACTTTATTATCTCACGTTATTTAGGCCTCTGTAACAAAATACTCAAAACCAGCTGGTAACAAAACATTCTAAGCTGGCTGGTAAGGAAAGACTCTTGAAAGACTGGCTTATGGACACCCAACCATGCTCTCTGTTCTGGAGGCTGCTGAATCCAAGGACACTGGCAGACTATACGTTCTTATTCTCAGATGACCCCTTGCTGTGTCTTCATATTATGGAAGGGCACTATGAGTCCTGGGGCCCTGGATGCGTCTTCTGGTAAGAAAATTGGTGTTGGAAAGTAGAAAGTGGATTACGAAGGATAAGGTCTTTAAAAAGATGAGAGGTAGAGACGGTAATGGGAGGTATGAAAGGGAAATGGGAGGACTTACTAGAAAAAGGAAGGGAACCAGTTGGAGTCAGGGAGGAGACATGGGAAAGGGCAGTTGGGGAGGGAACACAGAAAAACAAAGTATGACACGTGTTCATGCAGTTGCCACGAGAAGGCAAAAATCCCACTCATGGAAGCCTAATTGTGACCTAACTGCTTCCTAAAGGCCTGTCCAATACTATCGCCTTGGACATTAGGGTCCATCTTAGGAATGGGGGATTACAAGCATTGAGACCATAGCTCGCAAAATCACCATTAGCACCCTAACAATGGGCCAAGGAGAATTTTGCCAAAGCCCAGCAGAAATATCCGCTCCAGAAGCAAATTTTGTTCACACCCAAGCTGGAAGGGGTCATTTTCATCTAGCATGGACATTTTCAGATCTAGACATCTCGGCCCAGTGTCCTAGTTTGCTTCTGCTGCTGTAATAAACACTATGACCAAAGCAACTTGAGAAGTAAAGGGTTTATTTGGCTTACACAACCACAGTTCATCAGTGAGTGAAACCAATGCAGGAACTCAAGGCAGGAACCTAAGGCAGGAACCTGGAGGCCAAAGCTGAAGCAGAGACCATGGAGGATGACTACTTATTGACTTGCTCCTCTGACCTGTGCTCAGCCTGCTTTTTTATACAACCCAGGACCACCTGCCCAGGGGAGCTTTACCCATAGTGGGCTGGACCCTCCTCACTAATCAAGAAAATGCTGCAGAGACATGGTCACAGGCCAATGTAATAGAGGAAAGTCTTCAATTGAGAGTCCCTATTCCCAGGTGTGTCAAGTTGATGCTAGAAGCTTACCATGACACGCAGTAAGAAGACTTGCCCAGAGTATCTGTTTCCGTGATACTCCAATAACTGAGTCCTTGGAAGTCAGTTTGAACTGGGGCTGATAAGCATTATAGTCAATCCCCCAGGCCTGCTGGGGAATTTCGTGGTCTGACCATGAACGAAAAGGGGGTGAGAGACGCAGAGTCAAGACGCAGACCCTGGGAATTGGGTAAACACAGGCAGAAGACGAGCTGCCACGGACTAATTTACTGGGGGCAAGGTTAGGGTTTATGTACTGTTCGCATTCTGCTCTCCTTAGTGCAGTTGTTGTGTCACCTTGTGATTGGCCCAGGTCTGCAACTCAGCTGCTTGTATGGTCTCGCCTGCCTAGGGCAGGTCAGGTTGATGAGGGACAAGCTCTGTGCAGGCGCACTGCATAATTCTCAGCATACAGGCTACTACAAAGTATTTATACACACTTGCAAACACACATTGCCATGGCATCCATACCCTCTTCCAGGCTGTATCTTAGGTAGCCACCACAAGCTATGAGCATCATCTACCCTAGCTGTACAAACTGATTAAGGTGAACCTCATTTAGGAACATTTACAGGATGGAATTCCAGTAAACAATGAACTCAGCGTCAAATAAGTACAAGTCCAGTGAGTGTGACCAATCAGATAAATGGAGAAATGTCCCAGCCCAGCTGGCCAGGACCTGGCCATCATCACACACCCTCTGTGATGGGCTGCAGAGAAACCTCGAACTCCACTCTGCTTCTGCAGAGTGCTCTGCCGTTCCCCCCCTTTCCAACTTATTCCTGGTAAAGGATCCAAGAGCATTCTAAAACATAAGCCAGATCCAGTGTTCCCCTGGTTAAACCCTTTGTGGCTTTCTAGTGCCCTTGGGATGACTTCCTGTTGTGGGAGGTTCTTCCTGATTAGCCCTGGAAAGGCTCCCGAAGTCCATTGGCATCCTTGCTTCTTATTCATCTGGCTCCAGCCTATTCTGTCCCTTAACAACTCCAGGATGTTATGAGTCTTGGGGTTCTGCAGGTTTCTTCTGTTGAACAACATTTGTATTATGGGCTGGAGAGATGGCTCATTGGTTAAGAGCACTGACTGCTCTTGTAGAGGATCCAGGTTCAGTTTCAGCACTCACACAATGGCTCACAACTGTCCTTAACTCCAAGGGATCTGACACTGTTTTCTGGCCTCCCTGGGCATTGCAAGATATGGGTATACTTACATACATGCAGGTAAAATACTCATCTACTTAAAATAAAAGTAAATAAATAAAATTTTTAAAAGAAAATTAGCATTGAAACAAGAAAGAGAAGATGAAATCTTAAGGAAGATGGGAAATAGAGAGGGAAATGAGATAAGAATGCAGAAGGGAGGGGACTGAGCAGAAAAAGAAGATAACCAGCTAGCGTTGGAGAGGAGACATGGGAGAGGCAGTGAAGAAAAGTATGACACGTAGGACGTTTCCACTGGGAAACCCACTACTTTGGATGATGATCTAAAAAACAAAAATATGTCTGAACACAAAAAAATTATTGGCATCTGTGAAGAGACGTCTGAGCACCCCATCACCCCACATGACTCTGCTTTAACTTATGCCATGTAGAACTTTCTTACCCCACCCTGACTTCATTATTATTTTTAATATTATTAATTAATATTAATATTATTTTCTTTTTTAAGGCCTATCTATCTAATCTGTGTTTCTCAAGTACTCTTGAATGTGGGTCCATCCCTTGGAGCCTGGTCAATTTATGTGTCACACCAGTAAGGAAAATTGACTTTCCTCTCCCAGCATCTATCAACTGCCAATAAGTCATCTAGGGGTTCCACCTCCCCCATCCATGCTGGGGTCCTGTCTGGCCTGGCTTGCACGGGTCATGTGCATGTTGTCACAAGCACTGTGGGTTCATATGTGCAACTCCCCTGTGGTATCCAGAAAAACAGTTCCTTGAATTCATCTATCACTTCTAACTCTTACAATCTTTCCAACCCCTCTTCTGCAAAGATCCCTGAGCCTTGGAAGGAGAGGGTGTGATACAGGTGTCCCATTTAGGACTGAGCACCCCACAGTCTCTTATTCTCTGTTTGTGGGTCTCTGTGTTAATTGCCATCTGCTTCTCTGATGAGAGCTGAGAAATGCACTAATCTATGGGTATAACAACAAGCCATTATGAACCAATTTTAGAATGACAGCAAGTAGGTTCTTTCCTATGGCCAGTTTGGCCAAAGGTTCTGATCTCTGATCCCTGTGTCAGCTATGGGCTCCTTACTGTGACCTGGGCCTTAAATCTGTTATAGAAAAATCATGAGAACAAAGCTAAAGTCAGGTAAGGAGAGGGATTTTAATTTCATGATAGCAGGCTAACCCCTAGACCACTTCTGTAAAGAAGTCGGTGTTAGATCCAGGCTTCCCAGAATCCTAAGGGACACAAAGGTGCCCACTTCCTCCAGAAGCTGCCAATCCTCTGACCCCTTCCCACTTACCTGAGGCCCTGCCCCATGAGTATAAAGGGTGGACCCCAGCCGTCATAACTCTCTCTGTGCCTCTCTCTCTCTCTCTCTCTCTCTCTCTCTCTCTCTCTCTCTCCTCTCTCTCTCTCTCTCCGTCCCTCACCCCCCACCGCGCCCCTTGCCATGCTGTCCAGTCCCACCACGTGTCTGCAGGTGGCTCACGCTGGCAGTCCCACATGGAAGTAAAGCATGTTCCTAGAGTGACCTAAGCCTCATGTGCCTTTTATTGGGGTTTCGTGCTTTTTTATACTTAATATTATTGGTGCTGTGACTCAGATTGGACTGGCCTGTGCCCATTGTGGGCAATGCCATTCTTGGCCAGATATTTCTGTATTGTATACAATAGGCTGAATATGAGCCAGCAACACAAGCCAGTAAATAGCATCCTTTCCTAGCCTGTGCTGCAGCCACTACCAGGCTCCTACCATGAGCTTTTATTATTAGTCAGAATATTTTTGCCACAGCAATTAAGAATTTATTAACAGTGCTTAAGTCAATGTTCAAGCTTTACTTAGGAGTTATGTGGTAATTAAAGAACCAAATTAATTCAAATAATCCTCTTGGAGGTTTAGCAACAACACTTAAAGCTCCAATCTGATTTGGCAAGAGGGATTTGAAGGGACAATATTTTGGCCCCTACCCTCTGAAGTCGACTTGGGTCCTAGGGTCCTGCATCCGCAACTTTGTGCATGTCCTGTGGCAGCAAGTCACCAGTCATCCCACGCCAGGGAAGTCTTGTAGATTCACTTAAAAGGACTTCATCCTTTGAAGTGTCCAGTCAAAGGAGGAAAGCCCATATAGAGGAGAGACTCCTCATGCTTCAAAGGGAAGCTCTGGTCAAGGAAGGCCTGACTTTGTCCTCACATAGATGGAACTGGTGAAGAGAGCCAGGCTCAAGGCCTGAGTGACCCCTTAAGGACCAGAACCTCAACTGACCTTAACACCAAAACAAACTTCATTTATCTGAGCTAACTATGTGGTTTTAAATACCCCAAGAGGAAACTGTAATCTAAAGAAGAGAAAATGAAATAGGTTATTATCAGAGAGATAGGTGAGAGACCTACTGTGCCAAGTTAGGAATCTACTGTGTTATGTTAGAAAAGAGGGATAGGTGAGAGACCTACTGTGCCAAGTTAGGAATCTACTGTGTTATGTTAGAAAACAGGTGAGAGACCTACTGTGCCAAGTTAGGAATCTACTATGTTAGAAAATATCTCAGAGATAGATGACAGATTTGTGTGCCATGCCAGAAAATACCACCTTTTATATTCTCATGGTTATGGCTCTCATTCTGGAACCCTGTGTATTAAAGCTGGCCCTCATTCTAGAGCTCTACGTACTAAAACTTTTTTCCAATTTCTCAAACCAGGGTACATGTCCTTTTTCCCTCTGGATTCCCTAGACAGGGACCCTCCAATTTCTAATGCACCCAGTAGCCCCCTGTTGGTACTGTGAAGTCCCTGCACTGGTATACTCGTGTAAGACTCAACCAGCTTGTCTTTTCAGTTGCAGAGAAAATGTCCACTAAAAGTACTGGCCACTATCCATCTGGACCAAACCCACCAGGCAGAGCACCCACAGCAGCCAAAATGGGAAACCAGATTCTAACCCTCCAGCTTGACAGCTGTTTCCCCAAGACTTTGCCCCTGATCAGCTCTGAAGCAGATACATAAGAGAGAGAACAGTGCCCCATTTCCTTATCATAAGCAAAGGGCTGGAATGATAGGTCCAGGCTTCCCAGAATCCTAAGAGGCACACAGGTTCCCACTTCCTCCAGAAGCTGCCAATCCTCTGACCCCTTCCCACTTACCTGAGGCCCCGCCCCATGGGTCTAAAGGGTGTACCCCAGCCGCCATAACTCTCTCTGTGCCCCCTCTCTCCAAGTCCCTCTCTCTCTCTCTGTCCCTGTCCCTCCCACCCCCTGCCATGCTGTCCGGTCCCACCACGTGTCTGCAGGAAGCTCACGCTGGCAGTCCCACACGGAAGTAAAGCATGTTCCTAGAGTGACCTAAACCTCATGTGCCTTTTATTGGGGTTTCATGCTTTTTAATACTTAATAGTCAGCAACTTGACTCTGGGATCTTTTTATACCCCTGTGACAAATGCAAACAAAGAGCGTGTGACATATAAGTGATAAAATAAGTGGTTTACAGGTAATGTGCAATCACAAAGTCTACAGCAATGTGACATCCTGGTTTACAGATAACATAACATCACAAAGGCTATAAGAATATAATATCCTGGTTATACAAAGAAGACTGCAAGCCAGGCATGGTGGCGCACGCCTTTAATCCTAGCACCTGGGAGGCAGAGGCAGGTGGATCTCTGTGAGTACAAGGCCTGCCTGGTCTACAAGTGAGCTCCAGGCCAGCTGGGACTAAAGGAAGACCTGACTCAAAAAGACCAAGAAGAAGAAGAAGAAGAAGAAGAAGAAGAAGAAGAAGAAGAAGAAGAAGAAGAAGAAGACTGCAGTCCTGGGTCACCACAGGGGGCGAAGGGAAAGGCTCCAGCCTGCCTCTCCCTTGTCTATCTCCATTACTATAACATTGCAAGGTCTTTTAGTAACCAATAGATGTGTTTTCCTACTATAAATCTAATTAGAACACAGTTGGTTAGTCCCATGCTATTCGTGCCCCTAATGCACCAGCGGGCATATTTTCCCAAGCCTGTTCTTACTGTAGCTCTCTGGGTACACAGATGGGATGTGATTTCCTTTCTCTGCCAACAGCGTGCATAGCATCTTCTAGTACTGTGAAAGCTAGCCAGCAGAGATTATCTTCAAGGTCAGCACCACCTTGATTTCTCCTTGTTTTGCAACTCAGATGTGTAGTGTCTTCAGCAATACAGTATTTCTATCAAGTTCTGGTGAGTAACCAAGAGCAAAGTCATTGCCCAGTATTGTCTGAGGATCTGTGGGCTCTCTCTGATTAACACCACCAAAAAAAGGAAGTCCATTCCTGGAACTGGGTTTTTCATTTGTTAACCTGTGGTACCTATTAGGGCCACGAACCCCTGATAGGGTAACTGCATTTGAACACTTTTTATATTGTACATGTATATATTGAGAGAAGTTTCCATAGTAGGTTTCCATATGACTCTTCTAACAGCCCTTTAGGGTTCGTTACCCCTCCTCTTACTCCCTCTTCTGCCCTACCCTCCCATCCCCCGCCCATTAAACCTCCAATACATCATCCCCTTTCCCATTTATCACTGCATCCACACAGAACTTTCTCAATCTTCGGATTTATTTGCTTGTGTGTGTCTTCTCTGCCTCCCTCTGTTTCTAGGGACCAAGGAGCCAGTGTGGAGAAATCACATTCGAAAGATAGACTGAGGTGTGTTCTTTCCCAAAGAGGAAAAGTCACTGAGAGAGGGAGAGGCATTTAGTAGTGTCCACCACAAGATCACATCCCACATTAAGAAGCTCAGTTTTTCAAGCTCACTCTCTCATTCCAAGAACTTCCTGTGCCACCCAGAATACATTTGCATAAACAAGTCATTGCAAGGAACTGTTTGCAAAATAAAGTTCCTCTGATCCTTAAGACCAGGCTCCTTTGGAGGAAGACTGCTGAGAGAGAGACTGTGTTTCTAGGCAAGACCTCCTTCTCCATCTGCCTGGCATATGTGTAAAGTGCATTTCCCCACCTTTTCAATCTTCAAAGAAGGCCTGCGAGAGACCAGGACCACAGGGCCATGCGCTTAGCAGGCATCCAGTCAGCTCTCCCTGGATAAACTGAAACAGGTAAGGATATTCGCAAATGACATCCACAAAATAAGAGAGTTCAGTGTGGCTTTGCCTTCCATTAGGTTAATTTCAGAAGCTTTACCGTAAGTGGTTTCACTCATCTTCCGAATAAATCCCAGAATAATTTCCAATTCATTGACTGACGTATTTATGCCCCTAGTTACCAAAGATTTGGAGAAACTTTGAAATAATTGAAGAAGTAATGGCGAAAAGATAACGAAGGAGATAGAAACAATAAAAGCTGGGAGATTACTNCTTAGCAGGCATCCAGTCAGCTCTCCCTGGATAAACTGAAACAGGTAAGGATATTCGCAAATGACATCCACAAAATAAGAGAGTTCAGTGTGGCTTTGCCTTCCATTAGGTTAATTTCAGAAGCTTTACTGTAAGTGGTTTCACTCATCTTCCGAATAAATCCCAGAATAATTTCCAATTCATTGACTGACGTACTTTATGCCCCTAGTTACCAAAGATTTGGAGAAACTTTGAAATAATTGAAGAAGTAATGGCGAAAAGATAAAAGGAGATAGAAAACAATAAAGCCTGGGGATGATTACTTAATAGAAATGTGTTTAAAACAGACCCACCCAGTTGCTAAAAATCTGTATTTCCTAGTAACCAAAGCAAAAGCTCTGATCCAAAAGACTCAGCCCGCCCATTTTTCCCATGAAGTCCTAAAGAGGCCAGGTCTTACCACCCACCTGTCCCTGCCCACATGGATGTCTCCACTTGCCCTTCTCTTACCATCAATCAAGACATAAAGGGAATTCCAGGCTTTACTATTTTCTCATTTATCTTTTCACTCTGAATTCTTCGTTTTCAAGATGGTCGTCTTTTGTGTATTTTTGGAAGTTCCTGCACTTCTCTTCTGACAGGAGGCAGAGGGAAATGCAGTCAGTGATTTCATCTGATATGTTTGTCTCTCTTAATAGCAAGTCTGACTTTTCTTGCCAAAGATTTAGGCCTAAACTTTTCTTCTGAACATTTTAAACAGAATTTTTTTTTGGTGGACTGATCCTCTCCCTCAGTCTTCAAGTTATTTATTTACCATGATGCAGTGTTTTCCCTTAGACTCGCCTTGGCTAGGGTATCTAGGTCAGACACTGAAGCTCTGAATGGGACAAAGCCACCCCAGGGCTGCAGAGCAAGGAAGCAAGGCCACCTCAGAAAGCTCTCACACTGCAGTGGTACAAGTCCTTGTTAGGGACAGTGAGTCCCAGCTTCATTGTTCAGTGTTGGCCCTGCTAACTAGGCCCAAGGTCTGAAAACAAGACTCAGTGTAATCTTGAAATCATGTAATTTTTCGCCTCAGTGATCGTGCAAATGCATTGGGGGAGGCAGAGGAGAAAGGGATCTTAATTCAAAGACATCTGAAAATGGCAGTGAGTGATAAAGGGCTTAGATCACAGACATGGGGTAGCACCATCTCCATTTCTTTTCCACCCAAACCTTAAAGAGGGAAAGATCCAAGGTAGACAGCTGTGCCTGGCCGAGACACATCCTCAAAGCCTGGGGATTCAGGGCTCAGTAGTACACTGCCAAGCACAGCCACTGATTCCTCTCCTGTTGTCCTAAGCACTGCTCTGGGACTGTGGGACAAATTACAGGCAATAAGGATGAAGGAAAAGTGGCAGAAGGCAAAGACGAGCTTCCTGTCTTGAAGGAGGCTTGGCAGGCAGAGAAGATGGAATCCAGCAGAGCTGAGCCATTCCCTCCAGCTCTCCTCACCTCAACAAGACGAACGGGCAGCATCTCCACCTTGAAATTTTCCAGAGTCATGGGCTCCTCCATAGACTTCAAACATGTCCCAGTCATATAATTAGGAAAGTTAGTGGTCTTCAAAGAACCAGTCTGAATGGGACAGGAAAAACATTTGAAGAATTTCTGACATTATCAATATTCAGGAAAGACAAAGTCAAAGCAATTTTCTAATTTTCTGGAATATACTGTTGGGATAAGAAATAGCCCATGTGGGGCTGGAGAGATAGCCTATCAGTTAAGAGTACTGACTGCTCTTGCAGAGGGCCAGGCTTCGATCCTCAGCCACCCCACCCACATGGCGGCTAAGAACCATCTGTAACTCCAATTCCAGGAGAACTCCAGTTCCAGGGGAATCCGACACCCTCTTCTGACTTCCGCGGCATTGCTAGACACCACATGTGCACAGACCTGCAAGCAGACAGTACATTCATACACATACAAAAATAAATAAATAAAATTTTAAAAATAATAAAAATAAATAAAAAAGACACGTATATCATGACCTTAAAAACATCCATTAAAAAAAAAAAGAAATAGTCCATGTTTCCTACCAGTGCCTACTTCAGTCCTTGCATGCCTGTGCTTAACCAGAAAGTACCTCACATATGCATGGAAGGCCCCACCTGGAACAGTAGCCTTCTCCAGGTAAAGTTCAGGTCTACAGGATCCCATCTACATAAAAGTTGCTCCACCGGGATTGCAGAATCCTCCTTTCTGGCAAACCAGTTCATGCATAGCGCCAGGGAATGCAGAATCAGATCGTGGGTCTCCCCAGACAAGTCACTGCTAAGGTCAATCAGCATCCTCAGCGCTGGCAAGTCTTTGAATGTCATGCATACAATAGTCCATCCTCCAAAATCCAAGAGGGAGCCAATAGCTTGGATGTCAGCTTGAGAAACCAAGCTAATGAGGGCCAACAGCAAATGGGAAAAGGATCTCTTTGCTAGGCTGGCTAGAAATTTAAGCTCACTGTTCTACACAAGTTAAGAGTTTAGTAACAACATACTCATCAAGAATTTATAGAAGGGGAAAAGGCAGCGTATCCCCAAGAAAGTGCATGTTTCTCTTCCTTCCTATGTTCTCTAATTCCAAAGTAATCCCATTTTAATTACATTTATAAATATAAAGTGGTTAATATTGTGCCATGTAAGACACCCACATCCACCTTAAAACCACACTTTAATTTCCAACTCAATTGCCCATATAAATTTGAAAACTGAATACTGGGCAGATGAGAACAATTTCACAGCCTCGCTCACATGAGCCGCTTTGAAAACCACACTTGCACTTTACTTCCTTCAATCGTATGTATAAATTTTTAAAAAGTTAATGCCATACTGTAGAGAAGAGCTTTAATTGAGTGTTAACGAGCTGCCAGATCAGCTTCCAGCCAGCCCGGTTCCTCAGCAGGGAGCCTCAGAGGCCCTGTACAGAACTGAGAGCATATGAAGAAACCACGTGTCCCAGCCGCCTTCCATGAGACCCACATTACACTCAACCACTCCCTGCAAAGGAAATGGATGACCACACACAAGAGGGCAGGAGCCTCTGAAAGGAAACAGTGGTGAGGGATTGCTGGCATCCAAAGGCACTCTGTGTAAAATGACTATGTAGTTGTGTCCTTTAGGGTTCCAAGATAAAAGGTCTAGAAAGAAGTTAAAATGTCTCTAAAAGTAGACTGACTTATTTTGTAAATGAAAAAAAAAAATTTTCACAAGAAGTTGACTTGATCAAAGTCGTAGTGGGTAAATGGTCATAATCAGAAATGCCCTTCATGTGCTTTTTCAGTTTATTAATTCCACCACTATACAAAGATACTTTAAATTTTGGGTATTCCTGAAACAGGAATAATACACACACACAACATTTAAAGATACACAAAAGGCTGGGAATACAGCTTAATGGTAGAGTGCGTGTCTATCATGTGGAAGAGCATGGTTTGATCTCCAGCATGGTTGGGGAAAAAAAGACTCAAAGCCTGCAATGAAGTAGGTCTCCATCCACCCTTCCCAGCCCCTGGGAGCCTTATACCATACTCCAGCCAGTCTTGCTGTACAACTTTACCCACTTTTCTCCCTGGATTTTTTTTTTAATTCAATCTTATACCTATTTCCCTGGACCCAACAATATCAGTTTGGGATTTTCTCCTAGTCTGAGTTCCTTTTGATGAGACCAATACCAATCCAATCTCAAATATTCTCCATCTTATAAGCCACAAGTGCCCCCTCCCCGGGAGGCATTCAGAGCCTGCCCTCATAGCTAGGGCCTAGATGCTGGCAGTGGTAAGTCTTTCATAGCTCTTTCTGCCTTCAGCATGGAGAAAAAGTGCCTTAGGTACTCTGATATTTCTGGAAATATTTCTTGAAAAATATTTTCTGCTTCACTTATTCCCTGTCTGTGTAACTTTCAATAATTGAATATTTTTTCTCTTCTATATCTAAACCACTAGATGTTCTGTTCTGCTCTATATCAACTTCTCCTGATTTCTGTGCTGAATTTTAAATTTTGTCTTATATATTTTTAATTAAGGGCTATTTTTGTCTTTTGATTTTTTTCCATTTCATGGAAACCTGTTCTTTGGAGCTGCAACATTTCTATTCTGAACTTTTTTTAAATTTTTTTTTATTAATTTTATTTATTTCTGTATGTGTATGAATGTACTGTCTGCATGCAAGAGTGTGCACCCGTGTCGTGCAATGCCGCGGAGGTCAGAAGAGGGTGTCGGATTCCCCTGGAACTGGAGTTCTCCTGGAATTGGAGTTACAAACGGTTCTCCACCACCATGTGGGTGCTGGGGATCGAACCCGGGTCCTCTGCAAGAGCAGTCGGCGCTCTTAACCGCTAGGCCATCTCTCCAGCCCCAGTCTATTCTGAACTTTTAAAGTGTTCTTCTGTTCCCTATATTTTATCTTTGGAAACCTTTGATTAACTTGATCTCTGACTTTTATAATAGTTTTCATTAAGTATCTGGCTTAATCTATTTGCTGCTGCTACAACAATAATGCCTTAGATTTGGGTAATTTATAATGAATAAAATGTTTGGGATCATGCTTCTATAAACCAAGAAATCTAAGGTCATTGGGCTGCATCTGGGAAAAACCTTCTTTCATCATCCCCACCAGAAAAGCAAAGTAGTACAAGAGATAAAAGACAGCCAAGAGTTAGTGTTCTCTTGACTCCTTGTTCTATGTTCTGTGAGCCTTAGGTGTAGAGGTTACATTGTAGATGTGCCATTTAGGATTGAGCAATTCACTGACAATGTCTGTGCCTGACCAGTTGTGAAACTCTGTAACAATCTTTGTCTGTTGCAAAAGAAACTTCTTCCGTGAGTGGTGATGGGGATACTTGTCTATAAATATAAGGATCCCTGTTTTGTACATAGTAAGAAATGACACTTGTCTAGGGATGTGACAGCCTTGGGGTTCTCTCAACTCTCATCAATGAAGCTCCCTCAATCACCAGAGGGCCAGGAGCATAAGAGATGAAAGCATAGAAAATATGAATCTGCAGGGTGTGGGTCTTTGGGCAGGGCTCCTATATTAAACTCCACCCACCCGGGGCTCAAGGACCTTGCAAAAAGGAGGTAAAAAGATTGTAAGTGCCAGGGAGGAGGTGCACGATCAAAAGGAAGTAAAGACTTACAGGTTCCTGGGACCTTGCTCATAGGAACCTACAGCAATGGTGTCAGCATACACAAGACCCATGCAAACTCAAGCAGACAAAAATCCAGCACAGAACTGTGGAAATGAGCAGCAGGCCTCAATCTTAGTTGAAGAATGATTGGCAGCTGATTCCTACTAAGTGAAGAAGAGCTGATCTAATTACAGGAAGGGAGTCTAGATAGGATGACTAGACCCTGGTGGATAAACTTGCACTGAGGAATGTCTGGGCATACTAACTTGACTAGATAGGCCTTAAAACAAATGACAGAGTAGATGAATCATAGTGGGGTGGGCTGTGGGAGGGCACCAGTGGAAAAGACGGTGTAAATATGATTAAGATGTTCTGTACGAAATACACAAAAATTCAGTAAGTTTACCAAAAAAAAGATGGCCAAATTCCACACCCCATGAGTATGTGAACAGCACAAATTGGACTTGGTAGAGACTATTTTTTTAAAGAAAAGCTGGAGAGGTGGAGAGTGGATCTGAGAGAATAAGAGAGAGAATTAGGGGGTAAATATTATCAAAATGCATTATGTGAAACTCTCAAAGGATTAATAAACATTTTCTATTAAAGAAATAATAAATTTGCTCCACATCTTTAGTCTCAGCACTTGAGAGTCAAAGGCAGGCAGATATCTGAAGAGTTTGAGGCCAGGCTGGTCTACACAGAGAGTTTCAGCTCAGCCAGGGCTACAGAATGAGACCCTGTCTCTAAATAAATTTCCTAAGCCTAGGGAACAATCTGTGGAAGAGGGGGCGTGGTAGAATGTAAGGGCTGCGATTGGGGTGAATGGTGAAACTACAGCAATGTAGTCTGGACACTCATTTGATCAACTTGATTGAACATACAACCCCCTCACCCCCCGCTGGATGGTGGGTCTGTGGGGGTTTGGGCACAACAGCCTGCAAATTGGTTTCATATGAAGGATGCTTGTACTCATGGATCATCACTTATAGCTAAAAAATGAAAGAAAAAAAAACTGAGAGAAAGATGCAGGACAGTTATGGCAAAATGCATGATCTGGGATGGGGTGGGGGTAGGGGGGAAGGGAAAGGGAAATATGCCTGATCTGAATTGGAAAATGATGTATGAAATGCACAAAGCACCAATAAAAAATATAAATAAATAAATATATAATAACAACAACTTGAAAAGAGACTATAAAAGGATAGGCAAGCTCACCGTTTCAGTGGGAGCCCACTGTCATGATATCGGTATTTCACCACTTACAAGGACAGAGCCTTCAAGGCCTAATAATCACACATTAAGCCTACCTCCCAGTACTGCTCCATTGGGAAGTAAATCTCCAATGCCTACTTTGTGAGGACTCTGCTAAAGCTGTAGCGCTGGCGGTCCTTAGCAGTTCACTTGCCTTTATGACACAGTTACTCCAAAGCTGATTGGAGGCTTTGTGAACATGAGACAGATCATGCAATCACTGTGACTATGTTCATGTACTCTGTTTTTCTCCTTCCTGCACAGGACAGGATTTGTGGCTATCTCTGCTACTTGTGGCCTAATGACCTATGATGACCAATGGCATGTGAGCAGAAGTGTGCCCCCTCCCCTGTCATGGTGGCAGATCCCCCCAGTGATAGATGTATTGCTTTCTGTCTGGATGCAAAGATAGTTCAAAGAAGCATCCTTAAATGATGCACAGGGGTCGTTCAAATGGATAAGGAAAAGATAACTATAGATACATCACTAAGATTGTAGAATTTTTTGCTATCACAGCACAACATAGACCATACTGAAGAATGCCCAAGCTGAAAGGAGATTGCTGCACTGAAGAAGAGGGTTGTTCATGAAATGCCTAGCTATGTGGCATTAAGTTACTCTCTGGCAATGGGCAATAACATATCTACAAGGAGTTGTAGAAATGGTGATTCATGTTTGGAAATGGGGAAGCATTTTGTAAAGCTTTTATTAGAGATATCTCAGGAAATCAATGATAACTATAATGGTAAGTTTTATTCTAGATACTTGGGACATTGACGCAGGAGGTGCACAAGTTCAAGGTCTGCGTGGGTTACAGAGTGAATTCAAGGCCAGCTTGGTTAACTAAGTAAGACTTTCAAAAAAATGAAAGGAAGGAAGGAAGGAAGGAAGGAAGGAAGGAAGGAAGGAAGGAAGGAAGGAAGGAAGGAAGGAAGTCAATCATGGCTATGGATATACCTCAGTGGTAGAACACTCACCTAGTATATATGAAAGTCTAGAGACAATCCCCAGTACAACAACCAGAACAACAATACACGACCATAACAAGGATAAGCCTAGAAGAGAATATGTGGATCTGCAGCTAAGGATGGCAATAAACAGCCCACATGGGGGCATTTTCATGGTTAAGAGAGGAGTCTGTTTCTCTAACTCAAATAGCATCGAGGGAAACAATGAAAAAGCCTATGAGAAAAAAAGTTAGAGCATCATCATCTCTAACAGTAAAACTGCTGCATTAATGAAAGAATCCATTAAAAAAAAAAAAAACCATGGAGATGGAGATGGAGGCAGGAGGAGGATCTGGAGTACAAGTCCAGCCTTGGCTACGTGGCAAGTTTGAGGCCAGCCTGTGCTGCATGAGATTCTGTCTCAAATAATCACAGACACAGACATTCACAAACACACACACACACACACACACACACACACACACACACAATCCAAAAGTCCTTTTAAATGAAAAAGGAAAAAGGGAGAATGGACAGCTTTCCACCAAGCCCTGATCAAATTTTCCCAATGTGCTTGTAATTAAATTGTGAGAAAGAGAGGTATGGTAGCAATAAAGCAAATTTAATTTTTTTCCGCCAAAGAACTATTTGGAGCTGTTAGCACATGAACTGACTATAATCAAATAGATAACACAGATAGTAAATTAACTATGGTTTTGAAAGGTTTATATGCTTAGCCAGGACTTGTGACACTTCCGTACTTAAAATGAGCACTGAATTCTGATCACCATGTGCAGACAGGAGGAAATCTGAACAGGAGCTCCCCTCCAAAGGAAGAAACACTCCTGAGCACCTGGCTCAGGTGAGCAAGAGAAGAAAGCAAAGAGGTGGAACACTGCAAGGGCAGAGCCAGGGACTACAGACACCCGTGTACAAGCGGACACATCCAAGACAAAGACTCAAAACATAACCATGGTGCATTGCACTCCCCAAGACCAGGACTGGAGATGGAGGTCTGAATATGGAGCCTGTGGGTTCAGTACTAGCTACCGCTGTCTCCCTTCCTTCCCACCCCCTTTCTACACATTGGAGTCATCCATTTTGTCTTTCTTCCATAACTATACATCTGTGTGTTTACCTCCTAGATCACCAGTTGGCTAGAAGTCACGTATAGTCTAAGATGCAGAGTCCTGCACACATTCTTTGATGGAGAGATAGTATAGGTGTGCAGTTCCAGAGGGTGCATTTGATGATGTCACTAGAAGAAAGGCTCTGGATGTCTACCTCAGGGAGAAATAAGCAGACTTTACAGTAGATGGAATATTTGTTTACAGATGGGAAGACTTTTGTGCAAGTTGTTTGTAATATCCTACATCACTCCTTCTAGGCACTAGTAGCAGTGTCATTTCCTTATGACGTTTACATGGCCACATGACCAATAAAAAGTGTATGAGAATGTATCATTTCTTTTTTTCTTTTGCGGTCTTTTTGAGACAGGGTCTCCCTTTAGTCTCATCTGGCCTGGAACTCACTATGTAGACTAGGCTGGCCTTGAACTTAAAGAGATCTGCCTGCCTCTGCCACCCAATTACTACGATCAAAGGCGTGCACCACCACACCTGGAGAGAATGTATCATTTCCATAGGAAACTTTAAGAGACACTGTTGATGGGATGTAAACCAGTAGAGGTATCATGGAAAACAGAAAGGAAGTTCCTCAGAAGCTAAAAATAGAACTACCATACGATCCAGGAATCCCAGTTCTGGTGTCTATGCAGAGGAAGCTAAATCTGTATGCTGGAGAGACATCTGCATCCCCACCTTCATTACAAATTATCCAGAGTAGCCAGGTGTGGTGGTGCATGGCTTTAATCCTAGCACTTGGGAGGCAGAGGCAGGCGGATCTTTGGGAGTTCAAGGCCAGCCTGTTCTACAGAGTGAGTTCCAGGACAGCTGGGGCTACAGGGAGACCCTGTCTCAAAAAGACCAAAAACAAAAAAACAAAAAAAAAACAAATTATCCAGAGTAGTTAACTGTCTAGACTGTCTATCAACATAAATGGATACAGAAGTGATAGATGATAGATGATAGGAGATAGATAGTTGATAGATAGATAGATAGATAGATGATAGATAGGTAGAT
Organism: Rhizomys pruinosus; assembly: GCA_009823505.1. Lineage (NCBI taxonomy): Eukaryota > Metazoa > Chordata > Mammalia > Rodentia > Spalacidae > Rhizomys > Rhizomys pruinosus. The sequence continues at coordinate 2,760,454 of VZQC01002030.1, read as the reverse complement.
AATTAGATGATAGATATATAGATAGATAATAGATAGATGATAGATAAATAGAAGATAGATGATAGATAAATAGATGATAGATAACTGATAGATGATAGATAGGTAATAGATAGATGATAAATAAATAGATGATAGATGACTGATAGATGATAGATAGATAGATAGATAGATAGATGATAGATAGAATGGAGTACTGTTTAGCCTTTATAAAGGAGGTACTGTTATTTGTGTCAATGTGGATGACATCATGACATGGATGAGCACTGTGTTCAGGGAAATAACACAAGTGTACTGAGACAAATACAACACAGTCTCACCTATATGTGGAATCTAAAACAGTGAAGACTAGAATGATGTCTGCCAGGGACTGGAAAGGGGAACAGGATGTCAACAGACTTGGTCTAAGGAAACAAAATTCCAGAAGGAAGGAAGTAGTAAGTTCTAGAGACTTACCTCACAACATGCTGACTAGAACTCATGAAAATGTATTGTACACTTGAAAATTGCTGAGAGTTGTTAACTGTTTTCATCAAAGAATGAGACTACTTGTTAATTAGCTCAATTTAGCCATTCTATAATGTAAACATTATGATGTTTTGACATCATATTGTTTTCATAAATATATACATTTTTATTTGTCGGTGTTTTAAATAATTTAACAATCCATTACATTAAACATTTATAGAAGCATTTAATATCTCAGTGCAAGATCCACCGCACATCATGTCCTCTGCCATGGCAATAGCGGGCACCTGGTGGGGGCTGCTGATTAGCATAGCCCATGAGAACCAGAGGACCTAGAGCGGCGCCTGAAGCTGACCACGGATGAATGGCAAGCAGCCCCTGCGAGGAATGAATGTTCACCATGCAAATCAGTAAGATTAATGCTTGTTTGCTACCAGGGCATAACCTAGACGATGCTGCTGGCTAAGCTAGTCAGTGGTGAGTTTCCTGCAGATTGGGTAGTCAGTGGCTCCGCTTTGATTGTGCTCTGCTCAGTATCTGAAAATCTTTAAATGTCTCTTTTCCTAGGGAGGAACCACCCACTTGCTCTCATAGAAGGATTGTTTGCCTGGCTTGGGGAGCAGAGTAAGAGAGGCCATAAGTTTTCTGGTTTACAGTACACATTTTCACTTCTATATTTTCAGAACAAGTTCTTGCTTCTCCCCATCTGCAAAAACTTCCCAGTCTCGGCTAGGTAGGAGTAGAGCAGCTGTACAGCTCCACACACAGGCTGAGGAGGGAGTCTGGGTTCCAGGGCTTTTCTTCTGCAATCAAACCTTTCCTTTTCAGTTACAAGAGTGCCAAAGCATCCAAATGCTAGCCTGGCACTTAACAGTTTGCTTTTTGTTTGCTTATTACACCCCTCAAACACACACACACACTCTCTCACTCACACACACACTGTACACACTACACACATCACAGAAATACACATATAATCCATACAAGCACAAACTACATACACATATGACACACATATGCACATATACCATACACACAATATACTGCACACATACCATACACATGACACACATTTACATATGTACATATACACAACACATACACATTACACACCACAAACATTCACACATACCACATAGGCTACACAAACACATACCACAAATACCACACACATTCACACACCACTCACACACACATACTACACATGCTATGAACATATGCATACTACCTAAACACAACACACACAAACATACACAAAAGACATGCACACTACAAACACATACATGCCATACTATACTACACACATGTATACACCAAGTGCATACATATGCATATACCACACCATCACACACACATACACACCAAACACTCACATCTACATAACACAGGCACACATATACATATCATGTACATCACACACACACACACACACACATATATATATATATATATATATATATATCACACATATACACACACCACATGCACACTTACACACTGCCCCTTTTTACCTGTCTTTCTTCTGCTTTCTAGTTATTGACATTTGTGGTCCTCTCTTACACTGTTCTCTATCTTCTTAATCTCCTTGTGTATTGCTAACATTTCTTCCTTTTACAAAATCCCATAGTGTCATTTTAGCAATGAGGAACCAAGACAAAAACGTATGTTCTCAACTCCAAGTTTAACCAAAATCCTCTGTCCATTTCACTTAAAATTCATAACCTTACTTGCTGCCATGAGGGAACTAGGGTTATTTATCAGTTGATTTATAAGCATTTACTGAGAAAGTCACATACCATATGGAAGATAGTGTCATAGAAATAAGAAAATGTGGGGGCCAATTATCTGTCTCTCCCCACACCCTAACTTCCCATGTATAGGAGTATAACTTTCAAGGAGGTAAATAGTAAGGAACTCAGTTCAAGTTTGCTTTAACAATACAAGTTTTCCAAAGCAAAGCACAAAGACTCAGAGAGATTAAACAAATAGCTCAGCATCATGAAGTCTATGCACAAAATGAACTAAGACATCCCTCATTACAATAACCATGCACTTGCACAGTGATACCTACACTTAATCTGAAAAGGGGTTCAATAATCAAGACTCCAGTTAGCTAATGGCATAGACAGGGCGTTGACACTCAGGCCAAGCCCTTTATGCTTATGCAATCTCTCACAAAACTGAAGGCCAACACTGGCCTCTTTCCAAGGAGTTCTTTGTAAACTCTGGGGCAGAGGTGTGCTATCAGCAGGAAGCTGAGGAGAAGGAGGTGTGTCTTAACATAAAACATCTTTGAGGGACTGGTCTCAGTATAAGAATATGGTCCTGCTGGTTGATAGGAGTCACTCTGGCCAAGCCCCTCGTCCCATCCAGCGTGTTTCTAAAAGGAAGCCACAGCCTGGGCAATTTAGAATAAAGAGAAACTCATTTCCTCACTGTGTTAGAGGCCAAGGTGTCCAAGCTCAATGCTGGCTTCTGGTGAGACCCTCCACTGTCCCCCAGAATGTACCTCCAAGGAACTAGTGGAAAGAAATGAAGCTGCAGGGGTGATTAGGGACTGGGGGTGTGGCTTGGGTAGAGTGCCTGCTTAGGATGCACAAGGCCTTGGGTTTGAGTCCCAGTATTGGAAAATCACTGAAAAATAAAAGATATTAGGCCATGAGGGCTCTGCCCTTAATGATAGACTAATGCCAGGTCCCTGATGAGGTAATGCGCTCAGCCCATCTCTGTTCCATGCTCTCTTCCAACAGGATCACATAGGAAGAATGTCCTTACCAAACATGACCCTTGATCTGGGACTCAGTGTCCAGAAACATGTGCCGAATACGAATACATTGTGTTAATTCCAAAAAACCTGGTCTGTATTCTGTTACTACAATACAAAATGAATTGAGACATCCCGTTGGCTTTTTCTTCTAGCACCTCAAAGCAATGCAATCCTTGGGTCTTCGGGGGTGAGGGCCGGGAGGCCTAGATTGTTAAGATCTGAGGTGTACATGACGTGTATTTGGTGTCCCATCCAGGCCGTCATCTCCGCTGTGGTGGTTTCAATGAGAATCTGCTTGAACATTTTGCCCCTAGTTGGTGGAACTGTTCTGGAGGCCTTGCTGGAGGACACGTGTCACCGCAGGGCTTAGACAGTTCTTAAACCTTGCCTGATTTTGAGCCACTCTCTCTTCCTGTGCCTGCTTGAAGATGTGAGCACTTCGCTTCTGCTCCTCCTCTGGCCACCTCTGTTGCAATGCCTCCCGGCCCTAGTGGACTCTAATCCCCCGTATGCTCAAATAAGCCCTTCCTTTTATAAGTTCCCTTGGTCAGGGTGTTTTATCACAGCAACAGAAAAGTAACTAATACACACACAAATTCTAAGTTCTAAAGTTCAACCCTGATGGAGCCCTCCCTTGTCAACAAATGGAAACCTGAGACTTGCTTAGGGTTGAGGGTCCCAACTCCAACCGAGGTCTGATCCCCACCCACTGCTTCTTGTATGAGGTGTTCTGTCCCAATGCACTACATTTTAAATTACACTACGTACTTTCTCTAGTATCCGTTTCTTCCTCTACATCTCCTACCCTCCTTACTGGATACAAGTCCTTAAAAGCAGTGAGGTACCCCAAATTCAGGCAGAGGAAAGGCCACAAGTAGTGGCGTGCCTAAATCATGGAGATGTGCTGACACTTTGTCCAGGGGAGCCATGAAAGTAAAAGTAATAACCAGACATCCCCAGATGACTTGGGCGACATCAGGAGAGGGTATGTAAGCAGGGTTCCTTGAAGATAAAGGGAAGAATCTAGAGGCTTTGGCAGAGTCCCATGGAGATGTGTGCAAATGAGAGAGTAGGCGGCAAGGGAGGTGGTAGATGATGCGGAGAGGGGCAGTCCTGGGCACTCAGTGTGCTTTACAGAGGAAACAGGGCAGTGCTGGGTTTGCTGACATAATTCCCTCGAGTGCATCAGTAGGCTTGCACAGTGCTAACTATCCCCCCAGATGGCTACAGCTCTGAGGACAGGAAGCAACCCTACAACCTGCCTGAACTCCCAGATGGGAGTGGGAGGGTGAGTCAGAAGCAGCCAAGGAGCTGGAGTGCGTGGAAATGGAGTGTTCAAATCAGGTCGAAAATCTCCATTCCAGCAGCCTGATTACCAGTACTTTGATGGCTCATCCAGTAGCTTATAAAGTCCAATGAGTTTCAGGCTTTCACTCCTAATCCTGGTTGAAATTAGCCATCAGTGGCAGATTGAACCATCGGACAGGAAAATCATAGGAAATGTGCATAAAATGAAGAGTCCAAAGCAGAAGCCAATAAGAATACTGTTTCCCCTGCCTCTCCACTTCCGTTCAGAAGTTTTATAGTTTCCTTTGTAAAGTCACCAACCAAATGACTAGCTATCATAGTTAACTTTAGGTGTCAGTGTGTTAGAGGAATACCTAGAAAAAACAATGAATATTATTTTGGTGTCCTACCAGGGTGTTTCCAGAACAGGTGGGTTGTGTGACTTAGGGAGAGGAAATCTGGCCACAGTATGGAAAGGTATCATGAGATCGACAGGGCCTGGAGGAAACATTGACTGGACACCAGAACCACAGGCCTTGACCATGAGATTTATACCATCCCCTTGCCTCATTCTGAGGCCTTTGCTGTTACTCTGAGCTGGGATTGCAGCATCCTAGGGTTTCTGACTTGCAGACCAGCCTGTCATGGGACCCAGCCACCATAACCATGTGAGCAAGAACCCCTAATAAATCACCTCTCATATATCTACAAACATATCCTATCAATCAGCCTTTCTGAAGAGGCCTGGTGGATACACTACTAGCCAGTTGTTTTAAGGAGTCATGAATAATCCTCTGGTTCTTCTAAAGCAATGGGTGGATCAGATAGGTTCAACAAATGTGAGAGAAGATTGAAGGTAGGAGATAAAGTTAACAGGAAAGGAGTGAGGGCTCTTCAGAGACACACATCTTCTGAAGAATGCCTCCACTCCAGACAACAGTGTATGGCACTTCATAGAGGTTACCCTGCTCAATTCCTGAGAACAGCTGAAAAGGTATTTGCAGATGAGAAGGCTAGGGTTCAGAGCAGTTAAGTGGCTAACTAAGCAACACAGCAATTGTACCACATTGCAGTTAAGCTTGAAACACCAAATTCTGAAACGCCAAACCACGTCTGTGGCAAACAAGCAACCTTACCCTACTGTCTCCCATGGTAAGAGTACGAATTAGAACAAGCTGTAAAATAGATTACAGAGCCCTTAAGATGCCTCTCCAAGGCAATTCTTTCTGCCTCATCTAATTGTAAAGTAGAATAGGCAAAATGGGGGGAATTCGTTCTCTCTTCTCTCCTCTCTCGCTAGCTCTCACTCCCTTCCTCCCTTCCTCCCTCCCTCTTTCCTTTAGTGAGTGAAGTCACTCAGTTTTTGCCAATTCATTTCCCCACCCCACCCCCATCTCTCTACTCTTTTGCCTTCTGATCTTCAGCAATGTATTCATGTATTCATTTAAAAGTTCTGTCTGTGCTGAAGCCGGCGCTGCTTGTAATTGCTGGCAGCCAAAAGCTGTTCTGTTTTTTCTGGCTGAGTGTACTAGGCAATCATCAGCTGTAATTATTTCGAGTCTTGTTACAGATGGAACTTCGAGGTTTTCAGTCTTAAACAGAATTCATTATTCAAATGTCTCCAGAGTTGATGGGAAGGGGTTCAGGGCAAGTTTTTGGTGAGCCCAGGAACCACAGTAGACCCAGGAGAGGAGAGGCATCTGCCCTGCCAGCTATCCTCGGACCATGTGCTTTCTTCCAAGTCTAGAAGCCTGGGCCCATGTGCTCAGGCCATCATCCCATCCCCGGACTCCAGGTCCTTCCTCCACCAGGAACACAGGTGACCTCATGCATCTCCAGCATCAAACCCACACCTTCAGTGCCTCTGTAGTTCCTGGAGGTGTGATCATAGACTCTTCATCAGAACCCTATCAGGTTTACAGCAAGTCTGCTGGGAATGGGACTCTGCTGAGAAATGGCAACCTCCAAGCTCTCCAAGAAAGAAGCGAGTCTCTGAGCTATCAGAAGCCCTCACACAGGGTCCCAACACTTCTTGAGATACTTGCAGAAGTCCTCAATTGGTTCCTCAGGAGTACCATGAGGCTTCAGTGAAGTATTGCCTTCACTCCCCAGACTTAGAGGTATACATACAGTCTTCATAGTGGAGAATAACAGGGAGAAATTCCTCCCTCCACAGATGCATTTTTTGGGGAACCTTCCTAAACCACCATTAAAAGGAGAGTTGCTATACTGGGAGCAAGTGTAGGGTTTCCCATAGAGCTTGGGCCCTCAGACATGCAGGTAGCTCCCCTGAGGAGACTTCATCCCCAAATACCCAAGTGCTCACTTCAAAATGACAGAGACCAGCATTCGGACAGTCCCTCTCTGAGTCCTATCCAGAGAGAAGAGTGAAGTGTCCGTGCATGAGAAGAAATCCCTGTGCTCCTGAGGAGCAGCTGTGACACATGAGGTAACTATGTCCTGCATGCTTCCTCCCCTGCTACACGTGGGCCTTGACGTGTGTCCTGGCTCTGTTTGCGCCTGCTGAACCCTGATGTCATGTTAGTCTCTCACGCTTTGGTTCTGTGATTCCAGTCACTGGATGCAGATTCAAGACTACACAATGAAAGTTCTCTTTTCAGGCAAGAGGGTGTGTGTAGCTCAGTGATAAAGTGCTTGCCTAGTACGCATGAGGCCTTGGCTTCAATTTCCAGCACTGCCAAAGAAAAATACTTCCAAAGTCTCTCAGGCTGAGGAGATGATTCGTTGAGTAAAGTGTTTGTTGCCCAAGCACAAGGATTGGAGTTCAGATCCCTAGGATTCACTCCTGTAATCCCAGCACTGAGGTGGGGAGGGGTGCAAGACAGCCAGGTCACTGGAGTTCATTGACAAATCAGTCTTTCTGAATCAATAGCTCTAAGTTCAATGAAAGAAGTTATCTCAAAAAAACTAAGGTGAAGAGTGACTGAGAAAGATACCAGCTGTTGACCTTTGGCAGCTCCGTGCACACATACACCACACACACACACACACAAATAAGCCTGAACCAATCTCTCTCTCTCTCTCTCTCTCTCTCTCTCTCTCTCTCTCTCTCTCTCTCCTGACTTTCTCACCCTGTCCTTCTCACTCAGCCCCCAGCCTCCATCTCTCTTCCAGCATAGTCCTTTTCCTGCCTTTCTGCCCTGCTTGTCGTCTCCTTTCTCCTGCCCATTTTTCTCACTTATTTTCTCTGGCTCTCATCCATCCTTTCCCCCTTTCCCCACACACCTCTACATACTCATATCTAGCCCCTCCCTTCCCTAACAAGGTCTGCACAGGGGTCTGAGAAGGGGCTTTTGCCTGGCAGAGCACCCCACCTCCCTATGGAGCAAAGCAGTGGTGGAGATCCACGCAGGCAGAAGAAAGCAACAGCAGGGAAGAGCAGACGCAGATGGCAACGCAGCTCTGCTGCACAGAAGCTTGGGCATAGCCTTGCCCTCATCCCCCCCCCCCACCCAGTGCTTCCAACAGCCCCCCCCCAGTCTCTCTCTCAGTGGTTTCAGCTTACCACGACAAACCTGTATTCCCTCACCTTGCCACATGCTCACCATGAATCTACTGTGTTTGCTGTTCTCTGGGTGAGGGAGTAGGCAAGGAAAGTACCAAAGAGACCCAGAAGCCCATCAGAGTAGCTCATCTTCGGCCCAACTGGGGAAACCATTGTGGCCTAGACAGCTTGCTGGCAGATTTCATATCTGTGTGGTCCAACCCAAAAGTAAGGCCCACAGAGACCTGAGCTGCTCGTTCTAAATAAAACCGGAACTTGTGGTTTTCTGTCTTGTCAGATGATACCGTGCAAGTAAATATTTGCTATTTGGTAATAGAAGCCATCTGAGAAAATAGCTATTCTAATCAGAAAGAAAAGGAACTAAAATGGTTGATAATCTTCAATGTATAAAGCATAAGCCTAGCAACATAATACATATGATACATTTAATCTTTGTAAGAATCCGGTCATGTAAATATCCACATTTTTTTTTTCCACAAAGCAACTGAGTCTGAAAGGTACTATGTCACTTGCTGCTAAAATGGTGGAATAGAACTTGAACTTTAGTCTTGGGAAGTCAAATGTAGATGCTGGGTGGACGGCATCAGTGTGCCCACGCATCTCTGCACCCAGCCCTTGTTATGTTGCCCAGTCACAAGGACACCATAGCTAGAGGTGAATATACAACAATTGCAGTCGCAGATCCAAGACTAGACCTAACAATGGTATGAGGAGGTTGCTGTACATGTAGCAGCAGAGCATGCTCTCTGCACCCAGGAGGCATGTGAATGACAGAGCATGTTTGTGTGAGAGTAAACAATTAAGTCCCACAATAAATGAGGTATGCCACATTTGACTACATGTCTTAGTCCATTTGGGAGACTATAATGAGATACCATAAACTAGCATTCATATCTTACAATTCTGGAGACCTAGAAGTTCAGGATGAAGTCATCATGATATTTGGCTCACAGAAGGGGTCTTTGTATTCCTTCCTTACAGGGTAGAAGTGGTAAGGCAGCTCTCTGGGTCTTTTATGAGGAAACATTCCACCTTATGACAAAGTTACCTCCTTATAACATTTCTGATCAGATTTCGACATACAAATTGAGGGAGGCGGGTGATGCCAACATTCAGAAAATATCGTAGCATTGGCTTTTATTTTTCAAGGCTAGAGTCCCACACTCAAGGACTCCTGTATGTGACCACTCCACCACTGAGCTACAGTCCCAGCTCTAGCTTTATGAGGAGAAAGAACAATAAACTTATCCCTCAGTGTGGGTAAGAGGATAGAGAATGGAAACAGCCTTCACCAAGGTGACTAGAGCAGCCAGTACTGTGCAGTGCAGTGGAGTGGGCATAGACACACCCCGGCTGCAGGAGACAGGATGTCCCAGTATAGTGTGGGCGCCACAGACATCTGCTTCCAAGCAGAGGAAGGCTCTATGACAATATGCTCCTTTTCAGGAGATTAAAAGGGAAGCAGGTACAGAGGACAACAGAAGAGCTAATTTAGTAATTTAGGTGCAGAGCGATGGACAGCAGCACCAGATTGGCAGAAGCAGAAACAATGAGAATCCAATTTAAACAATGGGACTTGAAGACTTAGAGCCATGGCGAGGTGAGGTGGCAAGAGGAAGAAGTTGGGGAGAGGAAGACTTTTATTAGTAAGGTGAGCAAGAGACACTGGGAATGGGGCTGAGAACCAGAGAGAACAGAGCTGGAACAGGCGGACAGGACGGCTGTGCAGTCAGACATATGCTTGTTGGACATTTCTCTGCACACAAAGAACTGTACTGGCATCCAGTTGGGCAAGATAAAATATTTTCATATGACAACAAGCAGCACACAACTGCATGTGGAACAAATAGAAAATGCTGTGGTGTAAACTCTGCTCGCATATGCTAAGACTGCATTTGCAAAGGCCCAGAAGATATGAGGCTCAGCAACTTCGGTGTCTAAGAATAAATTGGACAATTCTTTTCTTCACTCATATGTCCTCTTAATCCCTCCCCTTCCCTGTGCCCCCACCTCACCCCATCTTTCCTCCCTTCCTCTGTCTCTACCTCTGCCTCATGAATTTTCATGCTCACACTACCAGGAAATCAGATAGAGGGCCTGGATGACCTCTGACTGGGCTCTACTCTGTCTATTTCCACTACACCCAATTCTCATAGCATTTTTGCATTTAGTTGGGTGGCATCTCTGAGTTGTGGTTTGAAGGCTATGCTGTTTTTCATTTTTGAGGCTTAGGAGGATTGAGGGGAGACAGGCTGGACACAGAAGAGGGCAGCTGCAAATAACAGTGCATATCACTAAAGCAAATGTGAGTTGGTAAAAGCTTCTGGTATTCACTCTCCAGAGTTGTGATGAGTGAAAAACAGAACACCTCAGGCCATGTCTGACCAGATGGGGTATGAGGAGTCCCCAGTCTGCTCTGATGGGCAGAGGAAAGGAGTGCAGGGAGACCTTGGAGTCTGTGGCTTACCCAGGTTTGTATTGCCCTAGGAGAGGAGTTTCAAAGAGAGAAACACAGGCAGGACAGAAAACCTCAGAGCTTAGAAAGGCCTAGTTCCTTGACATGGAGGGAGTGGATACCAACCGAAGTGCCTATTTCAAGTTGCTCGTATCTGAGTGAAGGTCTTACTACCTACCCACTGTACACAGCTGGGGATAGAGAGAGGAACCTAGCAACTAGATCCTGGCCTGCCCTGGCTCTGTTTGCTTGAGCTACTTCAAAGACACTTCTAGAAAGCTGTAATTTCTCCAAATCCAGCCTAGAAAGTTGTGGCCCTAAGAGATTCATCAGACTAGGAGATTTGTAGGTCTCTCTGGACCACTAATGAAATAAGATTTAAAAGTGTTCCCAGAAATATGACCTATAACTTGACCAAGAATGTAAGCTGGGAGGCTAGAGAGATGGCTCAGTGATTAAGAGCACTGTCTGCTTTTGCAAAGGACCCGGGTTTGATTCCCAGCACCCACACAGTGGCTAACAGCTCTCTGTAACCCTAGGTCCTGGGAATCCATTGCCCTCTTCTGGCCCCTTTGAGCATTGCACAACATAATATGCCCCTACCCATGAGTGTGTGCAGAGAACATTGAGCATCTACTCTATCATTCTTCACCTTATTCCCTTGAGACAGTGTTTCTCAGTAAACCTGGAGCCAAGCTGGCAGCCAGCAAGCTCCAGGGATCCTCCTGTCTCTGCCTGTCTCATAGCACTGGGCCTACAGGCTTGGCCACATAGCCTTTTGACTTGGGTATAGGGATCAAATTCAAATCCTTTTGTTTGCACAGTGAGCAAAGGAGCTCCTTTCTGAGTGGTGTACAGGGAAAGTTCACCAGCCAGATGTAGCTCAGTGAAGTTAGAGGTGGTCTTCCCATGCCTGTGGCTCCCTGCCAGTTTGTAGAATGGAGATGAGGTCGGATTCCCCAGAGAGTGTAGAAACGTTAGAGCATCTTCACTTTCTAATCTGCAGGCATCACTGAATGCTCTGGGCCCCTTTCATCTCTGGTACTCTGTGACCCGCAGCAGGTATAAGGCGCCACTGCCAATGTAATTGGCAAGCGCTCCCATTCAGAAGTATTTATTAAGCCCCTGACTGTGAGGCAGGCACTGTGTTAGTGAATGAGTGAGTAGGCGATGGAAGACAGAACCAAGTGGGTACAGAATCAAAGAGCTGGGGCTTTCTCCTCTAAGTGAGACTCCACACCCCCAGCTTCCTTATGTAACTCAGGAAAAAACAATTGGTTCTGCCAGAATCTTTCCATTTAGTAATACTGACTTTGTCTGATATGTGTTGATTCAAAAATTTTAAAGCCCTGAAGAGACTCAATTAAAATATCCTAATTATTTGTACTGGAGTATTTATTTTCCTCAAGCTCTATTAAAAATATGTATGCAAATGTGGAGAGGTTTTGGCCTTCTTGTGGGTCTGCTGCCTCCCACCAAGCCCAATACATTTGCTTTATGGAAATGTATTGGTTGGGTTCCTTTTAAAATTATTGTTATTTAGTTTTTAAAGGGTTCTCCCCCCATTTCCATCTCAAACAAGCAAAATAATTAATTAGCTTCACAGAGGTTTTGCCGCTGTGTATTTTCCTTCCTTTCTAGACCAGATCGGCAAATCAATAGAGGAGTGTGTGGAATGAAAAACAGAAGGGAGCGTCATCTCCCAGCAATCATTTGCGGGTAGGTTCAGATTCCCAGGGCTGCCAAAGGGGCAAGGCCAGCCAGGATTTCATACTAGCTTGGATTAATTTTTAATCTTTTTCAAAATTATCAAACTCTTCATAACCTATTATACACTCCATAAACATCCATGGAAGACAGGCCCAAACCAGCACTGTAAACAAAGAAAGAAGGAGGAGAGCAGTGCGGCACAGGCTCTGGGTCAGAGAAACTGGGCAGAACCCAGAAAGGACAGCTCCCAAGAGATGATGTGCAGGGCTTGTCACCCTGAAGGGGACAGGAAGCTGGTCGGACGTGCAAGGCCCCTCTCTTGTGGCAGATGAGCACTCCCACCGTCGTACCTTAAGATGCCAGCGAGTAGCCGCAGCACCCGCCCCCAGCCCCTCTTTACACTCCCAGTCTGGTAGCTACATGGCTCCACATCTCCCACCTGTCTCCTATGAGTCAGAATTTCAAGGGTGAATCCAAAGAGGAGAGCACTCATGTGGGTTCCCCTCCTCACCTGGTAGCATATGAGAAAGAGAAAGGAGACATTAGAGGAAGGAAATACTCAAATTCTCCATGTCTTGCTTTCCCATGCATCACTGGGCTCTTACCAGCTATTGGTTCCTAATTGTTCTCCTTGCTTTGTCTCCTTGCTGCAAATCAATTAGCCAAGTGCACTCAGAATCCCAGATAGCAGAAAGCATTAATTTTATCCTTTCCTTTATTAGTGCATCAATTTTTCTCTCTTAATATAATTTCAACTACAGAAAGACTGCCTGCATCTCACAGCTCTCAAAGAAGCACATCTTTTTGGCTCTACTGTCCTGCACATGTCCTGATTCTACTGTTCTATTTCTGGAGATCTGACTTCCTATCACCCATTATCCCTGAATTTCCTCTGCATCAAAGAGATCACCATCTTCTGCACTGCAAGGAAAAATAGTCCTTCAGAGGCCTCACCTTTACCACAGACTCAGTATAGTAAACTATCCCTTCTTTTAGGGAGTCAAGGCCCAGGGTGTCACCTGGAGACATCAGGGTCCAGGCTTCTCACCTAATCTGCTAAACAAGTTTTATTTGGTACTTGTATCAAAAGTGCCCAAAAGTAGAGTGACTGAGTTTGTAAATGGTTCACACTGAGAAACACAAGAGGAAAAATGATCAAGACAGCTGCTGCCTGCCTGCAATCTCCAGCAGAACTTAATTTTATAAAGTATGATAGAAAAGATGAAGTACTATCCATGGATCAAAAAGAAGAGAGAAGAGGAAGGAAATGGAAGGGGGAAGAAGGGAGAGAAGAGGAGTGGAAAGGGAAGATTCAGGAAGAAAGGGAGAGAGGAAAAAGAAGAATCCACTGTGTGAGGTGAGGGGTATGGTTTAGAAGTAGCACATGGGAGGACGACAGGTGTGAGACCAGGATCGAACACTGACCAAGTGGTTGTGTTCCAGCGAGCGATTGCCAATTCAGCACCATTTTTTCTTCAGAAATTGATGAGCAGATTGTAAAATTTATATGGAAATGCAAACTCCTAAACAGTATTTTTAAATGACAAATTTTGGAGTACTCACACTTCCGGATTTCAACATTTACTGTAATGCTATAGTTATCACGACAGAGACAGCATGGAGATAAAAATATAGATCAATGGAACAGAATCAAGAGTCCAAAAATAAATCCTTATGTTTGTAGTCAATGGATTTTGGCAAAGGTACCAAGACAATTCAGTAGAGAGAGGGTGTTCTAGTCAACGAATTGTGCTGAAATGTCTGGATACCCAAGACTGTGAACTTAGACCTCACATCACATGCTTGAGAAAGAGCTCAAAATAAAACACTCCACAGCACATTCATGGGAATGTGTTTTTTAAAATATATAATCCAATGGAGCAGAATTTAAACCGATGGGTACAAACACTAACATAGAGGAAAGATTAAGACACATTACAAGGAGGACTTTCCAGTCAAATAATTCCCCACACATTAGAAAATCCAAGCAAAGGAAAAAAAGTCTTTAAAAAATGGAACTGAAGACCATACACAATGTCAGAACTCATTGACTGTACTTCTGTAATCTCTTCTCTAAATGCTGCTTCAGACCCAATCAATCTACCAATAAATAATGAACAAAATATTTGTGGAAATTTTCCACAATGCAGGTAGGGAGGTAGAGTTTTCAATTTATTCCTGTGATTCTATCAATTTTTTACTTCATAGATTTTGAAGGGTTTATGCTAAATATATGTTCATCTATGTCCTTAGTGAATAACCGAATGCTGATTTACCATGTACTGGTTTCCTATATCTCTGTAAGTATCTTAAATTCTTCTTAAACCTTGTCTCTTTCTGTTCCAAGCATTACCTCATCCACAGGCAATCTAACTTGACTTGAGGTCTTCTACTGGTTACTTTTTAATATTTATTTTATTTTAAATTGTGTGTGTGTGTGTGTGTGTGTGTGTGTGTGTACATGTGAATGCTAGAGCCAACAGATGCTAAGAAGAGTATTGGATCCATTGGAACTGATGCTACAGGCCACTGTGAGCTACCCAACTTGGATGTTAGGAACTTGGCTAACTCTTTTCCTCTGGAAGAACAGTAAGTGTTCTTTACTGCTAAGCCATCTCCAGCACCTTTATGTTGGTTCTTCACAATCAGACATTCTGTGTGCAGCCAGGGATCAGAAATTCAATCTGCATTATTTAATTTTCCCTGTAATCCGCTACACACCAATCATAACCCTCTAATCTAGTTCCTGGAACATAAATATGCACAGTAAAATGCATGTTTTCCAGTCACAAACTAGTTAGTTTGCAAAACATTTAAAGCCTCTCTTCTGAATCAACAGAAATCAGCATGACTGTTAACAAACTGTTTCCTCATTTGCTGTAATATCGCCTCTATTCAATCCATCTTCTTATTCTTTCTGCCTTTTCCTATAATTTCTTTCAACATTTTCTCAGCTTTCTGGGGAGCATGTCTTCCAATACTGAATGAAGAATGAACAGCTCTGGGGAAAGATGCTTGGTGTAAGTGCACAGGGCACAAGAATGCTCAGGCTGGTGAAGCTGAGATGCCTTTCAGCAACATCCAAAGTGAGCATTCTCCCTGCTAACACTTGTCAAACCTTCAAAATCTCTACACATGATTTCAACAATTGTATTTAGAAAATAACTTATTTTTTCCTGAAATCTCTTGCTGAAAACTGATTTTGGCTTGATGGGTATAAATATAAATTTTCCCCATATAACTTTGTATGAAAAATGTTACAGTATTGAGAGACTTCTGTATTCCATAAAGTTTGGCTAGTAAAATAACTTCCCACCAAGAAATTTTAAACTGGAGAAAAATTCTGCAATTACACTGGGACCTTTCCTAGTCTCGTCTACATTGGGCTTGTAAATGGAGAGAATGATCTTTTAATATTTATTGTAATATTGATTCAACTCCTATAGAATGTTTTTTGTTATTGTTTTATTTCACATTCTACTTGTTTGTTTGAGCTTTTTTTTTTCTTTTTTTGAGGCAGGTCTCCCTGTAGCCTCAGCTGTCCTGGAACTTGTATGTAGACCAGGATACCTATGGTTGATTTCATAGAGATTTATCTGCCTACATCACCAGGTTCAGACTTATCTCATCTTTTTTCGTTTTTAATCTATTCTTAACTTTTTTTAAAAAATGATGGCCTAGCGGTTAAGAGCGCCGACCGCTCTTGCAGAGGACCTGGGTTCGATCCCCAGCACCCACATGGCGGCCGAGAGCCGTCTGAAACTCCAATTCCAGGAGAACTCCAGTTCCAGGGGGAATCCGAGACCCTCTTCTGACCTCCGCGGCATTGCACGACACGGGTGCACGGACTTGCATGCAGACAGTACATCATACACATACGGAAATAAATAAAAAAATTTAATAAAAAAA
>VZQC01002030.1:2716617-2731972 GCA_009823505.1 Rhizomys pruinosus | reverse complement strand
CATATGTTTGGATGATATGTTAATCCAGGAATTACATTTTTCCCCTGTTAAATATGACAGGGTCTTACTGTGGCTTATAACATCTCTTAACCTGTAGAGGATGTAAGCTTGTGGCATCAGCCATGGGTTATTCCTCCAAGGAGAGAGCCAATAGCCAATTAGGTTTGGGATATACAGGCATATGGCTGCCTCTGCTGCACGATATTTCCAGGCAGGTGAGGTGTAGCTGGTGCTGACGGTTTTTGTTTTCTTAAGATCAGTTGATGATCTGGTCCTCAGGGGTCATTTGGGTTTTTTTTGGGGGGGGGGCTCCTTTCAGCTTCTCATTTACCAGTTCCCTCTACTCAAGGACAAAATCAGGTCTTGCTAGACCAGGCTTTCCTTTTCGAAGCAAGAGCAGACTTTCCTCTTTATACACTGGACACTGGCTGAAGTCCCATTAGTGGACCTCCAAGACCTTCCTGAACAGGAAGACTGGTGGCCCACATTTACAGGACATTTCAAGAGATGCCCCCATGCATAGTCCCCTAAGTCTTAGTTGACCTCTGAGGGCAAGGAACAAAGTTATCCCTTATGTCCCTCTGCCAAATTGGTATGGTTGTTAAGTATGGGCGTTAAGCACACAGAAAGGTTAAGTTACACCAGCCTGATACATCACACCTATACTAAAATTGTATCTTCTGAAAACAAACTGTGTGTTATTTCCATATCATATTCCTTGATTCACATTTTTCCATTTTAATTTTATATCACTCTAAAAGATGCATACATACCCACCATCATATATCAAAAATCCAAAGTCTGGGAATTCTTATGAATCACTAGACAGGTTCTAGAACTGACATACCATTTATTTTCAGCCTATGGATCTTGGGTATATTACGGTGGGCATGTATACATATTTTAGAGTAACATAAAGTTAAAATGGAAAAAGGTGAATCGGGAAATATGATATGGAAATAACACACAGTTTGTTTTCAGAAGATACAATTTTAGTATAGGTGTGATGTATCAGGCTGATGTAACTTAGCCTTTCTGGGTGCTTAATGAACATACTTAATACCCATACCAATTTGGCCGAGGGACCTGAGAGATAACTTTGTTCCTTGCCCTCAGAGGTCAACTAAGTTTTAGGGGACTATGCATGGGGACATCCAAAAGGGAAGTATATTTTGTCTGATATTAAACCAGCATCTCCTGCTATCTTCTTAGTGTCATTTGCTTGGACTATTTTCTTCCACCTTTTTACCTTAAGATAGTGTCTGTCCTTAAAGGTGAGGTGGGTTTCTTGCAGACAACAAAAAGAGGGATTTTGTTTCCCAATCCTTTTTCCTAGCCTGTGTCCCCTGATTGGAGAGTTCAATCCATTGATCTTTAAAGTTACTATTGAAAGATGTGTATTGGTTCCCATCATTTTAATTTCTGTTTGCATTCTTGGTCTAACTTTTGTTTCCTCAATTATACCTTCATTAACTACTTTCTGTTACCATTTGGGTTCTTTTCTTCTGCTCTTCATGTTGTTTCAAGTATTCTCTGAAAGAATGGTTTTCTAAATATGAATTCTTTTAGCCCATTTATGTCATGAGAGATTTTTCTTTCTTCCAATATAATGGACATTTTTTTTCCTGGGTAAACTATTCTGAGTTGGCATCTATTGTCATTTAGAACTGGGCATACTTTGGTCCAAGCTCTTCTGGCTTTCATCATTTGCATTGGGAAGTCACCTGCTTTCTGATGGGTTTTCCTTTATATGTGACTTTTATTTTCTTTTGCAGCTTTCAGTATTCTTTCTTTGTTTTGAACATCTAGTGTTTTTAATGTGGTATGGACTTACCTGGTCCTGTCTATTTGATGTTCTATGTGCTTCTTATATTTGTATGGGTATGTCTTTCCTTAATTTGGGGAACTTTTCTTCTATAATCTTGTTTATCAGGTCAGTGCCATTATGCTGAGATTCTCCTCCTCGATACCTATGGTGTACAGATTTGGTCTTTTCATGGTGTGCTAGATAGCTTTAGTTTCATCTTTACACATCTGGGTTAAGTGAGCCTCAATTGGGGAATTACCTCCATTGGACTGGCCTGTGGCCATGTCTGTGGTGTATTTTCTTGATTGTTCAGTGCAATGATATGGGAGGGCCCAACCCACTGTGGGTGCTGCCATCCCTGGGCAGGAAGTCCTGTACTGTATAAGAAAGTAGGCTGAGCCCGGGACAGAGAAGCAAGCAAGTAAGCAGTGTTCCTCCATGGCCTGTGCTTCAGCTGCTGCCTGCAAGCTCCTGCCCTGAATTCTTATGTTGGGCTCCCTAAGTGATGATGTAAAGCAGGAGATGTGAGCCAAATAAACCTTTTACTCCCGAAGTTGGTTTTGGTCAGAGTGTCTAGTCACAGTAGTTGAAAGGAAGCTAGAACAGAAATTGATACCAGAGAGTGGGCTATTGCTATAACAGACCTGACTTTGGTATTTTTCAGAGGATTGTGGAAGTCTTTGGAACTTTGGGCTAGAAAAACCATTGAGTAAAGTTTGTTGCTGCGAAACTTGCAACATTTATGCTAAAAGAGTTGTAGACAATGGAGGTCTGGTTTGTGAAGCTTCAAAAGGAAGCAGAGACCATCAGGGTTGTTTGTATATTTTTGAATTGAGAATCTGTGGGTTCAGGTTAGCTGGGGCTGGAGAATCAGTTTTAAGTAAGAAGAGAGCAGCATCACTGTGGTGAAATATTCTGGGAAGAATTTCCTCAGGATCAGCACACAGAAGCACTGATCTAAAGAGGACCCTAGCCTCCATCTCAAGCCTTAAGCAGGACTTAGTAATATGTAAGAGTCTCCTATATGGTTCTGATGTGGAAATGTGAAGAGGTCACAGAGAATAGCTGAGGCTTGACACTGTGAGAGGCCAGGAAAGAACAATGATTAAACTGCAACCTCAGTTGCAATGAAGAGCCCCAGGATTTCAGGGGTCATGAGGAAAAGCTGAGGCTTTGCACCAGGAGAGGTCAGAAGCATCCATTGGTGAAGGTGCAGGCCCATTGTCAGTGGAGACCCCAACTTTTTGGAGACACCAGGACCATGGGATGCCCACCAAGGGCAGAAGCAGATGTGGAATGGAACCACCCTGGGCCTATGACACAAGCTATATGTGCTGTGGACAGTAGAGTCAGAGAAGTGGAGTTGCCAAAACCCTTTGGAGCCCAGAAAATTGTGAGTGAATCCCAGATGTCCAGCCTTAAGCTATTTTGCTAGACTTAGGATTTATTTAGGTATGCCTGATTCTTCCCTTTGAAATAAGACGGTCCTTGTTTTGGATTGCATAGGCACCCACAGTTAAGAGACTTTTAAAATAAAACAGTCCCCCCCCAAAAAAAAAAAAAACTACATATGGTGTTCCCTGATTTGTGGATCCTAGCACAATCTCTCTTTATAAGGCAAACTTAATAGTTCCTTTGTTTTTTGTTTGTTTTTTCCTCTCCTTTTTAGTAAATATAACACCTGATGTTACTCCTCAACTTCCCATGGAAAGTACTATTTTTTTCCTTACCTGAGTGCAATGTTACCATCAAAATGTGAATCCCTGAACATGTTTTGGGATTGACCTATAGTTTATTTTCAGATGTCGCAATTTTGATATATGTGTGCCATGTATATAGGCATATTTTGGAGTGATACAATTTGGAAGGAACAACAAAAAGAAGAAGAAACCTGGGCCAAAGAACTGACCAAAACAGTAAACTTCTGCCCAAAACAGTAACCTTCTGCACCCAAAAATTCAAGAAAGGCTGAGAAAAAGATGAAAGTCACATATGGTGGAATACATGAACTGTGGTGAGGTGGGGGCAAGGAGGGGGGAGTGGGTTTAGATTTGATTAAGAAATCTTGTATGAAATACACACAAACTCAATAAAATTTGAGGAAAAAAGTGTGTGAACTTTTAAGTGTTTGGATTTTTAAGGATGATGGGCCTTTTAATGTTATACTATCTTATATTGCGATATTAATGCTAACATCATATTTTGGGGACAAGAAGTGGAAAGGTAGTGATGTAATGATGTATTTTGTGTGGCAAGTTGACAAAGGGTCAGTTGTGTTGGGACAGCTTTATTGTCAACTTGAAACACCTGGGTTGAGGGCGCCTCAATTGGGGAAATTGCCTCCATTGGACTGGCCTGCAACCATGTCTGTGGGGTATTTTCTTGATTATTGAGTCACCTGGGAGGGCAACTTGATGTATGGTATTAATTCAGATGTCACTTTATTTATTCTTTGATTCCTGCTTACCTATGTAATGGAGACAGGGAGATATTGAAGTCCCCTACTATTAGTGAGTTGGGATTAATCTGTGTCTTAAAGTCCTATAGTATTACATTTATGAAGTTGGGTGCAACAGAATTTGGTGCATTTATGTTCATGATTGTAATATCTACTTGATTATTTGTTATTTTGACAAAAATTAAGTTAATCTCTTTATTTCTTCTGATTATTTTTAGTTTGGAGTCTATTTTGACAGAGAGTAGAATGACAACTCCTCCCTGCTTCTTAATACCATTTACTTTGAATATTTTCTTCCATCCTTTCACCCTAATGTAGTGGCTGTCCTTATAGGTGAGATGTGTTTCTTGCAGAAAATAAAAATGGATTTTGTTTCTTAATCCAGTCTACTAGCCTGTGTCTTTGGACTAGGGAGTTCATTCCATTGAAATTTAAAATTATTATTGAAAGATGTGTATTGGTTCCCATCATTTTAATTTCTGTTTGCATTCTTGGTCTAACTTTTTGTTTCCACATTTATACCTTCTTTCAGTTTCTTTATGTTGCCCCTTGGGTATAGTCATTCTTTTCTTTTGTTCTCTGTAGTGCTTCACGTATTCTCTCAAGAGTTGGTTTTCTGGAGATGAATTCTTTTAGCCTTTTCATGTCATGGAAGATTTTTTTTCTTTCTCCTTCAGCTATAATAGGCACTTTTGTTGGGTAAAGCATTCTGGCTTAGCATCTATAGTTATTTAGAACCATCAATACTTTGGTCCAGGCTCTTCTGGCTTTCATAGTCTGCATGGAAAAGTCAGCTATAATTTTCATGGGTTTTTCTTTATATGTGACTTGTTATTTTCCTTTTGCAGCTTTCAGTATTCTCTTTGTACTGTATGTTTAGTGTTTTTTACTATGATAAGGCCTGGGGAGTTTCTTTTCTGGTCCTGTCTTTTTGGTGTTCTATGCATTTCTTGTATTTTTATGAGCATGTCTTTTCTTAATTTTTGGAAATTTTCTTCTATAATGATGTTGAAGATATGGTCAATACCACTATCCTGAGATTGTTCTTCCTCTATACCTATGATGTGTACCTTTGGTCTACTTATGCTGCCCCACATTTCCTGCATATTCAATTCCTCTGTTTTAATTTTTTCATAATATTTACTTGAGTAGCCCAATTCTTCAACTTCGTCATCCAGTGTTCTGCTTTCCATTTCATTCATTCTATTGCTGAGGCTTTCTCCCATCATTTTTAATTGGCTTATGGCATTTTTTACTTCCTTCTTCATTTCAGCCTGAGTTTTCTTCAGTATTTCTATCTCTTTTGTGAATTCAGTCAGAATTTTATCCTTATCTTCTTTTAGTTATTTGATTGGTTTGTTTCTGTGTTCTTTAAATTTGTTGAATTCTTTTGATCATGTTTATGATTGCTTTTTTTAAAATTCTGTGTTCTGGGTTATCTTTATAGGGTTCTCATTAGAGAACACTTCCCTAGCACTGGTAGTGTGTGGTGTGGGCATATGATTTGGGTTTTTCATATTATTTTTTTCATTGTGATTTTGGCATGTGGATTTCTTTGTTTGTGATACCGATATGAAACTTTCTATGTTGAATTGAAGATTGATTTTGTTTGGATCCTTGATGTGTCTTGGTTGTTTATTATATGGTATGAGAAGCTGGTTGTTCTAGGCTTCAGGTTCTCTCTTTTGATTTTATATTGGAGAGATCAGATGACTCTAGTCCACCTACTCAAGAGCTCCTATAGAGAGCCAAGTCAGGTACCAATCAGATATTCTCAGGCTTCTTTCTAAGGTCTGGCCCCTAAGGGCAGAGAAGTCTAGCTCTGCAGTGGGAGAGAATTTAGATGGTCCAAACACAGAGGGATGGGCACAGGTCAATTTGGGAAGCTCACCACCACTCAGAGCCCAGATTCAGGTACTCTTCCCCCCTTTGAGATTTCATCTTACCCTAGTCACGATGGCTAAGTCCCAAAAAACAACCAATGACAAATTCTGCAATGATGTGTGTGGAAAGGGCAACTTTCTCTCACTGCTGGTGGAGTACAAACTCCACAGATAAATGGATGGAACTAGAGTAAACAAAGGAAGTGAAAGACTTCTACAGTGAAAACTTTAAGTCCCTGAAGAAAGAGATTGAGGAAGACACTACCAGAACATGGAAAGATCTCCCATGCTCATGGATTGGTAGAGTTAATGTTGTGAAAACGAACATCTTACCAAAACCATTTGCAGATTTAATATAAGCCCAATCAAAATCCCCATTAACTTTTCCAGAAAAATAGAAATATATCCTAAAATTCATATGGAATACCCAAAGCAATCCTGAGAATAGAAAAAATACTGGAGGGATTCTGTAGCAGATTAGAAGCTATAATACAGAGCTTAGTAAGAAAAACAGCATCATACTGAAACAAAAACAGACATTACATCAATGGGACACAACAGAAGATCCAAACAGGAGTCCACACCTGATATTTGGCAAAATTGCCAAAAATACACACTGGAAGAAAGATAGCATCTCTAACAAATAGAGCTGGGAAAACTGGATCTCCGAATGAGAGAAGAATGCAATAAGACCAACATCTATCACCATGTGCAGGAAATGGAAACAACCAAAATATTCTTCAACTGAAGAATGCATAAAGAAAATATGGTACATATGCACAATGGAATTCTACTTAGCTGTGAAGAAAAACATCATGAAGTTTTCAGGTAAATGGGTGGAACTGAAAGCATTATACTGAGAGAGGTAAGAAAGACAAATAGCCGGGTGTGGTGGTGCACGCCTTTAATCCTAGCACTCGGGAGGCAGAGGCAGGCGGATCTTTGTGAGTTCAAGGCCAGCCTGGTCTACAGAGTGAGTTCCAGGACAGCTGGGGCTACAGGGAGACCCTGTCTCGAAAAGACCAAAAAAAAAAAAAAAAAAAAAAAGACAAACACTGCATGTTCTCTCTTATTTATGATCCTAGCTGAAAATCCTCAGATACTATACATCCTGAAGAAACCACAAAAGCCAGGAAAGTAGAAAGGGTCTGCCATTTTAGGTGAGTTGGTAATTTTTTTTCCCTAAGAGATTTTAATATTCTTTCTTTGTTTTGTATTTTTGACACTTTGACTGTAATATGTCAAAAGTTTTTCTCCAGTTATATTTATTAGAAGTTCTAAATGCTTCTGTGTTTAAATATCCATTGTTTCTCTATGTTTGGATAATTTCCTGCTGTCATTTCATTAAATAAATGCTCTATACTTCTAATGTTTATCTCAATTCCATTTTCTTTACTGTTGATTCTTAATTTGGTTTCTTAGAGTTCTTGTATGGGAGGTATAGTTCATATACTCCTTCTTCTTTATTGATGTTTGGATATAGTATCTCATCAACCCTGTTCTCCATATGCTCTCTTCTGCTTGATTAGTCTTTTGGTCATCCTTTCCATTGTTGTTATTATTATTAAAATGTGATTCATAAGTGAAAAAAAAACTAAGAAAAAGATGCAAGACAGGACTTGACATGTATGACAGAATACATGTGCTCTGTGCTCTGGTGGGGGGATGGAAATGGAAGGGGAAATAGGTCTAAATTTGACTGGGAAAGGCTGTATGAAATGCATAAAAGCCCAATAAAAAATAAAAAATTAATTTAAAAATGTGATTCATTGAGCTTTCATTTCAAAAACTGTTAAATCCACTTTGATTTATTGTTTGGCAATTTCACACTGGTTTACAATGTTTTCTTTTTTCTTTTTTATTATTTTTTATGTGTATGAGTGTGCTGTCTGCATGTAGGTTGGTGCACCCATGTCGTGCAATGCCATGGAGGTCAGAAGTGGGCGTCAGATTCCCCTGGAACTGGAGTTAAAGACGGTTCTTAGCCACCATGTGGGTGCTGGGAATTGAACCCAAGTCCTCTGCAAGAGCAGTTGGAGCTCTTAACCACCGAACCATCTCTCCAGCCCCTACAATGTTTTCTATCAAATCCATTCTCCATCCTCTCCCTTCAACTGCTACCCTACCCTCCACCACTTCTCCTCCCCAACCCTATGTACTCTTTTTTTCAATTAATGATGATACTATGTGCATCAGTGTAGGGCCATCCACTGGTACCTGGACAGCATACCAGAGGCCATAACCTTCTGTAACTCCAGTTCTAGGGAATCTGGTGTCCTCTTCTGGCTTTCACAAGTACAAAGAACACATGTGGTATACATATATATGCAGGCAAAACACCCATACACATAAAATCAAAGTAAGTAAATCTTTAAAAGAAAGTATAACATGGTTAGTAAAAGATATACATTGTACATTATGGAGGCAACCACTTTTCTAATTTTAAGAAATAAGTCAGTATTGTACTATGTGCATACTTGAGCTTGGGCATGTTGGGGCTAACATTTCAGCTAGCATGCTTCAGTCATGAGTAAGGATCACAGGACCTCTCTGTTTACACCTTGCAAATTGGGATGACATGTGATGAAACGGGAGGTCCAGGATTGGTCCCAGGGAGGTGATTTCATGCAATGTGTGTGGGGGGGGGGGCTGTATGTCACGAACCTGTATAAGCTGCTCGCCCAGTAAGAATAGGGGAATTCCTACAAGTTGCACCACCTGAGGAGATCTCTGGGTTGTTATTTCACCCATGTTTTCCTTAGCCAGATCAATCATGGGGCTGTTAATCTTACAGCTAACTTTTTCAGCTGTCAGGTAATGGGGGTCAGCAACTCCCGGATGATTGGGTGGTCCCAAAGACTAACAGCCTCTGGCCATGGGTTTGGCTGTGGAGTTACCAACTCTGCAGCTGCGAGCTTGGCCATTAACCTCGTGGCCACGTGGGGACTGTGAAACTACCAGCTTTGCGACTGAGCTATGGAAGCCACCAGTTTCCAGGCCAAATGTTAGCTGTGAAGTGACCAACTCCACAGCTGCAGGTTTGCTATAGACCATCAGCATCATGGCTGCGTGTTGGCTGTACAGAGACTACCAGTCTCACAACCATGAGGCCGTCAGGTCCATCACGTGTTTGGCTGTGAGGTCATCAACCTTATGGCTGGCCAGGAGGCCGGCAGCCTCGTGGACAGCAGGAACTAAGAAGGCAGGAAATTATTGAAAAAAAAATTGAAAACTACTGGCAAGGCTGCAGAATTTTAATCCGAATACATTCATAATGACATTAAATGTGAAATGGCATAATAACATATTTAAAATACATATAGTATCAGGTTGAAGCTTGAGAATAGCAGTAAGCACCCAGTGTTACACTGACCTCGAGAATCCCACATTAAATAAGAGACTACAGAGTGTGTGTCCATAGCTAGGACTCCTATATAAATCCTCATGCACCCAGGACTCAGGGACCATTACAGAAGAGGGGTCAGAAAGATTGTAAGACCCAGGGATGGTACATGATAACAAGGAATCAGTCTCCCAGGTTTCTGGGAAATTGTTCATATGAACACACATGCAATAGTGACAACATGCACAAGTCCCATGCCAACTCAATTAGACAGAAACCCAGCATAGAACTGGGGAAACTGGGCAGAAGGCCCCAACCTTAGCAGAGAACTATTGGCAACAGATCACTGCTGGGTGAGGAAAAGTTGATGTTCTTTAAGGGAGTGACTCTAGACCACCTGTAACAGGTGCCAATCAATGGATGAACTCACACAGAGGGACATCCAGATACACAAACTTGACTTTATATGCCTTAACATATATGACAGAATGCATGAAATCTGGTGGGCGGGTCTGTGTGGAATATAGATAGAGGAGGGAGTCTAAACATGATTAAGATGTGGTATACACACACACACACACACACACACACACACACACATATATATATATATATATATATATGCAATACAAGTTAGAGAGAACAGCAACAACAAAAGAACTGGGAAAAAACTCTGGAAAGACTCAGAAAAAGATGCAAGACATATATGGCAGAGTACAGGGACTCAGGTGGGGTAGGGGGCTTGGAAAGGGAAATGACTCTAAATTCCATTGAAAAATGATGTATGATTTATGGAAAAAGTTTAATAACAATAAAAATAAATAATAAACACCATAAGAAGATGTGGTGTATAAAATTCACAAAAATGCAACAAGTATCCAATTTTGCCCAGACTCTGTCTACAGGTTACATGGTGTTTTAGGACTAAATAAAAGTAAGTATGTGTATATTAAACAACATTGGTTTAAAGGTTCTGATAAAAACAGTAATGAACCTGAGTTAACTGGAAATATAAATTGTTGTTGTCCACATTTGTTTTACTTAAAATCTGTATAACAATAACTTTGGGATTAGCACATACAAATGTTCTCTATAATTTTTCTTTTGTACAGTATCACCTTGTAGCATTCTCTTTTACCTGTAGGATGATTTAACTTAAAAAAATTAAGTTTGCTTCCCAAGCTAACCACATACAGTCACCCAAAACAGCGTGGGTGAATTTGATGAAATCTGGGCCTTGATTCCAGCCTATAGGTATGTGTAATATAACTGCCTTTTTGAGACTCATGGGTCAAAAAACAAAAACATAAAATAAAAAAGGGGGATACTGATAGATATGAAACCTTTTTGTCAAACACCTTGCAATTCAAATCTTAAAACTAACTACAGGAAAAGATTTGTATGTTCCAACAGGTCAAAATGTCACCAACTTAATGACTGAGAAAGAAAAGATACAGCTTTGCATTGTGTAGGATGTACCAGGAAGTGTCAGCAGAAAGGTTGGCCCATCTGAGCATTGAAAGGAAGAAAAGCCTCAGATTGCTACAGACATCAAACCCCTCGGTGGATCCGACTTGTAACAACTATTTATAATGAGTCCTAACGAAACTTACCTTCTAGGTACCACACGGTTTTAATACGAGAGACTTTCTTACCTCATCCCCATAGAAGAAGGAGAAATATGATGATGATGAGGTTGTTCTCTAACTGTAAATTGGAGCTCTTATTGAGGTAATCTCTTATAAAACCAGTAAAACTGCCTTCTTTAATTGACTAATAGACATAGGAACTGTGAAAAGGATTATTCTCTATTCAGATCCAAATCTCCTTAAGCTATGCACTTAAGCAAAATATATTAATACAGGAGAGCTCTGATATCAGCAATGGATTATTCTACCAAGGAGATGTTGGTCAGGGGATCCAAGCCCCCCCCCAAAAAGGTAAAGGCTTCTTGCCTGTAAACTGGGATACCTGCAAGGAGAGAGGCGATAAGGCCCTGCTGTCAAAGACCTGATGTAAGCATGGGAAAGATGCATTGAGACTGCATTTGCAAGTGTACAGTTGGTCTCTGGAATACCAGAGGCCACTAAACCAATAAAGCAAATATAGGTCTCCTTGAGTCAAGCAAGACTCCTCCATCAGCACCAGCTACACCTCACCTGCCTGGAAATACTGTGCAGCAGTGGCAGCCATATGCCTGTGTATCCCAAATCTAATTGGCTATTAGCTCTCTCCTTGGAGGAATAACCCACGGCTGATGTAAAGAGGATGTAAATCCTCTAGTGGTTAGGAGATGTTATAAGCCACAGTAAGACCCTGGCCTATTTTACAGAAAAAATGTAATTCATGGATTAACATACCATACAAACATCTGTGTCTATACCAAAATAACCTACCAACAATTAGTACTGTTTAAATACCTATATATCTAATTGCTTGTGCTTCATTAGTAGGATTGAAAGGTTATTCTTGGACAAACTGTCACAGCCAGAATTGACCAGAGTCCAAGACAACAGCTCCAGAGAAAGTAGACTGTTTTGCCTCTTGTCCACCTGTGCCCCTTTTCTAAGCCTAGGGAACAATCTGCGGAAGAGGGGGCATGATAGAATGTAAGGGCTGTGATTGGGGTGAATGGTGAAACTACAACAATATAGTCTGGACACTCATCTGATCAACTTGATTGAACATACAAGCACCCCCAGCTGGATGGTGGGACCCTTGGGCTCTGTGGGTTTGGGCACAACTGCTTGCAAATGGGTTTTACATGAAGGATGCTTGTACTCATAAATTATTACTTATTGTTAAAAAATGGAAAAAAAATAAAGAAGTAATTGAAAAAGAAAAAAATCACAAAATGAAATAAAATATATATTGAGAAATAAATGACAATAAGAGAGTTCTGCTTCTGAAAAAAAAGGAGTGTGTCACTCTTCTCACTAGAAAGGACTGAGCTCCTTGGGAAGCATGTAAAGCAAACTGGAGAACATTCTGTAAGAAGAGACAGCAGTGCAACATGAGCACACGAAGAAGTAGAAAGTTAGAAGAAACACATGGAAAACTTAAAGCCAGAACTTCACAGTAAGCAGGGGAGGACCAATCATCAGGTGAAAGAATAAGAGAACTGAAAGATAAGGCAATAAATGTTACCTAGTGTCAAAAACAAAGATAAAACAGACTGTGAAAAAGTAATGAGAGCCTCAGTAACCTCTGAGACTTACAGCAACATCAAAATCTAGTGAATGGAGGAAAATGTGAATTTATAAGCATTAAAAAAAAAAAAGACTGAGAGAAAGAGAAAAAAAAGAAACCTTGAGAAAATATATAGTGCCTAGAGCAGGTCTACCTCCAAAGAACTTTCTCACAGAAGCAGAATGCAGGACAAGAAATGCTTCACATACTTTCAAAGACATTCAAATGTGAAGAATGAATTTTCTTTTAAAATTCTAGGGGAATTTACTCTAAAGATTTAAACGTGATTTTGTAAATGAAAAATCTCCCGCAAATTTTAGTTAAAATTACTTAGTGAATGAATTAAAACTCAAAGTGAAATGATCACTTCCAGAATAGAGGAAAATACTTGTAAATCATGAATATGATATGGTTTTCATGTTCAGAATAAAGAACTAGTACAACTCAGAAAAAAAAAATCTAACTTTGTGCTGTTGGAGGACAGAAGCAGATGAACACCAAGGCAGAACTGAGAAAGAGGACTCAGCAAAGCCGGGGTGAAATTTGCCAAGAGACACAAATCTACACATTTAAGAACTGAAAAAAATCCCAAACAGTATGACTTGAGAGTAATTCAAACTAAAACACATAACAGGCTAATGAGATGGCTCAGCAGATAAAGGAGCTGGCTGCTAAGCCTGACAACTTGAATTCAAACCCAGAGACACACCTGGTAGAAGGAGAGAAAGAGGAATGATTCCCACAAGTTTTCCTTTAATCTCCACATGAATGTTATGGCATGCTTGAGTCCACACACATCAAATCACACACACACACACACACACACACACACAAATAAGTAAATAATGTAATAAAATATATTTATTTAATGTAATGAAAATATTTCTTTTATGTTTTTGAGACAGGGTCTCCCTTTAGTCCTAGCTGGCCTGGAGCTCCCTATGTAGACCAGGCTGGCCTTGAACTCACAGAGATCCCCCTGCCTCTGCCTCCCAAGTGCTAGGATTAAAGGTGTGCACCACCACACCCGGCTTGGGGAAAGACATTTGACATTGACCTCTGGCCTTGACATGCACACATGCACAGCCCTCATGAATGCCCAGCTCTTTTTTAAAAAATATTTTTAAGGGGCTAAAGAGATGGCCCATCAGTTAACAGCATTGGCTGTTCTTGCAGCAGTCCTGCGTTCAATGCCCAGCATCCACATGGTAGCTAACAACTGTCCATAACTCTAGTTCCAGGGGATTTGATGCCTTCTTCTGACATCTGTGGGGCATTTGCACAACATGGGTAGACTTACATACACTCATACACATAAAATAAAAAGTAATAAATAAAATAGTAAATATATTTAAAATACATCACAGTGCAATTGAAAAAAAACAAGACATCAAAATCTAGTGGCCAAGAGAAAAAGTTATCATAACTATATGCAGGAAAGTAATTCAAATGATAACGTATTTATGGGCAGAAACCACAGAAGGCAAAAAGGTGTGTTTTAAGTGTGAAATGAAAAGAGCTGGGAGGAAAGGAACACTGTGTAAGACTCAGGCAGACAGCAGCAGTCTACAAATCAAGACAAGGTCAGGAGCCCAGAATTTGCTCTCAGGAGCCCAGAAGTTGCTCCAGACAGGTAGATTTTAGGGTAAATTTTCTCCTGGGCTGCTGGAAAAGGGTCTCAACTCTGAACCCTTTTGTAGGGGGTGGCTGTCTGGGTGGAGCTGCCCTTCGACTATGCAGCTGGTGACCATGACCAGCAGGTCGGGTTTGGTGCCTCTGTAGCTTTGTACAGGCCGACTCCTGGGGCACAGGAGCCTGGAAGTTGCTCCATACAGCTACCTGGGCACAGGCTAAGTCAGGCATATTCCCCCACCCCACCAACAGGAATTGGTGAGAGAGTATCCAAGTGGACTTTTTTTGGAGAACCTTCAGAACAAGAAGAGAAGAGTGAATTAGACTTCCAATATCCAATATATAAACAAAATTGAAAGCCTGAAACCTAGACAAGTAAATACTCCATAAACAAGGAGGAGGAAAGAAAAAAAAAAGCATCAGAAGGACGCAAGCAAAACCATCCGCTAACATAGTGAAAAGACATTTGTGATTTGAATCACAAAAGGGAAACCCACATGCCAGGGACACGACAAAGGGACAACATGGGAAAGGCACAGGATAATCCCACACCAGGCTCTACCAAACCTGTAGGAGATAGCTACAATGGGATCCCCCTGGAAGTGACCCAAGGAGACAAATCTTAGAGGAATAATTGCAGACCTATGCAGAGAAATTAAAGAAAATAAAGAAGAATTCAGAGAACTAACGAGAGAGAATGAAAAACTCAAAAAAGAGCTAGAGGGATACAATGACAAACTTTGGAAAGAATTAAGAAACAGACCGACAAACTCCAGAAAGAACTAGAGGGAAAAAAAAACAAACTCCGAAAGGAAGTAGAAACACTGAAAAAGGAAGCCAACCAATGAAGTAAGGAGCACCAGGAAGAGATTAAGAAGCACAAAAGGGAAATGGAAATACTAAAGAAAACACAGGATGAAATGAAAAAGGAATTAGAACACTCATCCAATCAAGAAGAAAGGAAAGGAAAAAGCCTCAGAAGTAGAACGGAGGAAGCAGAACAAAGAATATCAGAACTGGAAGATAACACAGAGCAACTAAAA
>VZQC01002030.1:2657094-2709576 GCA_009823505.1 Rhizomys pruinosus | reverse complement strand
AATTAAAGAAGCATTAAAAAAAAATCACGACAAGGTCTCTGAAGCAGCCAGCCCTGCTGACACCTTGATTGTGGACCTTTAGCCTCCAGAATTTAAAGATGAATTTCTGTTGTTTAAGCTGCTCCATTTGTGGTGCTTGGCTTTGACAGCTTTGGAAATCTAATACACCTAAAAGGAACAAACATCAGAAGGACAGATTTTGTCCAATGCTTTAGCTTGCTTCCTGAACTGTTACTGAAACGTTGAAGTCAACAGCCCATGGATCTGATTCCTTGGTGGTAATGGGCAATTATCAGGTTCCTAATAGAAACTGTCTATGAAAAGACAGGTAATGAGCACATATAGAATGAATATTTTGTGCATCTTGCTGTCAAGATGACTTGTTAGAAATATTCTGATTTTGCCGGGAGTGGTGGTGCACGTCTTTAATCCTAGCACTAGGGAGGCAGAGGCAGGTGGATCTTTGTGAGTTCAAGGCCAGCCTGGTCTACAGAGTGAGTTCCAGGACAGCTGGGACTACAGGGAGACCCTGTCTCGAAAAGACCAAAAAAAGAAAAAAAAAAAAAAAAGAAAAATGAAATATTCTGATTTTATCTCTCCAATACAACTCTTTACATTCATTGCCAAATCTTAAAAATTTTGAAAGGTGTTGCAGATAAATGAGTTTGCCTTGATTCTCAGAGGAGACTTTCAACTTGGACTTTTGAGCAACATCAGTACAAATTAAGATTTTTGAAGCCACTACAAAAGCACAGGAAACATTGGGATCCAGGACTGAGGCACCATGACTGAATATAGTTTGTAAATGGTTTACATTTATCCCCAAAAGGTCATATGTTGGAAGCTTTGTCCTCACTGTGCCAATGTTAAAAGCTAGCACCAAGGGAGAAGCTACTACTGACCCCTCCCCAGCTTTCCATTTGGGGCTGGGACTTCTTCATACAATTGCGTTCCCATCATTATAAGGACTCTGCTATGTGGCTCCTCACTAGAATAGTATATTGATGCTTTGTTCTGGCGTTTGTGGAACTGTGAGGTAAGGAAATCTCATTTGAAAGAGAAAGAAAGAATTGAAAGAAAGAAAGAAAGAAAGAAAGAAAGAAAGAAAGAAAGAAAGAAAGAAAGAAAGAAAGAGGGAGAGAGGGAGAGAGGGACAGAAGGAAAAAGAGGGCGGAAGAGAAAGAAGACAAAGAAAGGAAAGAATGAAGGAAGGAAAGAAAGGAGAAAGAGTGAAAGTGAAAGGAAGAAAAAGAAGAGAGAAGTGAGCCAGTAAGCATATCCCTTCCTGATCTGTGCTTCAGGATCCAGTGTTGAGTTCCTGCTTTGGCTTCCCTTAATGGTAGACTGAGAGCTAAGCTGTTTCACTGAAGGAATGAAGAGATAGTAGAATACTTTGATCTTTTCCTTCATTGAAGGGCAGCAGCGGCATCATGTACAACCCAGAGGCAGCAACAGCAATGACATTCCAGACTCCCTACCCACAAGCTAGGGAACACCTGGGACCCTCCCCCAGAGCCAGGCTCGGCTTTCCTGCCCCTGGACCCAGATACTGACATTTGCAACCATCCCTGGAGAGTGGGTAGGTGGACCCCACATGGCATAATGGTTCTGATCTCCAGGATAGCTGGACAGTACTAGCTGGTCACTTCAGTACAAAGTCAAAAGTTAGAACCTGAAGCCTAAATCAACCAGCCTTGCATACCTAATAAGAAGACAATAAAGGTATCTGAAGAATACAAGCAAAATCAGTCCTCAATTCAACAAAGAAACATTTGTGTTTCATACCAGAATCACAAACAACAAAAGAAATCCAGATGCCAAGAGCACAATGAAAAAACAATAAGAAGAAAACCCAAATAATTAGTCTCCACTAAATGCTACCAATCCTCCTATAATGAGGAGCCCCTAGATGTAGCCCAGAACACAGATCTTAAAAGAACTCTCATAAACATGATCAAAGAAATCAAGGAATTTAAAAACACACAAATCAAAGAACTAAAAGAAGATAGGGATAAACTAAAATAAGATCATAAACAATTTTGGAATGAAATCACAAAAGATATAAAAAATACTGAAGAAAACTCAGGCTGAACTGAAAAAGGAAATGGAACACTCAATAGGCCATCTGGAAAGGACAGGAGAAAGCCTCAGTAACAGAATGAATGAATTAGAAAATAGAATATCAAGACTGGAAGTCAACATGGGAGAACTGGACCACTCAAGCAAAGGTTATGAGAAATTAAAAAATATATCCACAGGAATGGAATAATCAGGAATTGTGGGACACAAACCAAATTTATGCATCACAGGTATAGAGGAAGGAGAAGAATCTCAGGTTAATGGCATTGGCCATATCTTCAACAGGATAGAAGAAAATTTCCCCACATTAAGAACAGACATACCCATACAATTCACGAAGCACATAGAGCCGGGTGTGGTGGTGCATGCTTTTAATCCTAGCACTCGGGAGGCAGAGGCAGGTGGATCTTTGTGAGTTCAAGGCCAGCCTGGTATACAGAGTGAGTTCCAGGACAGCTGGGGCTCCAGGGAGACCCTGTCTTTAAAAGATGAAGAAGAAAAAGAAGAAGAAGAAGAAGAAGAAGAAGAAGAAGAAGAAGAAGAAGAAGAGGAGGAGGAAGAGGAAGAAGGAGGAGGAGGAGGAGGAGGAGGAGGAGGAGGAGGAGGAGAAGCAAATAGAATACCAAATCGAAAAGAAATTCCCCATGCCATATCATAGAAAAAAAAATTAGATGTGCAAAACAAAATAAGAATAATGAGAGCTGCTAAAGAAAAACAAGTCACATATAAAGGAAAACCCATCAGAATTATGGCTGACTTTTCAATGTGAACTATGAAAGCTGAAACAACTTGGACAAAAGAATTCCCAGTTCTAAATGACTAAAGATGCCAACCGAGAATACTTTACCCAGAAAAAAAATGTCTATCACCCACCATGATCCACCATGATTCCAAAGATGCAGGGACTGTTCAACGTAGGTAAATCAATAAATGCCATAAATCATATAAATAGACTCAAAGACAAAAAATATGGTCATCCCAATTATGCAGAAAAGGCCTTTGATAAAAATTTAACATGTTCATATTTAAAGTTCTAGAGGAAATTGGACTAGATGGAAAATACCTCAACATAATTAAATCTTTATACAACAAACCTACAGCCAACATCATTCTAAATGGTAAAAAACTAGAAGCATTCCCCTTAAAGTCAGGAACCCAGCAAGGCTGCCCACTATCTCCACTCCTTTTCAAAATAGTGCTTAAAATTCTTGCTAGAGTGATAAGACAAGAGAAGAAAATTAACGAGATGTTAATTGAAAAAGAAGAGGTCAAACTATCCCATTTTGCAGATTATATGATTTTATGCAAATGAGATTCCAAAAATTCAACCAGAAAACTCCTAGAAATGATTAAGAGTTTCAGTAAAGTGGCATGTTAAAAACTAATCTACAAAAATCAGTAGCCTTTCTACGTGCTAATAACATGCAATTGAAAAAGAAGAAAATGGAAACCCTTCCCATTCACAATAGTCTCAAACACAAAAATCTCAAAACAAACCTGACCAAAGACATTAAACATCTCTACAGTGAAATTTTTAAACCTTTAAAGAAATAGATTGAGGAAGACACCATAAGTTGGAAAGACCTCCCAGGCTCATGGATTAGAAGAATTAATATAATCCCAATCAAAATCCCCATGACTTTCTTGCCAGAATTAGAAAAAAGTATTCTAAAATTCATATGAAAACACAAAAGACCCCAGATATCCAAAGTAACCCTAAGCAAAACAGTAATACAAGGGGGATTACTATACCAGATTTCAAACTCTATTACAGAGCTATAATCATAAAAACAGCATGGCACTGGCACAAAAATAGACCCATAGATCAATGGAACAAAACTGAAGACCCAAACTTTAGTACATGCAATTTTTCAGCCACCTGTTGTTTGTCCAAGGAGCCGAGAGTACTCAATGGAGGAAAGACAGCATCTTCAGCAGATGGTGTTGGCAAAATTGAATAACCACTTGTAGAAAAAAATGAAACTAAACCCCTACCTTCACCTTATACAAAAGTCAACTCTAAATGAATCAAAGACCTCACTGTGAAACCTGAAACTGAAAATGTTAGAAGAAAATTTCGGAGGTAAACTACAAGATATAGGTGTAGGAAAAGACTTTCTAAATCAGAAAGCAGTTGCACAGGAAATAAGGTCAACAATCAACAAGTGGGACCTCGTTAAAGTAAAAAGCACAGGGAAAAAGTACAGTGAAAGAAACAATCAAAAATGAAGAGAAAACCCACAGAGTGGGAGGAAATTTTCACCAGCAACACATCTGACAGAGGTTTAACATGCAGATTATATAAATTACTCAAAAAGCAAAGGATCAAGAAAAGAAATGTCCCAATCAAAAGATGGGCTAAAGATATGAACAGAGACTTCTCAAGAGAAGAAGTAAAGATGGCTAAGAAACATCTTTAAAAGTGTTCAAGATCATCCTTAGTAATTAAGAAAATGTAAACTTAAAGCACCTTAAGATTTCGTGTTACCTCAGTAATACTATCTATGATCAAGAAAACAATGATACCAAATGCTGGAGAGAGTGTGGAGATAGGGGAAAACTCATTCACTGCTGGTTGGATTGCAACTTGTGCACCCCCTATGGAAAGTAGTGTGGAAAACTCTTACGAAACAAAAAATGAACCTACCATTTGACCCAATCATAGCAGTCCTGGGTGTATATCCAAAGGACTCATCC
Source organism: Rhizomys pruinosus (assembly GCA_009823505.1). NCBI lineage: Eukaryota > Metazoa > Chordata > Mammalia > Rodentia > Spalacidae > Rhizomys > Rhizomys pruinosus. The sequence continues at coordinate 2,704,800 of VZQC01002030.1, read as the reverse complement.
TATAGCAGAAGTACTTGCACAACCATGTTTACTGCAGCTCTATTCACAATAACGAAGAGCTGGAAGCTAGCAAAGTGTCCCTCAACTGATGAGTGGATAACGTGGTACAACTATTTCTCAGTAATTGATGAGAACTGAGACATAAAATCAGCAAGAATGGAGAAGAATCAACATCATCAACAAACAGTACCTAATAGAACACTCTACACCACAAGAGCAGATTACATAGTCTCTTCACACACCACAATGCATATATGAAAGTAAAGCATGTCCTGGGCCATAAAACTGTCCTTAGCAAATTTAAAAAAGTTGGCCATATTCTTTAGCTATAGAGGAATTATAGATTGTGTTCCTCAATCATAAGAAATAAATCCGGAAGTCAATAATAAATGATAAGAATAGCTTCAAAAATCTCAAAACCAAAATAGCATATTTCTGAATATCTTATGGGCCCAAGAGGAAATTTCAAGAAAATTTTTAAAAATTAACATATTTAACCAAGTCAAAATGAAAATACAATAAAAATATAAAACAGAGCTAAATCAATGCTGAGAAACAAATTTATAACATTAAATGAATATATCAGAGAAGAGAAAAAAAAATCTCAAGTAATCTAAATTACCACCCTAACCATGAAAACAATGACAAAATATACTGATAGCAAGCATAAAGGAGGAAATAAAAGGTAATCATGGGAATATATAGAATTAAAAAAAGAACCAATACAGAAGGCTATGGTTCTCTGTAAAGACAGATAATAGACTGCATCAACACAGACCTTGCAGACTACACAATGATAATAAAAATGCAGCTCCTCACATACTCCCTTGAAAACTACCTAAGATGACAGAGATAATTTCAATACACTTATAACAAGTTAAAATTAAATTAATATTTCTAAAACAGCAACCTCTGGGCCCAGGTTATTTTGATGTTCTACCAAACACCTTAACAATAATTAACATCAATTTTATACTATTTTTTCCCAGAAAATAGGAGACGGAAGAAAATATGTCAATTCATTTTGTGAAGGTGGAATAGTATACTTAGCCAAATTTAGTACAAAAACAAAAATCCAGACCAATATTCCTCATAGGTAGAGACACAAAGCAAACCCCTAAGAAAATACCAGCAGAGTGTTTGACACTGGGTTTACCCCTAAGATATAACAGTCAATATTTCAAAATCAGTATTTTGTCTAATATGCCAAGCCAATAAATGAAACTCACTGTACTGACAAGCACAAAAAGAAAAATTATATAACCATACCAATTGATATAGGAAACTCAGCAACCAAGATGTGAATAGATATGATTCAGTGACTGGGCTAAAGCACCGTGGTCCATCCAGACATTCGAATGAGCATTATATAAAAAAGAAAGGAGCCACAAAGCTATAAAGAGACTTGAGAAAACTTACAAGCCAATCTGCAAGGGCTGCAGAGTATGTGGTCCTAACAATGTAACATTCCAAGAAGTCAAAGTTATGAGAATAGTAAAATGATCAGGAGTGTCTGTGAGTTACTGGGAGAGGAAGATGAATGAGTGAAACACAGAGGTTTAAAAAAAAAAAAAACCTGAACATACTGTGTATGATCCTACAGTGGTGGGCACATGTTGTTACACATTACATTATCCAAATCTATGGAATGCACAACATCAAGAATGAACCCTAATATGAACCACTCATTTAGGTGATGATGATGCATTGCTGAAGCTTTGATTGTATCAAATGTGCCAGTCTGGTGGGAGATGTTGATGCAATAGACCATTTTCTCTCTGGAACAGTAAAAGTCTCCACTTTCATTGACTGAAAAGACAACATCTCAACTATGTAAATTCTCCCAAAAAATCATATAATATAATATATAATATATATATATAATATTATATTTGATAGAGTATCTATCAAATCCCCTAACTTATTTTATAATGTAGAAAATATATCCACCAACTTAACGGCTGAGAAAGAAAAGATACAGCTTTGCATTGTGTAGGATGTACCAGGAAGTGCCAGCAGAAAGGTTGGCCCATCTGAACACTGAAAGGAAGAAAAGCCTCAGACTGCTACAGACATCAAACCCTCTGTGATCCTACTTGTAACAACTATTATAATGAGTCCTAACGAACTTACTTCTAGGTGCCTCAAGGTTTTAATACGAGAGCTTTTCTTACCTCCCTTTCATAGAACAAGGAGGAAAATATGATGATGAGGTCATTCTCTAACTGTAAATTGGAGCCCTGTTATAGAGGTAATCTCTTATAAAAATGGTAAAACTGCCTTCTTTAATTGACTAATAGAATAGGAACTGTAAAAGGATTATTTCTATTCAGATCCAAATATAATACTAAGTCTCCTTAAGCTGTGCACTTAAGCAAAATATAATTAATACAGGAGAGCTCTGATATCAGCAATGGATTATTCTACCAAGGAGATGTTGGCCAGGGATCCAAGTCCCCCCCCAAAAAAGGTAAAGGCTTCTCTGCTGTAAACTGGGATACCTGCAAAAAAAGAGAGGGCTATAGGCCCTGCTGTCAAAGACCTGATATAAGCATGGGAAAGATTATTTGAGAACGCACTTGCAAGTGTACAGTTGGTCTCTGGAATCCAGAGAGTGTTAGCAAAGGCCACTAAACCAATAAAGCAAATATAGGTTCCCTTGAGTCAAGCAAGACTCCTCCGTCAGCACCAGCTACACCTCACCCCTCTGGAAATACTGTGCAGCAGTGGCAGCCATTTGTCTGTATACTCCAAATCTAATTGGCTAATTGCTCTCTCCTTGGAGGAATAACCCACGGCTGATGCCACAAGCTTACATCCTCTAATGGTTAGGAGATGTTATAAACCACACGAAGACCCTGTCATACTTAACAGAAGAAAATGTAATTCATGGATTAACATACCATACAAACATCTGTGTCTATACCAAAGTAACCTACCATAACAATTAGTACTGTTTAAATACCTATATATCTAATTGCTTGTGCTTCATTAGTAAGATTGAAAGGTTATTCCTGGACAAATTGTCAGCCCATGAAAGGAAACAGCCAGAGTTGACCAGAGTCCAAAACGACAGCTCCAGAGAAAGTAGACTGTTTTGCTTCTCATCCACCTGTGCCCCTTTTCTAAGTCTAGGGAGCAATCTGCAGAAGCGGGGCATGGTAGAATGTAAGGGCTGTGATTGGGGTGAATGGTGAAACTGCAGCAATATAGACTGCACACTTATTTGATCAACTTGATTGAACATACAAGCCCCCCCAGCTGGATGATGGGACCCTTGGGCTATGTGGGTTTGGGCACAACTGCTTGCAAATTGGTTTTACATGAAGGATGCTTGTACTCATAAATTATTACTTATTGTTTAAAAATGAAGAAAAAATAAAGAAGTAATAGAAAAAAATTTTTGTTGGAAGACACAGGTACTAGAACTGTTCAATTATTTTAAAGGAAGAATAAGTGGTTATTCTATTTCATTTGAAGAGATATTATATTACAACCAGTGTATTAGTCACTTATTTCAAGGCTGTGACAAAACAGCCATGGAAAACAACAATAGATGAGAGGTTTATTGGGCCTCCAGGTTTCAAGCGTGTCATCCCTGGTCTGATTGCTGTAAGCCTGAGTGGAGGCAGACCATCAGAGTGGAGAGGATATGGAGCCAGGAAACAGAGACAGGCAAAAGGGCCAGGGGGTGATATAGTCCAGAAGACTTTCCCCTGGTGACCTACTCACTCCAATGAGCCCATGGCCCCTAATGATATCACCAACAGGTTGAATCACCCTCATGATGCAGACACTTCTCATAGTGTCTCCACCTTTAACACACAAGGGTCTTTATGTCCTTGATATGTATGTCAAAATCATAACAAATGATATTCACATAGTATAGTGCTGATGCTCACACAGAAAAATAGATCAATGGGGGAGGGGAATAAGGAACATAAATTGTGTGACACATGTACATTCAAGTGACATTTGGCAAAATTATAAAAGTAATTCAACAGAACAGAAGATATTTCCAATCATACCCATGGACAAGAATAACATGATTCTCCACCACCTACACTTTTAAAGAAATTAACTCAAATGAACATAGATTTAAATGTTAAGTATAATATTTTCAAAAAGAAAGCAGGAGACTATGGTGGTGAATTCTTGTAATCTCAGCACTCAGGAGACGTAGGCAAGAGGATTTATAGTTTGGGCCCACCTTGAGCTATTTAGTGAGTTCCAGGTTAGCCTCAGATAAACAGCGAGACTGCCTCTCAAAAACCCAAAACCCCAACAAATAGACAAAAAAGTAGGAGACTGTTGGGAGGAGGAGGACAGGCTAGGCAAAAAGTTCCCGGATTTGACATCAAAATCACAACCCACGTGTGCTGGATAGCTTTAGGATGTCAACTTGACACACCTGGGTTGAGGGAGCCTCAACTGGGGAATTGGCGCCATTGGATTGACCTGTGGCCATGTCTGTGGAGTATTGTCCTGATTGTCGAGCAATGTGGGAGGGCCCAGACCACTATGGGTGGTGCCGCCCTGGGCAGTTTGTTGTGTACTGTATAAGAGGGCAGGCTGAGCATGGGCCAGGGGAGCAAGCCAGTAAGCAGCATTCCTCCATTGCCTGTGCTTCAGCTCCTGCCTCCAGGTTCCTGCCCTGAGTTCCTGCCTTGGACTCCCTGAGTGATGAACTGTGACCCAGGAGATGTGAGCTGAATAAACCCTTTCCTCCCCAAGTTTGTGTCAGTCAGAGTGTTTTGTCACAGCAATTGAAGACAAACTAGAACACCATGAAAAAAAGAGTTGGTAACCATACCTAATCAGAACTAAAATTTTTATTTGTAATCATGTTAATTGTATAAAAAGTAAGATATATACTTTATATAAATAGCTGCAAACCATATACCTGACAAAACACTAATACTTGGGCTATCTAAAGAACTCTCAAAACAATATAAATAGAAAATGAGCATAGAAAAAAGTGAAGTGCCTTTCACTGCAGGGTATCCTGCAAACAAGTATGCAGAAGGTTGCTGGGGTGCTGATCACAATTTGCTACCTAGAAAATCCAAACCAAAGCCACAAGTGATTGCTACACACTTGGCAGAATGGATAAAATTAAAAATAGGGCCAGATATATTGGTACAGGCCTGAAATCTCAGCATTCAGGAGTCTGAGGCAGTAGGATTATGAGTTCAAGGTCAACCTGCACCACACAGCAAGTTCCAGGCTAGCCTAGACTACTTAGTGAGACCCTGTTTCAGAAATACACCACCAATAGCAAAATAGGAGCATTGTCAAATGCTGGTGAGGGTGCAGATAAATGGGTCCCTTGTATGTTCATTTCTGGTGGGTATACACAGCAGTGCATCTACTCTGAAAAAAAAAAAAAGCAGTTTCTTTAAAAAATCAAACATGGAAGTATCCTGTTCCCCATTATTTTCCCTCCTGAGTATTTATCTCAGAGAAAACAAATGTATGTTCACACAAATATCTATGTGTGAGTATGCACCCTTAATGAACTAAGACTAGAAACAACCCAAATGGCCTTCAATAGATTATTAAACAAATTAGTATCATAAGTATTGTTCAGCAACAACAAAGATATATTAATATACGCAACTCATAAAACTAAAAGGTATTTTATAAAGTTAAAAGTTATTCTCAATAAGGTTTTAAATGCTCTGTGATTCTATTTATCTATCAGTTTTGAAAGGACAAAAACAGCAATGGACAATAGGTTGGTGGTTGTTGATGGCTATAAAGGACAGAAAGTAAGTGACTAGCAAACGGGAATGGGAGATATCCTGCTGATGGAGCTATTCTGTTCCTTGGCTGTATCAAGGAACAGCATAGTGATATTGTGATATTATAGTGTGGTTTCACAAAATGTTACCATTGGGAAAAATGGCGCTTTCTGTACGATAGCTTACAATTACATGTACATTATCTCAAAATAAAAACAATAACTAAAAGAAAACTCTATGCAAGCAATAATTACAAAGAATGAAAATTACATACAAGTGAACTAAAAGTCCCAGGACCAGCACGATGTCTGTTGATTTTCTAGGTGATTCATGGACTCATCATACCATTAAATTCACAGCAGATAATTAGAATAGCCAGATCACAGAAGATAAGCCAGAAGCTGAGGCTGGAGGAATCACTGGCAGGCTTCCTCTGTCCTTCCATCCGTGAAGGAGCAGAGGATGCACGCTCTTCCCTCACCAATGAAAACACAGCAGTGGGTAGGGGAAATGGCTTAGTGATTAAATTGCTTGCCTTATGAGGACTAGAATTTGGAACCCCAGAACCCACGTAAGTGCTGGGGGGACATGGCAGCCTGCCTGCCATCTCAGCCTCCAAAGGCAGAAACAGGGGTTTGTTAAACAAGCTGCCTAGTGGGATTAGCCAGATCAGCAAGCCCCAGGTTTGACTGCAAGAACTTGCTTCATTGATAAGGTGGAAGCATGATCTAGGATGATTCCAGCATCAACCTCCAGCCTTCACATGCACACACATACACATGTATGCACACCCCACATGGGTGTGCCCACACACATGCAAATATGCACACAAATGAAAATGGCGGAAAAAGAAAATGCAGCAGTATATATGTTCAACGTTTCTGCCTAAAGAAGTCCTTTAAAGATTCAGTGCCCATGGTCTTTTTTTTTTTGGTCTTTTTGAGACAGGGTCTCCCTGTAATCCCAGCTGTCCTGGAACTCACTCTGTAGACCAGGCTGGCCTTGAACTCACAAAGATCTGCCTGCCTCTGCCTCCCAAGTGCTAGGATTAAAGGCATGCGCCACCACGCCCAGCAATTCAGTGCCCATAGTCTTAACTGAAGGCTAGTCACATCCACATATCCACACTCTGCCTGCCACAGAAGGAAGTCAGGTATGCAGCATAAACCACAGTTTCTGTAGTATCTGGGCATGCTGAATAGGCATTGCAGAGGAAATTTTCAGGGAATATCCCTGATGCCAGCCAGAAGACAACTTTGTCCTCTAGTCTTTCTGGAGATGGCAGACTTAGGCATACTGTGTGAACACTGTTCACACTAGATGGGCTATTTGAATCAAAGCAGATTTACAAATGGGGAACCTTATCAGAGATAAGTGCATGCTACAATGAAGGATTACTTCCTTCTGGACAAAAGAAGTAACAAGCTGTCTATACAACACAACTTCAAAGGGTAAGTAAAAGCTTATATAACTGAAACAGAAATAACAATATCCACAGTTACAACTGGCACCCTCTGCAGTCTTCTTTAAGTCATTAATAGGAAAAGCAGGCAGAAAGCAACCAAAGATAGACAAATCCTGAACAACACTCTAAGTCGGGTTTTACTTAACAGACACAGAATACGTGTGCTTCTTAAATTACATTTGAAGATGATTCACCAGTTTTTGCTGTTTCAAATGTCCATGATCATGGCACATTTGAAGAATACTAACCAGGAATTTTGAAGGAGGCTGTCCATTTGGACTTGTCTGAAACTTTCTAAACAACAGATGGAGAATATGGAACTTAGGGAAAATTTTCATGGAAGTGACGTTCCTTCCAAGTGCATCATATTAGGAGTGAGCAGTGCTGCTGGGTCATTCAGTGCATCCTCCCTGTTTCTCTGTTATCAATTATGATTTCCCCTCTGTGATTAATAAGGTTTGGTGCTTTCCCTTGCCTATCTATATTGGCAGGAAATGAGCTCTTTCATACCAGGTCCTTCTTCCTACCTTCCTTTCTTTTTTTTTGGTCTTTTTGAGACAGGGTCTCCCTGTAGCCCCCAGCTCTCCTGGAACTCACTCTGTAGACCTGGCCTTGAACTCACAAAGATCTGCCTGCCTCTGCCTCCCAAGTGCTAGGATCAAAGGCATGTGCCACCACACCCGGTTCCTACCTTCCTTTCTATCCACTCCTGACAAATTCTCCCTATGTAGCCCAGGCTGGAACTTATGATTCTCCCTCCTGTGATTTCTGAGTGCTGGATTGCAGGCATGTGGCACCATCCTTGGCTGGATGGCTGTTATTTACTTTTATTTCAGAGAGAGGGTCTGGCAAGATAGTCCAAGTATGAAAATATATACTGAAGTCTTAGGAGAATACCTCCACGCCTGAATTCTGTCCTTTTCTCTTTTCGATACGTAAACTATGCATCTAGTATTTCCCTCAGGACTTTCTCTATTCTGGTTTTCTTTCCGGTATTCTTTGCTCTCCTCTGCATTGCTGGCTTCAAGACACCATTGTTGACAGGATCGCCACTCACCTGTGACTTTGTCCCATCTCTCTTAGATTTCTATTTCTTTGTCTTTTCAAAATCTTTCTCTGAATTCTCTTAAATTGGATATTCCAAAGTCATTAACTTATTTTCTGGTATATTCACTTCATATATAAATCTTTATAGTTTTATGTTTTTAGAGAAGACCGTCTCTGAAAGTGGGTGGCACAATTCTGCAGGCTGGGATCTTGGACTGAGTAAAAAGGAGAAAAGGAGAAGGACATATAAGAACCAGTGTTCATGGGGCTAGAGAGATGGCCTAGCGGTTAAGAGCACCAACTGCTCTTACAGAGGACCCGGGTTTGATCCCCAGGACCCACATAGCAGCTGAGAACTGTCTGTAATTCCAGTTCCAGGAGAGCTCCAGTTCCAGGGGAATCTAACACCCTCTTCTGATCTCCGAGGCATTGCACGACACGGGTGCACAGACCTACATGCAGACAGTACATTCATACACATAAAAAATAAATAAAAATTTTTTTAAAATTTTTAAAAAGAACCAGCATTCACCCTGTCTACTCACTGACTATCAATGCAGGGTCATCCAACTCCTCACACTCTAGGTCTCATGCCTTACCACCATGATGGACTGTATCCTCTCTTACATTGTGACTCTACATAAATCCTTCTTCCCTTACATTGTTTATGTGGGGTATTTGGTCACAGCAACAAGAAAAGTCACTAAGACACCTGGACTACAGCTTGAGTTGCCGTTGGTTCAAGGAGGATCTCAGCTCTTCCTGAAACAATCTTCGAAAGAAAGAAGAGCCTCCTCTGCTTCTGAGATTCCCTTTGCTGTGCTGGCCCATCCTGCCCTAATCAAAGCCTTCATTTATCCACTGACAAAGTAAAAACTCCTCAATAACCCCGGCCAGCGGGAGGAGGGGCAGATTACTTGTAGTTTTCCATTTAAGTTTTGGTTTTCACTCTTAGCAAGTTTCTCAACATTTGGAGCCAGTTGATTCTTTGCTGGGGCAGATTTCTGGGCACTCTAGGGTCCCCACCAGCTCCCTGATCTCTGTTCATGGTTCAGATGGCATCCACTCCCAGCTGACACAATAAAAACCATCTCTCTGTGCTGCATTTCCTGCGGGTATAACCAGGCTTGGGTGAGAACCCTGGTGCTCCACTGCCTGTGCATCCGTCCTTGGGCCTGTGAGCATGTCCTCATGTCAGCTGGGTGTCCTGCTAGAAACAAAGCAAGAAGCAGTCTCTGGTACATATGACCTGATAAAGTACGATGAGGATGGCTGCTTTCCTCTTCCCCCACCCCCTCCACCTAGAGGAAAAGTTTTCCAAAAGTAAAGCCTCAAATTACCCTCCCCCCAGTAGTGCTGGGAATAACTGAAGGGAGACTATACAAAGGAAGTCATGGGCCACCAGCCTATGAGCCTGCATGACCCAGGTAGGTCCCTGAATGGGGGCAGGGACCCTCTCTGTTGGCTGAGTGGTCACTAGTCACTGCCAGTCAGACTTCCCATCTCCCAAGCTCAGGCCCGATGCAGTCAGCAGAGCCAGGAACCCCGGGCTGGCCAGCTCCTGTTGTCAGCTGACGGCTGTCTCATCTGGGCGATGCACAGGCTTCAGCTCCCCTGCATTTAATTGGTATTAAAGATTAAAAAGCAAATTACCAAAGCAATCACACAGAATCCACTTGTCTATATCTCGCTCAGCTCCCAAGCAGTTTGATATTTACTGTCAGCTGGCATTTAATTACTCAGCCAGATTTGGAGGCCGTAATTGACAGAATGCTGAAGACTAATTCTTTAAAAGGACGCTTTCCCCATACAAGAACACTTGGGCTCAGAGGTGACGTCGCTTCCCGTTCCAAGGATCAGGCGGCAGCACCAGAGCAGATTGGCTCCCTCTGGCTAGCTCCTCGCCTATTTCCCAGTTGACTTTGGTCTTTGTGCCTGCTGGAGACGATGGGGGAAAGCCAGAGGCACTGAGAGATGAAACTACCCCTTTTCCAGACACCGGATCCAACTCAGCCCCAGATCTACAGAAAGCTCACAGCCTGGAGAGGGACCTGCCCCTGAAGCAGAATCTCCACAGCCCACAAACCCACGCTGATACTGAGGACAAAGGAAGACACTCTGGTTAGAGAGTGCTGAGCAGACAGCGGCTACCGCCAGCTGTTTAATGAGATGTCAGCTGCTTATTGTAAAAACATCCAGCTCACCCTTGCTGCCCAATCTCACGTCACCGCAAGGCTATTGTTCAAACTCCCTAATCTGGTATCAGTGACATCATGTTCTGTTTAATAATTTAGACATTTAAAGCTGGATGGACTCAGCTGTATAAAATACAGAGGAGAGGCCAGTGTCCTCACAAATACCTCTGAAGGTACTGTCCAGAACCCACAGCTGGGGACAATCCTGACACAGACTTTGATTTAGTCACAGCTTTTAGTTTGGGTAGAGGAACTTTTAAAATAAATAATATTGAAGGTCTAAATAGAGCTAGCTTTCAAAAATAAAAAGATGAAACGTCCAAATATTCCTAAATCTCAATCAGTGATTCATCAAAGTCAGTCTGAGTAAAGAAAACACACCTTTGTTTGTAGGTTGCTCAAAGGAGGGGGGAAGAGATAACAAAAAGCCTAACTTTGGAAGAAATGTTTGCTTTTTGAAACTCTGGGGGACACGCCCTGCACTCTTTTAAGTCTGCTGGGCTCGCTGCCTCCCTCCTCAGTACCACCGGGCAACAGGAACCTGTGGCTCTGTAACGGTCTTATCTGAACCTGTACCAGGCCAAACCATCCAAGCCTGAACGGAACTAGTCAGGAATTTCCTAAGCCAGATTTGCATCCAAACCCACCTGGCTTTATGAGGGGAGAGAAACAGATCCGGGCTATTTGGGACGTCTCTTTCAAAACCACGCACTGGCCTGCGCAGACAGCTTGCGCTATGGCTGGGGGCTTGCTGTGCAGCAGTCTGAGGCCTGGGCAGGGCTGCTCACTGCAGATGCTCCCAAGCAGCGCAAGTTCGGTGGATTGGTACCTGGATCCGCTCCAGATGCTTCCAGAAGCCAGCCCTGCGCTTCTTCTGCTCGGCTTTCCCTCACAGCTCTTCTCAAAACACTTTTCTTCCACAAGTTTCCATGGACAATGCCCCCACCTTTGGTACTAGAAGTGCTTTTAGGGACCTTTGGCTAGTTAGCTGGTGGCTTCTTTTAAGAAATCAAAATATGACTAAGTATCATGGGTTGTTTGGAAGTTTTTTTCTGTTATTATATTCGCTATGTTCATGCACTGAGAGGGGAAGGTGGGTATCATTTCCTTGCCGGCCACACTGGTGCCTCCTGGGGTCTTCGAGGTTCGAGCAGGGAAACTCAGCTCCAACACCACTCTTTGTGCTCACACACCTGTTTGTGCTCTTGACCACAATGCTTCAGACTGGCACACTGAAAACCAGAATGACCTTCAAATCTCAACGAAGATTAATGACCTATAAATTAACAATTCATATTAATATGCATTTAGTGAAAACCATTGCAAAGACCATAATTTTCATTTAAAAACTAAAAAATAAAATCCAATCGCCATTATCCTTTTGTCTTTCCAATACTTTGTTTTTTTTAAGATCTATTTCTTACACAACCATGATTATACAATGTGCTTCTTTTTGAACTTCATATTTATCAGCTAATGTTTGGCAAGCATTTTCTCATTGAAAACTGTTTAAGAGCTTCATTTTTAAGTGGAAATACAGCATTCTTGTAGTTGGAGGCCCCTGGCTTGTTTAATCATTCTCCTATTGTTGGGCAGTCAGGTGGTTCCATTTTTTTCATTATGATGAATAGCCCGGAATGAACATCTCTGGATATAAATCTCTGCCCCTATCATTGATTGCATTGGTGGGTTTCTAAGAGTGGAATTATTGAGTCAAAAGATATGAACATGTTAAAGCTCTTAAAATAAATTGCTAAACTTATATCCGGAGGTTGTTTCAATTTGTTCTCCTACCAATGTATTATCTTCATTTTTAAAAAAATCTTTAATAATCTGATAGCCCCAAGATGGTGTGTAGTCAAAGTTATTGATTGGTTCCTTTGAAATTCTTTCCACCATTCCAATGCCAGCAAAAACCACTGTCATTCTGAAGGCAGGAAAATAATCATCTAAATATTGGTTCTTCAAGTATTTATTCTCTTACATTTAACTCTTAAATCTGTGTGAAATTGGTAGATGGGTGCGCAGCCCATCCCTTTGAGGGCAGCGGTCCCCTTCCTTCATAACTTGAGATTTCCATGTCTGTCTTCTTCATGTCAACTTTCTGCTTTGTTTCCATTTTGTTCTATTTGATTTTCCTACCTGGGGCAGGTAGCCAACCTAATTGGTGTCCATGGGAATGGGGCATTTTCTCCTTTTCTCTTTGGATCTGTACTCCCTCCAGGACCTCTAGTCTGCTAGTCTAGCCTAGTCTGTTTGCTCTCCACTATAACATCAGAAGTGACTTCATGAGAAGACTTAGTGTTCAGTGTAGACAAGGATTGAAACTGGGTAAGCCTACTTCACCAGGTACAGGCTCTTAGCATAAGGTGCCTGGTCATAACCATGATCAGTGTAGTTAATATATTGTCTGCCTTCCATATTCACATCCTCTAACTAAAAAGGAAATGTCCATATCAAAAGCATTCAGGCTATTTTCTTGTCATTATTCCCTAAATGATACAGTAGAACAGCTATTTATGTAGTATTGACATTGAAGTGTTATAAGTGAACTAAAGATGACTTAAACTATCCAAAAGGACATCTGCAGGTTCTATGCAAACACCAGGGCATTTGAAATAAGGGACTTGAGTATCTACAGATTTGGGGGAGCCCAGTGGGGACATTGAACAAATGCCCCGTGGATGCTGAGAAACAACGGATTTACTCTTCACCTTTCTGACTCTGTGTTCATCTCAACTTTTTTAAAAATTTATTTATTTATATATTTTTTATCAAATCTAGACCCATGTCCCCCCCATCCCCCCATCCCACCAGAGCTCATGCATTCTGCCAAACATGCTTTTCATCTCTTTCTCAGTCTTTCTCAATATTCTTCATGGAGAAGTTGACTGTTTTGAGCAGAAGTTCACTGTTTCAGTCAGTTCTTTGATGCAGTATTTTCTGTTGTTGTTGTTGTTTCCAAAATGCATTATGTCCAACTGCTTTGTACAGAAGCTCAGGGGGCCCTACACAAGAAATACTTACAACTGGGTAATTGGCACTAGCATCCACAGATGAGGGATACCATTCGTCGTTTGTTTTTCTGGGACTGTGTTACTTCACTCAGCATGATGTCCTCTAGCTCCAGCCATTTTCCTGCAAAGCTCGTGATGTCGTCTTTCTTTACTGCTGCATAGAACTCCATTGTGTAGATGTACCACATTTTCTCTATCCATTCGTCAGTTGAGGGGCATTTAGGTTGGTTCCAGCTCTTTGCTATTGTGAAGAGAGCTGAAATAAACATGGCCGTGCATGTATCTCTGTGGTGGCGTAAGTCTTGAGGGTACATGCCCAGGAGTGGTATGGCTGGGTCGGGTGGCAAGTTCATTCCAAGTCTTCCAAGGGTTCTCCACACTGCTTTCCATAGTGGCTGTACGAGTTTACATTCCCACCAGCAGTGGATGAGTGTTCCCCTTTCCCCACAACCTCTCCAGCACTTGGTATCATTTGTTTTCTTGATCCTAGCCAGTCTTACTGGAGTAAGATGATATCTTAAAGTGGTTTTGATTTGCATTTCCTTAATGATTAGTGATGTTGAGCAGTTCTTGAGGTGTTTCTCAGACATCTCTAATTCCTCGCTTGTGAAGTCTCTGTTCAGTTCTTTGCTCCATCTATTGAGCGGGTCGTTTGTTTTCTTTTTTCTTTGTTTTTTGAGTAGTTTATATATTCTGGAAATCAATGCTTTGTCAGATGTATCTGCAGTGAAGGTTTCCTCCCACTCTGTGGGATTTCTCTTCACTTCCTTGATTGTTTCTTTTGATGTACAGAAGCTTTTGAGTTTGATGAGGTCCCATTTGTCAATTGTCGACCTTAATTCTTGTGCAGCTGCTGTCTGATTTAGGAAGTCTTTTCCTACGCCTATGTCTTGTAGTCTGCTGCCAACTTTTTCTTCTATCACCTTCAGAGTTTGGGGTTTCACGTTGAGGTCTTTAATCCATCTGGAGTTGACTTTTGTACAGGGTGAGAGGTAGGGGTTTAATTTCATTCTTCTACAAGTGGTGATCCAGTTTTGCCAACACCACTTGCTGAAGATGCTGTCTTTTCTCCATTGTGGTTTCTTGGCCCCCTTGTCAAATATGAGATGGCTGAAATTGTATGTGCTCAGATTTGGATCTTCGGTTTTGTTCCATTGGTCAACAGGTCTGTTTTTGTGCCAGTACCAGGCTGTTTTTATGACTATAGCCCTGTAGTATAGTTTAAAATCTGGTATAGAGATCCCTCCTGTGTAGCTCTTTTCACTCAGGATTGATTTGGCTATTCGGGGTCTTTTGTTTTTCCAAATGAATTTAAGAACTTTTGTTTCCAAGCCTGTGAAGAAACTCTTGGGGATTTTGATTGGGATTGCATTAAATCTATACAAGAGTTTTGGTAAAATGGACATTTTTACAATGTTAATTTTCCCAATCCATGAGCATGGGAGGTTTTTCCATCTTCTGAGGTCTTCTTCAATTTCTTTCTTTAAGGGTTTAAAATTTTTGTTGTAGAGGTCTTTGGTGTCTTTGGTTAGGTTTGTTCCTAGGTATCTTATTGTTTTTGAGGCTATTGTGAGTGGGAAGGTCTCTTTGAATTCTTTCTCCAGTTGCTTGTTCTTGGTGTAAAGAAAGGCCATTGATTTTCTAAGGTTAATTTTGTATCCTGCCACTTTGCTGAAGCTGTTAATCGTTTCTAGGAGTTTTCTGGTGGAGTTTTTTGCATCCCTTAAGTAAACAATCATATCATCAGCAAATAGGGATAGTTTGACTTCCTCTTTTCCAATTAGTACTCCTTTAATATCCTTTTCTTGCCTTATTGCTCTAGCAAGTGTTTCAAGCACTATATTGAAGAGGAGTGGTGATAGGGGGCAGCCTTGCCGAGTTCCTACCTTTAAAGGGAATGTTTCTGTCATTTCCCCATTTAGGATGATATTGGCTGTGGGTTTCCTGTATATGGCTTTGATTACATTGAGGAATGATCCCTCCAATCCAATTCCTTCTAGGACTTTAAGCATGAAGGGATGCTGGATTTTGTCAAAGGCTTTTTCAGCATCAATTGAGATGATGGTGTGGTTTTTGTCTTTGATTCCGTTTATGTGTTTGATGATGTTTATTGATTTTCGTATGTTGAACCATCCCTGCATCTCTGGTATGAATCCAACTTGGTCATGATGGATGATCTTCTTGATGTGGGTCTGTATGCGATTTGCCAGTATTCTGTTTAGAATTTTGGCATCTGTGTTCATGAGGGAGATGGGTCTATAATTCTCCTTTTTAGTTGTATCTTTGCCTGGTTTTGGTAATAGAGTGATGTTGGCTTCATAGAAGGAATTTGGGAGAGTTCCCTCTGATTGTATACTTCTAAACAGTTTCAGAAATAATGGTTGTAGGTCTTTTTGAAATGTTTTATAGAATTCTGCTGTGAAACCGTCTGGGCCTGGGCTTTTTTTAGTTGGGAGGCTTCTTACTACATCCTCTATTTCTTCATATGTTATGGGTCTGTTTAAGCTGCTGGTCTCCTCTTGGCCAAGCTTTGGTGATTCCCAAGATTTCAGATATTCATCCATTTCTTCTAGATTTTCAAACTTGGTAGAATATAGGTTCTTGTAATATTCCCATATAATTTTCTTGATCTTTTCCTTGTCCGTTGTGATATTTCCCTTTTCATCACAGATTGTATTGATTTGGAGTTGTTCCTTCTTTCTTTTTGTTAACTGGGCTAGAGGTCTGTCTATCTTGTTTATTCTTTCAAAGAACCAACTTTTGGCTTCATTGATTTTTTGTATTGTTTTCTTTGTTTCTATTTCATTGATTTCTGCTCTGATTTTTGTTATTTCTTCCTGTCTGTTGCGTTTAGGGTTCATCTGTTGTTGCCTCTCAAGTGCTTTTAGCTGTAGTGTTAGATCATTCACTTGTGCTCTTTCTGTTTTTCTAATGTAGGCACCCAGGGCTATAAATTTCCCTCTTAGGACTGCTTTTAAGGTATCCCATAAGTTTTGTTGTGTTGTATTGTCATTGTCATTCAGTTCCAGGAATGTTTTTATTTCTTTCTTTATCTCTTCCTTGACCCATTCATTATTCAAGAGTGTGTTGTTTAGTCTCCATGTGTTCTTGTAGGCAGGAGGGCTTGTCCTGGTGTTGATGTTGAGCTTCATTGCACTGTGGTCTGACAGGATGCATGAAATTATTTCAATCTTTTTGTATTTGTAGAGGTTTCTTCTGTGTCCCAGGATGTGGTCGATTTTGGAGAATGTTCCGTGGGGTGCTGAGTAGAAAGTGTATTCTCTGGTATTAGGATGGAATGTTCGGTAGAGGTCTATGAGGTCCATTTGGTGTATCATATCGTTCAGTTCAGATGTCTCTCTGTTTATTTTTTGTCCTGTTGACCTATCCAAAGGACTCAGTGGGGTATTGAAATCTCCCACTATGAGTGTGCTGGGGTTAGTCTGTGACTTGTGGTCCTGGAGAATTGTCTTTATAAAGTTTGGTGCACCAGAATTTGGGGCATATATATTCATAATTGTGAAATCTTCTTGGTGGATTGTTCCTTTGATGAAAATGTAATGGCCTTCTTTGTCTCTTCTGATTTCTTTTACTTTGAAGTCTATTTTATCCGATATTAAAATAGCAACACCTGCTTTCTTTTTGGTACCATTTGCTTGGAATATTTTTTTCCATCCCTTCACTTTAAGGTGGTGCCTGTCCTTGAAGGTAAGATGTGTTTCTTGTAGACAGCATATCGATGGATTCTGTTTCCTAATCCAATCTCCCAGTCTATGTCTTTTGATTGGGGAATTTAGTCCATTAATATTTAAGGTTATGACTGATAGGTTTGTGTTGCTTCCTTTTGCCTTATTATCCATTTGCGGTTTGGGTTTAGGTTTCTACTTCTGCAGTTATGCTTTTATTGATTTCTCTTTCTAGGTGCCTGGGGTTGGTTGCTCCTTTCTTCTGTCCTTTGAATTGCTTCAAGTATTCTCTGAAGGGTTGGTTTTCCAGACATGTATTCTTTCAACTTGTTTATGTCATGGAAGGTTTTTCTCTCTCCTTCAACTATAATTGACATTTTTGCTGGGTATAGTAACCTGGGTTGGCATCTATTGTCCTTTAACACTGGGAATGCTTTGCTCCACGTTCTTCTTGCTTTCATAGTTTGCATTGAGAAGTCAGTTGTAATTCTGATAGGTTTCCCCTTATAGGTCACTTGTTGTTTTTCTCTTGTGGCTTTAAGGATTTTGTCTTTGTTTTGGGTGTCTAGCATTTTAACTATGATGTGGCGTGGAGAATTTCTTTTCTGATCTTGTCTGTTTGGAGTTCTATGTGCTTCTTGTATTTGTATTGGTTTGTCTTTTTTTAGTTTGGGGAAGTTTTCATCTATTATTCTGTTGAAGATCTGATCAATACCATTCTCTTGGGATTCTTCTCCTTCCTCTATTCCTATGATGTGGAGGTTTGATCTTTTCATAGTGTCCCACAGTTCCTGGTTGTTCCACTTTTGTGTATTTTTAAATTTTTCATAATCTTTCCTTGAGGTTTTTAGTTGTTCTGTGTTATCTTCCAGGTCTGATATTCTTTGTTCTGCTTCCTCCATTCTGCTTCTGAGGCTTTTTCCATTCCTTTCCTCTTGAATGGATGAGTGTTTGATTTCCTTTTTCATTTCCTCTTCTGATTTCTTTAGCATTTCTACTTCTTTTTGGAGCTTCTCAATCTCTTCCTGTAGCTCTTTGCTTTGCTGGTTGGTTTCCTTATGTTTTTCAGCATGGGATCTTTTCAGTGTTTCTACTTCCTTCTGGAGTTTGTCATTCTCTCTCTCTAGGCCCTTCTTGATTTCTTCATTCTCTTTTCTTATTTCTTTGATTTGCTCTTTATAATCTTGTAGTTCTTTAAATATGTTCCCAATTGTGTTTCTGATATCTGTGTCCTGGGCCATCCCCAGGGATATCCCACTGTAGGAATCTTCAATAGGGTTGGTAGAGCTTGATGTGGAATTATCCTGTCCCTTTCCCGTGTTGTCTCTTCTTTGTGTTCCTGGCGTATGGGCTTCTCCTTGCCTGTATTCCAATGTGAGTTCTAAATGCTTCTTCACTGTGTTGAAGGCTTTCTTTTCTTGCGTCCTTCAGATGCCTCCGTAATCCCAGTTAGCGGGGGGTGGGGGGGGTGGGGGGGTGCTCTTTAGCCTGCACCCAGGTACGTGTGCTTCAGCTGGTCTCAGGAGATCTCAAATCTCAAGACTCACACAACCCTGCCTTTTAAACCAGCTGGGAGGATAACTCTGCCCCCACAGCCACAAAAGCCAATTAAGCTAAAGACAACTGGATTGACTGTATTAAGTCAATCAACAATCACCCTTGCTGAAGCACCCAGCTCCTACCTACCTTCCTATGCTTCAGCTGGTCTCAGGAGATCTCCTCATCTCAACTTTTTATTTTTTTATTTTTTTTATCTCAACTTTTTAAACATGAGTAGGATAGAGCAGGTTACTAATCTAAGATCCCTGAAATTGCAACAATTTAAATTGATTCTTCGAAATAGCAAGGTGATACTTCTTAATAAAAAATAGCTCCCGTTCTTACCAATCTATGTTTTCCTTCAATGAATATATTATATAAATACATGCTTAAGCCTAGATTTTAGTCTTCTATATACCATTTATAATGCTTGTTTTTTCTACTTTATACAACACTATATATACACTGTACAGAAGGATATTTATGATACTGATTCAAAAACCAGTATGAGAGTTATAAGATTTTAGTATTTGTGATTTTGGTTTTTTTATTTTATTTATTTTTTTATGTGTATGAATGTACTGTCTGCATGTAGATTGGTGCACCTGTGTTGTGCAAAGCCATGGAGGTCAGAAGAGGGTGTCAGATTACCCTTGGAACTGGAGTTAAAGATGGTTCTCAGTAGCCATGTGGGCACTGGGGATTGAACCTGGGTCCTCTGCAAGAGCAGTCGGTGTTCTTAACCACTAGGCCATCTCCCCAGTCCCAATTTTAAGTTTTAAAGCTACATTTCTTATGGTGTATGTACATGGGGGGTATGAGTGTGTCATACTGAGTGTGTGCAAGACGGACAATTCATAGGACTCAGTTTACTCCTTCCACCCAGTGGGTCCTAAGGACAAAACTCCCAAGGTCATCAAACTTAGCTTCAAGGCCTTCACCCACTGAACTCTCTTACTAGTTGCTATTATTTGTATTTTAAAGCTATAATGAAGATATTACTCACTTTGTCAGAGAAGCCCTAAGGGCAGTGATTCTTAGATTTTGCTGTACATTAATATCATGTAAGGTGCACATAAAATAACAATCTAAAGCTACATGCTAAACCACTAGTTAAATCTGGAAGTAGAAGTCAGGTGCATGTATATATCTATATCTATATATCTGTATATATAGAGATGTATAGACATATGGTCTAGGTGATTTTTTTGAAATTGGGTCTTTCTTTTTTTATTTTTTTTATTGATACTTTGTGTATCTCATACATCATTTTCCAATTCGGTTCAGGCATATTTCCCCTTCCCTTCCCCCCACCCCACCCCACCCCATCCCAGATCATGCATTCTGCCATAACTGTCCTGCATCTTTCTCTCAGTTTTTTTCCCATTTTTTAGCAATAAGTGATAATTTATGAGTACAAGCATCCTTCATGTAAAACCAATTTGCAAGCTATGCACTTAAGCAAAATATATTAATGCAAGAGCTCTGATATCAGCAATGGATTATTCTAGCAAGGAGATGTTGGCCAGGAGATCCAAGCCCCCACAAAAGGTAAAGGCTCCTTGCCTCTAAACTGGGATACCTGCAAGAAGAGAGGCGATAAGGCCCTGCTGTGGAAGACCTGTCATTAACATGGGAAATTTGTATTGAGACCACACACGCAAGTGTACAGATGGTCTCTGGAATACCAGAGAGTGTTACCAAAGGCCACTATACCAATAAAGCAAATATGGGTCTCCTTGAGTCAAGCAAGACTCCTCCGTCAGCACCAGCTACACCTCACCTGCCTGGAAATACTGTGCAGCAGAGGCAGCCGTATGCCTGTATATCCCAAATCTAATTGGCTATTGGCTCTCTCCTTGGAAGAATAACCCACGGCTGATGCCACAAGCTTACACCCTCTAATGGTCAGGAGATGTTATAAGCCACAGTAAGATCCTATCATATTCAACAGAAAAAAATGTAATTCATGGATTAACATACCATCCAAACATCTGTGTCTATACCAAAGTAACCTACGATAACAATTAGTACTGTTTAAATACCTATATATCTAATTGCTTGTGCTTCATTAGTAGGATTGAAAGGTTATTCCTGGACAAACTGTCAGCCCATGAAAGAAAACAGCCAGAATTGACCAGAGTCCAAGACAACAGCTCCAGAGAAAGTAGACTGTTTTGCTTCTCATCCACCTGTGCCCCTTTTCTAAGCCTAGGGAAATTGGGTCTTTCTGTAGACCCAGCTGGCCTAACTCACTGTGTAGATCAAGCTGGCCTTGAACTCACAAGAGATCCACCTGCCCTTTTACCTCCTGAGTGCTGGGACTAAAGGCATACACTACCACACCTGGCTACTCTAGATGATTTTCATGTGAAGCAAAGTTTAGAAACAATTGCATAAAAGATATCTGTGCCAAACCATGCCAGGAACCAGTTGTAGGTCAGTTCCTCCCTTACCCCCTTAGTCTTCACTTGCAGAATATGAGCATATCGGTTCCTAATCACTGCCTCCCATATTGCAGTTAAGAGCAGAGATCTTGTATTAATAAAAGAATGTCTGAATAATAGTTCACATTATGCAAAAGAAATACATGGAGTTTTCTTTTGTTATAAGCTTTGCTAGACAGAATATGTTGATACAGACCTGATGCATGCTTTTCCAGAAGAGAATGTGGTAAGCCAAACAATGCAAGTGTAAACCAACTACAGACACAGACTAAGTCACAGAAAGCATGGTTCTTAAACCTTCAGATTTAGACTAAGCTACCACTAAATAATTGCAATATCCACCCACTTCATTGATTCAAAGTGCAATAAAAAAGCCTGAGAAATGTTTCCTTTTTATTTATAACCTTCGCAGTCTTGAACTGGGTCCAGAGTATAGAAAAAAAGCCTAGGATTTACATAGCATGTTTCATCTCCACCTCTGCCCCAAATTTGCATCTACTGTTTCAGCTTTCTGTGCCTCTGCTAGAGCATCCATGTGAGCCAGGACCATCATCACTTATTCAGACCCTGATGGCCTGGTTATAACCAAGCTACATTGCAAAACCTGAACAAAATGCTATAGTGCCCTCCGACAGGTGCATGAGCCTCCTCCACTGTCCATTGTTTTAGTGTCCAGAGAAAGATCACTTTTCACATCCCTATAAGGGCTAAATGCCATGCTAGGCTACAACTCACAATGACCTCATTGTAGGTAGATGCCTATGTTTCTGTTTCTGCTCTTCAGGTTGCCTCAGAGCACAACCACTGTACCCACTGATCTTTGAATTTGACTTCCCTGTCCCCTATCCCCTTACTTCTCCGCTCCAACCCCCTTCCCCCCTCCAATCCTTGCATGTCATTAGGTACACAGAGGCTCAGTTGGGCCAACTCCCTGCAGATGATAGCTAGGCTGGCTTTGTCTAGTGATCTGTCCTTCTTTGGAACGTATGCTATTCTACGATGTTTTCTTGCCCACCCTGTACTGCCAGATGGCATAATGCTACCAAGCTTTCTGGATTCCCATGTTCTTTCCAACCACTCTATGTCTAGAACACAAGTACACTCCAAAGTTTTGTCCAAACCACTATCTGCTCATCCTCAGCCTGTCCCCAATATCCTCCTATGTACTCAAAGTTTACCCAGTTGCCCTCTGACAAAGCCATCATTCCCCTGAATTTCTCCAAACCTTCAGGTTTGTGTCTTCTCTGACTGCCAGAGCCCCTCCAATGACGATTCCAAGAGCCTTAATTGCAAAGACTCCAAAACCAAATACTCTCATTCCTCTGGTCTTTTTGTGAAGCTCTGGTGTCTCTATAGTTATTTCTTCAACCATAACCAGGAGTAACATTAATAAGAATTGGTGACACATTGTGCTGTAAGCTCAATAATATAGCTTTATAATTGTTGTTCATGCAGTTGTCTTTTAAATCAATTAACAGAAAACAGGAAGAGATATATTTATAAAAAAAAAATAAGAAATGGTGACAGGGCTGGTAATTAAGGCCAAGCCCTGCGCTGAAACTCAAACCTACATCTCATTTATTGGGCAGCCAGTCTTCCAAGAAAGCAGCAACATTCCCATCTTACAGATGTGTAGAATAAAAGCTTAAAAAGTCTAAGCATCTTACCCTGAGCAATGCAGCTAATAGACTCTGCTCTAAGAGTACTGTCCACTAAATGCTGAGTTCCTTATTCTCCTCCCAAGATCTTCTGAATACAGTGGTGAGTCAGCACTGTGGACAGCTCCCCACCACCTCTCCTGGTGACTTAAGATGATCAGACTGGTATAGGCTGTGGTAATAGGTTGAATTGTACACTCCACACATATTGAAAAGAAAGGGTACATTGGAGTCCTAACCCCCAGGATCTCAGAATGACCCTTTACTTGGGAATAGGTTCTCTTCAGAGATAATACAATCTAATTCCTAATTCGATAAAATTGGTTTCCCTATAAAACTGGGAGACTTATGTCCAGTACCTCCCAGGGCATATGTCACCTGAAAATGAGAAGTTTGCCATCCACCCTACGGAGATATCTACCAGCATCTAGGAGAGAAACAGAACAGATCCCCAAAGCCTACAGAGGGACCTGAGCCAGCAGCTCCTTGATTTTAGACTTCTGAACTCCACAACTGGGAGTCAATAAACTCCTCTACTTCTAAGCCATGCCAGTCATAGAACTTTCTTTTTTTGTGTGTCTTTTCGAGACAGGGTCTCCCTGTAGCCCCAACTGTCCTGGAACTCACTCTGTAGACCAGGCTGGCCTTGAACTCACAAAGATCTGCCTCCCTCTGCCTCCCAAGTGCTAGGATTAAAGGGCGTGTGCCACCACGCCCGGCAATGGTCATAGTACTTTCTTACAATAGTAATAAGAAATGAACACAGCTTTGGTGATCACATGAGCAAAAAGCTCCCTGGGGAATCCAAAGGCCACTCCCATCTCCCACTAGTTGTGAGAAAAGGAGCATATTGACACCAATTGATGACGGTGAGCATCTTGCAAACATGAAGCAGAGAAGATCCAAGAAGATGGCTGTGCAGGGACCAGAGCTATGGACTTCCTGCACTGAGTCAGGCCATGCCCTAGGAATGCACTTCTTTTAAAGTGGTAGATTTCTGTTTGTTCATGTGAGCGGTGGTTATAGCAACAAGCACCATATCCAAGGGACATTGGAAGTTGAAACCAGGCCCATGGATCACGATCAACATGGGATATCAAGAAAGTCCACCCAACCTAAATTCAGTGTCCCTACCTACTTTGTGATGCTGGCTTACACCCCAGTCTTGGGTATTCTAGGCTGCTCCCAGCAGACACAGCCTCCATCCATCGTCCAGTTATCTTTCCTCCTTGCTTTACCCTCTTCCCATCTTGGTCCACTCGTGGCTTCTTTCCCAAACCTTGATTCTAAAGCAAATGTGAAGGGGTTTTTTTTTTTCATTTTTAAAAAATACTTTATTATTTTTATTTTTATGTATGTATGAGTGCATCACTCCCCATGTATGTAAGTGCACCCAGGTCAGAAGAGGATGTCAGATTCTCCTGGAACTGGAGTTAAAGACAGTTGTTAGCTGCCATGTGGGTGCTGGATCCTCTGTAAGAGCAGCCAGTGATTTTAACTGCTGAGCATCTCTGTAGCCCCTGAAATTCTCCTTTTGAATCTGTGATGCCTTTCAGGCATGCACCACTGACCTACTTAGACCTCTCTCCTCTCGCCACTCTGGGCCACCTGCCCACATCTTCCTACTCTAGATTTGCTGAGCTGCCAGGAGGCATCCAAGTTATAACCAGACTTGGCCAAACTCTCATAATACAATCAATTTCTCCAGTCTACTTGATGGAGAAAGTCACTTGCGAACAAACCTCTGTTCTAAGACATTGCAAGGACAGGTGACTGCAGCCTAATGAATTAAGGCTTTTATGGGCACTACACATTTATCGCACTAAGAATTTAACAGGAAGACTTGCACTAGACTATAGTAGTTAATGCAGCCAATTCACAACAGCAACCTCAAAAGCAGGCCTCTTTTAATTCTGACTTGGATTTCAAGCCTCTTAAAATCAAAGCAGTAATTCACTGCTTTGCCACATTGTACTGTTTTCGGACTCAATAAATATTTGAAAATATTTTAATACCTACTGTATGAAATACTGTGTTAGAGAGGATAACTAAGATTCCTTCCACAGTGAGCTGTATACAAATGGAGGGGAGGGAAAGGAGAAGGAAGAGAAAGAGGAGAGGGGAGGACAAGGAAAAAGAAGAGCAGAAGGAGGAGGGGGAAGGGAAGAAGCAGGAAAAAGAGGTGGTGGTAGAGGGAGGAGGAAGGGGAGGAGGAGGAAATGAAAACCAGCCTTATTTAATGAAATAACTGGTTCAATATATTTTGTACATGAACTTGTATGATGGAATTAGGCACATGAGTAAAAAAAGCCTTAGATAACTTACAAACCATGTCAAAGACTAATTGACTACCATGTAATCATTATTAAATCATTTTGTGTACTGTGTCATTCATTCATTCACACTAAAATACATGTGTACAAAGTTCTGCTTCGCCCTCAGGAGAATTATTACCCAAAAGATACTGGTTAAGAGTTAAACTAGTCAGCAGGTAGTGCTGACTTAAAATTCAGGGTTCCGCCTCCTTCCTCAGTCCAGTCATTTTTTTTCTGCAAGTCTGATGCTATAGCTAATCTGGTGGGCAAATCTTACTTTGGAAAAAAAAAAAAACCTGTTTCCCATCAGCTGTGCCAGGTTTGGCCCCTGCCCTGCTGAACTGCGGGGCACTGGGCTTTAAGAGCCGCCTTGGAAGTGATTCCTTTGATGTTTTCAAAGGTCAGAGCACATCGTTCCCCTTTTGGAGTGTCACTGGGCTCTAGGCAGAGAATGTTTCAGCTGCTGGGAGAGCCAATTAGAGCCAATTATAACCCAACTAACCTCCCATGACACTGAAACTCCTTGTAGAACCTGCCAGTTTCTTGCAAAAAGAGTGTGCATCGGGGCCACTCCAGTGTGGAGCAGCCCTGACCACAGACGTCCCCAGTGACTCAGGCACTGTCCACTGTGGCTACACACTGCAGTTATCTAGGCAGATCTTTAATTACTGTTACCTAGATTCTGTGCCTGCAAACCAGTTTAGATGGTCTGAACTGCAGGTCTAGGCATCAGTATTTTTGTAAATAATCACCAGTTTCCAAAAATGGAGCTGCATCTGAACTCTTTCAATGATATAGTGGGGCTTCTGTCTCCTTCCCCACCGTGACAAGTTCTGAATTAGTTAGCACCTGCTTTTATTAACATTGGATCCTTATTTCATTTTTTTAAATTGTTTACTCTAATTTATCATCAACTTATATTTTTTTTTGGTTGAGGGAGCCTGAAGATTGAGCCTAGGTCCTCATATAAGTCAACCACATATTCCACTACTGAGGCACACTCCCATCCCTATCATTAATTCTTTCAGACATGTTGCTAATTAATAGATATTGTATGTGGTTTCATTCTTTTTATCCCAAAACATTTCAGATGTCTGAACTAAGCAAGTGCAAAGAATATGTTTTATAAACTCTTTTTTCCAAAATCTTACTCCTTAGCATCTAAAACTAAATTGGCAACTTTGACAACTGTAGGCATGTTCTTATTATGTGTCTATGTTTTTTCCTGTGTTTATAAACATATATTCTCATATGTACACATACACACAACTCCCATAATTCAGAGTTTTGTGTGAAGATATCCAGTAGGAAGTAATGAATGAAGAAACACATGGATAAAGACACAGAAGCTGAAACTATAAGATAAATAACTTTTATTTTCACATATAAATGTATGAATATGTAGCTTATATTTAAATATAACCTTATTTCCAGTTGGCATCTGATAATAGGACATCTGTTATAAATTTTATATTTTAATTCAATCAGTCTATGTAAATAACTGATATATACATAAAGCAGGATATGACTTTTAATTTTTTAAATGTTAGTATATTACATTGATTCCTTTAATAATGATTAAAGTTTTATTATATTCCTAAATGGGTATTTCCAAGATGAATCTTGAAATGTAAAGAAGGCTCCATCAACCCCAGGATGTCAAATGTAAATTAACTTTCAAACTAAATGGGTGCTTCAGGTCATGAGAATAGTTCCAAACAGCATCAGACATGATTAAGTCCAATAATTACATTTGGTTTTAGCAGCACAATTCTCTCCCTTCACAAAACCTGAAGCAGAAAATATACATATGAATATATATATATATATATTTATATATGTATTATATTACAAAGGAAATACGACACATGATTGACAGATAAGTAGCTTTACTAACAGGTAAGAGTGACTGTTTCATTGTGTTTTATGCACATAGTCTCATTAATCTGTCCAACAAACACATGAACTTGACACCTATATGGATGAAGAAACTTAAAGTCTTAGTTCTTAAAGAGAGTTAGTAATTTGCCAAAGATCATAAAGGTTTAATTGGCTGAGATAAGAATTAAATGCTGGTCCATCAATTAAAGCACCTGCACTTTTAACCACAGTAGTTGAAAACAGAGAGCACAACTCCTCACTGGCCTTGATTTAGGGGGGCCCTCAAATGAACCCAGTGCTCTGAGAAGACAACCTGACCTCTCCTTCCTAGAATTCAGAGTATCCTGCATCCAAACAGCCCATCCTCTGGCCAGAAAAGCTCCTCCAGCCTCCATGAAGAAAGCTGCTCCAAATGAATCACATTAGCACTCTTTGTTTTGAGTATTTATTTCTTTATTATTTGCTCTCATTATCTAGAAATCTATATTTTAACCCTAATTGTCTCCCTGTGGTCATGATTAAGGCATGGCCGAGATTTGCATTGCAAACACCTCTGCCTTCAATGGATGCAGATGAATTCTGAACTTGGCGGCTAACAGCATTTATTGCTTCATTTTCATGTCTTCCTGGTCTCCTTCTGGGGCAAAGTTGTTCTTTATTTTCCAAGTTCCAAAGGTTAGGAAGAGGTGGGTTCCAGGATAACGATTTCAAGCCTGTATTGACTCTACTGAGTGGATCAAAATTGAACTTTTTTATTGTTGAAACCATAGCTTTGAATAAAAAAAACTCATGGATCAGTGTTGCATGTACATTTCACTAATGAATATTTATCAGGCCACCCACAGAGTGCACAATCTTACAAAAGCTACACTATTTATGTGATGGCTATTTGAGAGCACCAAAGCGGTCTTTGAATGGGACATGCTGTAGATGGGATACATTATTATCCTTCCCAGGGGAGGTGAAAAGCCTTCAATGGATATTTGCTTGTCTTCAGTTTTGTTGTCTTAAAGGTTTTATTTATTTTAGAAATAGTTACAACCTAGCCAGGTAAATATATTGCCATAAATTCCATTTAACTTTTTTCCCCTCCCTGGAATAGGCTCATAAAAGACAACAAAAACCTGCAGAAAATTCAATGAGGGAATAAGATTGTCAATACAACATGGGTATCTAGAAATAAAATGGCACAATCAGGTATAAAGAAGAGTCTGCATTCGAGTTAATAAAAATCAATCTAGAAGAAAGCAACCTGCACCTTGGTGTCTAAGTAATCTTATCTTTTAATAACAATAAAACTTTCTGAGGCTTTTTCCTTTGTGTCTCTAAGAGTTTGTCAGCCAAGTTCTGCGGTAGGATCGATGGAGAACTGCCAGCCAAGCCTCCCTCTCAGCTCCATCAGGAGAGATGGAAAGAGGCTCCCCCATGAGGCATCTCTGCTGTCCCCACAGCTCCCCAGCTGAACTCACCTGAACTCAGCAAACCAGAACACTGACAGGCCAAGGATTGGTTCAACTGCAAAACCAAGCACAAATAAGAAGAAATGGAAATTTTGTAGCAGAGTGTTTGTACTGGGTACTATAATGAAATGTACTTAACAAATGGTAGCTGTGCCACTTGAATAGATGGCTCTAAATAGTCAAGTGAAAAAATAATAAATCTGAACTCAAGAGCATCATAAAACTATTTTATTTTTATTGAACTACCATATTTCCATGTTTCTAAGAAGCCACTGACTGCAAGACACATTACCAATTTAATAACTTTCCTGGGGATAAAGGAAAACATGATCACATCATACACACATACACACACACACACACACACACACACACACACACAAACACACGCACATATATTTGTTTTAATTGTCATCTTGGCACAGTCTAAAATCACCTGGGAAGGGCGTCTCAAGGTGAAATTGCCTAGATTAGGTGGTCTGTGTGTGCCTGTGAGGGATTTTCATAAATGTGTTTACTAAGATAGAAAGCCCCACCTTGAATGTGGGTGACACCATTCTACGGTCTAGGCCCTGGACTAAATGATAAAGGAGAGAGCGAGCTGAACACTATCATGCATGTGCTTAATTTACTCTTCTCTTGCTCTTGACTACCTACTGTGTGATGTGGCTAGCTTTGTCAAGATCCTGCCACCTTAATTTCCTCACAATGATGGACTGTAACCTGGAATTATGAGACAAATAAACTCTTTATCCCTTAAATTGCTCTTGTCATAATATTTTATTTCAGCCACAGGAAATGAAACTAAGACATATATAATATGGGCCAAACCTCTGAGATGGTCATTTATTTGCTCACACAGCTAATAATCTAATACTCTTAGTTCTTTGTGTTAAATTCAAGGTTTTTTTTTTCCATCACCCTATGCTATCTTTCTGACTTAAAATTGTAAAACATTTGTATCTAAATATGTTACTGACCACTAACTAGTAAAGAAAGATGCATTTTTTTTCAGATATTGTACAGTAAAATCTTCTCAGCTATGCTAGAAAGTCCTTCATTTGTTTATCTAAGATGTCTTCATCTCAACATATAAAGCAAAACCTCTCCTTGTAGTGGGCAGGGGACTAATAAAGAAGCTGCTGACCCAAAGGTATAGAAGCCTGCAGAACAAGAAAGGGTGGGTCTTGAAGACTCAGTTGGATTCTGAGGGAGCTGGCCTGTACTATTCCATCACTTACCTTGAAACAGAAGACACCTGGTTTGTGAATACAATGGTGAATTGGCTACATTAACTGCTTGTGGTCTGCTGAGAATCTTCTTTCTGAATCCTTGGGGTGATGAATGTGCAGTATCCATAAATCTTTAATTCACCAGACTACAGTCACCTGTCCCTGTAGCATTTTAAAGCAGGGTTTGCAAAAAGCTTTCTCCATCAAATAAACTAGAAGAAACTGATTCTGTTGTGAGAGCTTGACTGAGGTTGGTTATGATTTAGAAGCATCCTGGAAGTTCAGGAAAGCTAACGTTCAGATGTGTCTGACTAACAGACATGGTCCTTTGGTGGTAGGATCCAAGACTAGGCATGGGAAAGATGGTTCTAGGGGTTATGTGACATCTGCCACACTGCTGCCAGCAAGCATGGTGGCCACAGAATTCATAAGCTGGGGAATAGGTGTGCCCCTCCCTTCACAGTGGTGCCATCCCTGATAGTATATGGAATCCCTTCTTTCTTCCCCAAATCCCCAGGCTGCTATTTCCACTATGTTCCCCACATTAAACTAAAGGCAATGTGAGACTAAGGGCACTGAGAGACTTTTCTTTGCATTTCTTGGTCCCAATAAATACTGAAGAGTAGCTATAATTATTCACTTATGTATTTATGTTAATTCAGCCAACTACAATTTTGGTGGGAACTTTTTTGAAGTGTAGATTAACATTTGTATTTCTGCCGTTCTGCCGCTACTTTGTGTTTTGGACCTAATGTTCTCCATGTCCCATGAAGACACTTTAAGAAGAGACAACTGTGATTGTGAATACTGTGAACTGCACAGAGGAGAAAAAGAGGACCTTGAACCAGTGAAGTTGCCAAAGCAGCTGAAAGTGGCTTCCCTAGGTGATAATCAGACCCCTCAGCGACCAGAGGGAACTCTTCAAGGCCTCAAGACAAAGCAATACAGTAAAGGGAAAGAATTGTCCAAATCTTACTTTGTTTTGCCTTTTACATGCTTTGTGAATAGAAGGAGACTTAGAAAGCAAATAAAAAAGTTGAGCTCAGTCATTGTTAAAAATATGAATACTAGCAAAGGTACCCAGGAAAAGAAAGTCTTGCTGTTGGTAGGAATGTGTATTAGTCACTGCTGAAAGCAGCATGCATGAAAATTCCTCAAGACATCAAAAACAAGGTAATTATATGACCTAGAGATCTCACACCTGTGCACACTAAGTCAAATAACACCAGGATGTCATGGCTGGCTTCATTGTCAACTTGACAACTAGAGCACTGGGAAGAGGAAACTAAATGAGGAATTCTCTTTGAGTACTGGCCTGTTGGGCCATGTCTGTGAGGTTTTTCTTGATTGTAGAGTGATGTTTGGAGGACCCCCCACCCAGAGTAATGCACCATCTCCTGGAACAAGGTGTCCAGGTGTATAATAGAGAAGCAGACTGGGGCTGGAGAGATGGCCTAGTGGTGAAAAGCGCCGACATCTCTGTACAGAGGAACCCGGGTTCCATCCCCAGCACCACCATGGCGCTGAGACCGTTATGAACCTCCAATTCACAGAGAGCTCCAGTTCCAGGGAAATACACCACCCTCTTCTGACCCCACGGCATTGCACGACACAGGTGCACAACTTGCATGCAGACAAGTACATTTGATACACAAACAGAATACAATAAATCCGGGCATCGGTGGCGCACTGCCTTTAATCCTAGCACGGGGCGAAGGCAGGCAGCGCGTCTCTGTGTGTTTCAGGCCAGCTATGGCTCAAGAAGTGAGTCCCAGGACAGCCAGAGCATACAGGGAGATCCTGTCTCAAAAAAAAAAAAACAAAAGAAACAAGAACTGATGTGTGGAGAGACAGCTCAGCAATTTAGAGCACTGGGTGCTCTTGCAGAATACCCAGGTTCAAATCCCAGCACCTGCGTGGCAGCTAACAGCTGTCCACCACTCCAGTTCCAGGGGATCCAACTCCTTCTTCTGTCCTCTTCAGGTGTGTCACAACACTGGTACACTTACATACATGCAGGCATAACACCCATACACACAAAGTAAACATCAATCAATTAAAAAACTTTTGAAAAGAAAGCAGGCTAAACACAGACCAGAGGAGCAAGCCAATAAGCAGTGTTCCTCTGAGAGCCATGCATCAGTTCCTGTGTCCAGGTTCCTGCCCTGAGTTCCTGCCTGACATCCCTCAAAGATGGACTAACACTTTGAAGTGTAAGATACAATAAACCCTTTTCTCCTCAAGTCGGTTTGGGTCACAGTGCATTACCGCAGTACTGGAAAGTAACTAGAACAGTATACAAGAACTGTCTGTACTCTCACGTTCACTGCCACATCTTTTACAATAGCCATGATATGCCATCAATCTGTGTCCATCAATGGATGTGTACATAAAGAAAATATGATGTATATACACAGTGGGATACTACTTGACCTTTAAAAAGGAGGTCCTGCCAATTGCACCAGTGAGGTTGAACCTAGAGGACATTACTCTGTGTGGACTATGGCAGACATAGAATAAATACTATATGACCTCATGTAAGAAATCTATTGTAGTTGAAGAAGCCCAGAGTAGCATGGTGGTTGACTGTGGCTAAAGTGTAGGAGAAAAAGATCATTCAAACTTTCATTTATAAGATGAGGGTTCCAGATATAACCTGAGCGATAAAGGACACATTATTTGATTGCAGTAACCATTTCGCTATGTAGACATATCAAACCGCCATATTATATGCCTTGAATATATAAACACCTTTGTCAACTAAACATTTTTTTAATTTTATTAATTTATTTATTATTATTATTTTTTATGTGCATGAGTGTACTGTCTGCATGTACATAGGTGCACCCGTGTCAGGCAATGCTGTGGAGGTCAGAAGAGGGCGTTGGATTCCTCTGGAACTGGAGTTAAAGACGATTCTTAGCCACCATGTGGGTGCCGGGAATTGAACCCAGGTCCTCTGCAAGAGCAGTCAGCGCTCTTAACCGCTGAGCCATGTCTCTAGCCCCTGTCAACTAAACACTTTAATTTTAAATGCTCTGACTATAAAGAAAATCTAAGGTATGGGGCTGGAGAGATGACTCAGCAGTAACAGTATGTACTACTCTTGCAGAGGACCAGAGTTCAGAGTTCAGAGTTCAGAGTTCAGCACCCACATAAGGCAGCTCACAACTCCCTGGAACTCCAGCTCCAGAGGTTCCCACACTCTCTTCTGGTCTACCCAGACACAAACCCATATTGATAACACCTACATACGCATATACTTTTAAAAATTAAAATATTTTTTGAAAATAGGAAGAAAATATAAACTAAACATGGTGACTTATGCCTATAATGTCCGCTCTTGCAAGGCTGAGGCAGCAGAAGTGGGTTCAAGCCCAGTCTGGATTACAATAAAAACAAAATACTGAAAGAAAAGAGCATCTAAGCCAGATATTTCCAGAGAAAACACCCCTCCCCATTCTCTCATACATCAGAGTAGATAGGTACTCCGAGGCTCACCCTCAGCCCTGTCCAGTGGCCAGGGAGGGCACTGCACACTAGCACAGCAGAGAGAGAGAGAGAGAGAGAGAGAGAGAGAGAGAGAGAGAGAGAGAGAGAAACACAAACATAAAGACACAGATGCAGACTCACACAGAGAAGAGAGAGAGAGAGGAGAGGGGAGAGAGAGAGAAGGAAAGAGGGAGAGAGATCAGGACACTTGGGTTTGACTCTCCCATGTGCCCACGGGCTCTTTTCTCTTTTGTAAAATGGGAGCAGATGTCCCCAGGCAATTTTTCTCTAAAGGACTTTAGAAAGTAGCAGCTGCTGCAGGCTTTGCCTGTCCTTCCAGACGCTTCTGAAGATGAGGGAATTTCCTTCCTTCCTGGGCTGCCCCTCCCTGCGTCTCCACCCACAGAGCCTAGCTTGCCTGGTCTGCTCCACCGCAGAGCATGAGGACAGATCTGATATACATAAATCAACATATTACTCATTTTCTAGCACTGCCTTTGACAGCTGTTACATGAGCACATTGTTAGAAACTGTCAAGCAATGATACACAGTGCCTTTTACAACATATGTTGACTTTTATCTAATGTAGTTCCATAATTAGCCCCGGGGAAAGCGAAGCCAGGCATCCACCTGGCTGTGTGATCTCAGTTAACCTTTGCTGTGCTCTGAGGAAAAGTGAGCAGGGTGGGGGTGGAGCTCCAGGCAGCTGGGGCCCAGGACTCAGGGGAAGCAAGTGCTGAGGCTGCAGCGGGGAGGACACACTGTTTTTTTTTTTTTTTTTTTTTTTTTTTTTTTTTTTTTTACGTTTTTATGCACCAGCTCATGGAAAATAAGTCAGCAATCTGAGCCTCCAGGGACTGGAGACCTGGCTAGGTTGTTTCAGATCCCCAGACCTGGATGAGGTCAGCAGTCACATGCAAAAACTTCTCCCTGGAACTGGACCACTCCAAAGGAGGGAATATAGGGAGAAAGCTGACTGTCACTTCCAACATAATATTGGAGGGACAGCTTGATGTTTCTTTCTTTCAGGAAAAGATGTAACTTGCAAACTACACATGAGAGAAAAAGAGGCACATGTCGTTTCAGGGCTCAGTTGCAGGTAGCTTGCCTCTCAGCAAGATGGCATGGGGGCTTGGGGTGGGAGGGTCCTGATTCCAGTTCTGGCTCTTGCATGTGCTTGCAAAGTAGCCATGAGAACCCATGTAATTCTTCAGGTCCTCCATTTCCATAGCAAGAAGAACTCCTCAATAAAACTGACACGGGTGTTCTCCATGGCCTCTTCTCCACATCCTGGACGTTATCTAAGTATCTAGGTCGAGAAAAGGACTGGTCTCTAGCATGGATCAGAGAGCAAAGGACCCCCTCCAGGATGAAAAAAGAAAAGAAAAGAAAAAAGAAATACTTGAGGGGGCTTTTGCATGTGTAGATGTACTCTATGTTCACGTGTTTGCTGTTGAATGTGAATGTGTATAGAGGCCAAAGGTCGATGCTGGGTGTTTTCCTCTGTCAGGCTCCACTTTATTTTTTGAAACAGGGTGTCTTGCTAAACTGGAGCTCACTGTTCTGGCTAGACTGGATGCCCACCAAGATATAGGCATCCTCCTGGCCCTGACTTCTGAGAACTGGGATTACCGGTATATGCCACCCTGCCCAGCTTTTTTGTGGGTGCTATAGATCGGAACTGGGGTCTTCATGCCCACACAGCAAGCACTTTACTGATTGACTGAACCATCTTCCCAGTCCAAGAAATAGTTTAATGAATGAATTCGTTCATGGGGATTTCTAATGAAGACTAAATGAGATGATACTGGAACAGCTTGAGGAAAGAAAATCAGTGCCCGAACACAAGTTGTCTGTTCTAACTTTCCATGACTGCTTTGGGAGCCAGTCAGGAATAGAGTCCCAGCTACCATGGAAGCAATGAACCAGAATAAATCTGAAAGAATCTGAAAGGCATATTGGGACTAAAGTCACAAGAGTTTTCTAACTATTCTTTTAAAATATTTGAAGACAGCATTTCCCATGCAGACACTCCAAGTCAAAAACGGAGAGGACAGATGAACTCCCAAAAGGCTCTGGCAAAAGCACTGTCACAGTGCCTACATTCCGCTGCTTGCTAGTACTTGCTCTACCTCTGGGCTGTTACCTCCTTGAAGTCAATCAAGCTCAGTGTCCTGTTGTCAGGGCATCCCAGGACCTATTCCAGAGATGCACAGGCTGCATTGCTGAACAGCAGATGCCCACAGCTGCCCTGATTCTGCAATGCTTGGGTTCATGGAAAAGGGGCAGGACATAGATGAAGAGAGTGCTCCAAAGCAGGAAGGTACATAGGAGCCGAAAAGTTCTATAAACCAACAGAGAAAAAAATCTCAAGGGCAAATTCCTCACTTTCCAGCAAAACATAACCTGGGAAATCCAAGTTAGAACTCAAGTAGATGTACCCAACTAGCAAGGACAAATGACCTTATTGAGACATGAGAAAAATTAAGTAGCATTATAATGCAAGATCTCCAACGAAGTATCAAATGGTAAGAAATTAAACATGCTGGTGGAACTTGGAAAATGAAGAGAAAGGGATTCTATTGAACAGAAAGGTCAAGGAGTGATGGACTTAGGACACATGAACCAAAGCGAGCCTCAAAGATTGGTAGAATAGGAGGAAACGGAGGGCATCAGAGAAGAGATTTAAAAGTGGGGCCAGCCGGGCATGGTGGCACACGCCTTTAATCCTAGCACTTAGGAGGCAGAGGCAGGCGGATCTTTGTGAGTTCAAGGCCAGCCTGGTCTACAGAGAGAGTTCCAGGACAGCTGGGGCTACAGGGAAACCCTGTCTCGAAAAGACCAAAATAAATAAATAAATAAATAAATAAATAAATAAATAAATAAATAAATAAATAAATAAAAATAAAAGTGGGGTCAGCTCTGCGGCATTGCACGACACAGGTGCACCAACCTACATGCAGACAGTGCACTCATACACATAAAAAAGTAGGGTCAGAGATAGGCTGGAGAGAAAGCTCAGCCATTAAGACCACTGACTGCTCTTGCAGAGGACGGGAGCTCTAGTCACGTGGTGACTAACAACCCTCCATAATTCTGATTCCAGGGGATCCGATGCCCTCTTTTGACCTCTGTGGGCATTGCACGACATGGGTGCACCTACCTACATGCAAGCAATACACTTGTACACATAAAATAAAAGTAGTAATCATTTAAAAAAAAAAACAAGTGGGGACAGAGGTCCAGACTTCATCTATTATTTCATATCCAAAGCCAGAGAAGAGGATGCAGGACATGAGGTTGGGGAGGAGTTTGATCAGAATGATGTCAGCGTCTTGATTATCCCATGGGATTTGGGCAGGATCTAACAGGATGTAATGGACCCAAGAGCTGACTGAGATAGCAGTGTGCTGGACAAGCGGAAGAGCCATAACAACAGGAGGGAGAGGGCCTGAGCATGGGAAACATAAATGTCACTCCTTCAGCCAAGAGCATGATCTTTTCATTATAAAAACAAAAAAGAAGGAAAACTGTTTGCCTACCTATCTATCAGGCATGGAACCAACCTTGTCCTTAAATCAGTTTGCTGGGTGTCTTTAGAATTTAAGAGCATAAGCTCTGAGTCCCACAGACCTGGTTCAACCACTAGACCAGTGATCTTCCTAGTCTGTGATCTTGTTAGGCTCCTTAATATCAAGCTCCTCATCTGTGAAATGGAGAAATCAATAGTACCTATGCAGTGTTTCAAGCGAATTAAAAGAGGTAATGCATGCCAACGGCTGAGAAAAAACAAGCACCACAGTGAATGCTGTCTGTGATACTATTTTATTATTAAAGAACATTGTTCCATCAGGTCAGAGAAACATCTTCAAACAAAGATCATAATGAATAAATGCCTTGAGAAGTATGAGCCACCAATGAATGGATGAAAAATTGCTTACCTTCAGACATTCAACAATTAAGCAATTTAGTAATTGAAAATCAAATCATTTGACAAGAGCAAGGGTGAACTCCAGGATTCCCACCCATGAAATACTCAGCTAAAGAGTCCCTTTCCCTTGCATGAGAGCAGAAGCTGCAAATGGGTTATCAGTCTTGTGATTGGATTAGCAATCCATCAACTCCCAGGTAATCAAAGGGAGTATGTTGAGTAGGCCTGACCAAATCAAAGACACCTTTAGAAGAAGGCTAAGTGTCAGAGATGTGAGTTCTTCATAGCCTTGAAGATGCAGACTCCATAAGCTCAAGAGCTGCAAGAAAACACATTCAGTCTCAAATGAGACCATAGCCCAGGGCAGCACCTTGACTATATATAGCTTTTTGAGACTGAATGAATGACCATGTTAAACTGTGCTCAGACTCTGGCCCATGCAAACAGTGATAAAAATAATTTCAAACTAAACCACCAGAAACTTTCTAGAAATTTCCTAAGAAGCAATAGAAACATTCAGTGCTGGATATACATACATACACACACACACACACACACACACACACACACACACACACACACATATATATATATATATATATATATATATATATATATATATATAGAGAGAGAGAGAGAGAGAGAGAGAGAGCAAGAATCAGAAAATTTTATCCACCATTTTTGACAGAATATTTTGATCCCATTTGGAAATCATACTAAAGTTGAAGATCACCATGGGTTAAATGAGTGTGTGCTTTGGGTACTAGGATAGATCTTGACAAGAGTGCATATGTACAATGCTCCTAGCTAATGGCTTCAGTGGTCAGACTGTAAAGGCAATCTCAACCCATGTCCACTATAAGAATAAATCATGGTATATTCAGAAAACAGGATAGTAGCCATTAAATAAAAAGAGCAAACTACACTTCTAAAAGAATGTGGATGAATCTCGAAAACTGAGCAAAGAAGCAACATTCAAAAGAGTCCAAATTTTCACTTCCATAAACAAACACTATGCTTGAAGAATATTCAGAAGTACTTAATTAGGGGAGTTTTAGAGGCAAAGAAATAATTTTTGTGAACTCTGGGAGGGTTATTATTCCCTCTGGAGAGAAAAAGGGATTGTGACCAGGAAAGGGAATCAGAGGGTCTTGTGAGATCCTGGCAGTATTTGAGAATTCTCTTTTACACAGACATTTGCTATATAACTTTAAAAGCTATCCATATTTATCATGTGCATAACTATGGAGGACACATATCACAAGAAACAAGGAGACAGAAGACCTCCAAATGGCAGGTCTTTGATTATAGAAATCTGCCTGGAAAAGTCCCTGGAGCAAAGATGTCGAGGTTCCCTTGATATGCGGGAGCCTCACATGAGCGTCTGGCTGCCGAGGCCCAAATCCGATGGCTCATGGTGCCCCGTGCCTGCTCCCAGCATCTACAGACCCATTGGCTGGATGACACCCGGCAGCTGCCCTGGGAAGAGGGGTGCGGTGAGGAGCGGCCACTGGCAGCAGACTAATAATAAGACTCATTTCTTTGAGACTCGAAGGACACAATCCAGGGAGTCTGGAGAATGCTAATGCTCCCTGCCAGGACTCTGGGGGATGGGTGGGTATTTTATTTTTTTAAGGTCAATTGTTTCAGGTCAGTACACTTATTAGAAGGGGATCAGCGGACAAAGAACATGAGCCGCTATTGGGCATTCATTCACCAATCATACCTGGATTCTCTTTACTTGTTATGACTGGAAGTCTGATTTTTTAACATAAAAATATTTTATTGTCATTGCTTTCTTGAGAAGTAACATAATTACATTGAAAGACTTTGTATAGGTTGGAGAATTTGGAAAGGGACTGAATGGCAATCTCGCATTACAGGAACAGTGACAATCTCACATTATTGTTGAAACTTGGGGGGCTGGAGAGATGGCCTAGCAGTTAAGAGCGCCGACTGCTCTTACAGAGGACCCGGATTCGATCCCCAGCACCCACATAGCGGCTGAAAACCATCTTTAACTCCAATTTCAGAGGAATCTGACACCCTCTTCTGACCTCTGCAGCATTGCACGACACGGGTGGTGCACAGACCTACATGCAGAGAGTACATTCATACACATACGAAAATAAATAAAAATTAAAAAAAAGAAGTTTAACTTAAAAAAAAGAAACTTGAAAGTACAGTTTTGTTCGTAAACAATATTCGAAAATTAAGATAGACATAGAATTTTAAATTTATGTTCTAAGATATAATTACAGATGTTTAGTTTGAGAAGTACATCAGTTCAGTTATTACAATACATTATATTTCTTTTTATAACTTCCCAGACTGTGATTTTTATCCCTAGATGTTCAATTAGGGCACAGGTGAAGGCATACTGGAGCTGTAGAAGAGTAATAGAAAAATAATAGAAAACCCCTTGGTGCCCCCTAATGGGAGAAGTCCTACGTGAAGGCTTGGATACCCAGGACCATGTGTGGGGTGCGAACAGCTGAGCCTCAGGGGAGGGGGAAGGTCCTTTCCAGAGAACCAAGACCAGAAGAGTCATAAATAAGGGAGGCCGCCCCTGTTCTCAGCATAAGAAGCAAAGCCTCTGCCGTGCACAACTGGGACCTCAGGGGAGGGGGTTGTGGGGAAGGTTGGAACCCAGAAAAGACTGAAACTGCTGCCCAGCGTCAGGAAGTCCTCCATGCCCGACTCGGCTCCACCATCAGCCTGCTGCCAGAGGGATCTGGGACTGCGCCTCACAGCAGGGAATGCAAGGTTCAGACTCAAATGAGAGGATCGGAGCTGGAGCTCACAGAAGGGGACCACTGCTCCAGCTCTCAGAGTATGACAGTTCCTGTTGGGGGTGGGGGGACAGCACACCTCCAGCTCACAGGAGGGGATCATACATAGCTCCAGGTTCATTGGAGGAGACCACAACTTCAGGTTACAAGACGGGACCTGAGCTCCAGGTTCACGGGGAGGAGACTTCAGCTCCAGATTCACCAGAGGGAGCCACAACTTTAGCTCAACCTGGAAGTGAGGTCCCCTTCTGTAAGCTAAAATTGTGGTCCCTTCCCATGAGCTGGAGTTGTGGTCCCTTCCTGTGAACCTAGACCTGTGGTCCCTTGCCAAGAACCTGGCGCTGTGGTCCCTTCCTGTGAACCTAGACCTGTGGTCCCTTGACATGAACCTGGGGCTGTGGTCCCTTCCTGTGAATCTAGACCTGTGGTCCCTTCCTGTGAACCTAGACCTGTGGTCCCTTCCATGAACCTGGGGCTGTGGGCCACTCCCGGGTTCTTTGGGGGTCAGAATGAAGACCTGCAATCATTCTGGAGAGAGTTGTGATGGTGGTACAAGTCTGAGGCTTCCAGAGGCCCACCTTTTGTCCTAGTCCTTAGCAAGTTTGTTTCCTCTTCATAAGTAGGTCTGATTCCTATTGATCTGAAACAAATTTCCACAGTGATTGGCTCCATATAACTTACATTTATAGTCACAATGTCTCTAAGGTTAGTCTGGGCAAAGGGCAACTGGATTCCAGACCCTGCCCAAGCTCAAGCAGAGACCTATGGTTCTCATGGGAGGCTGAGTAGAATCCACTTCTAACTCCATTGTTATAGCAGAATTCAGTTGTAGGTCTGAGGTTCTGGTTCCTTAATAGCAAGATATGAGAATGGCCCACATTTCTAGTGGCCATGCATATTCTTCATCATGTAGCCTGCCTCCACCTTCAAAGGCATCAGCAGAGAAGCTACTGCATGTCTCTAATACACGGGTGCTTCAGATCTCTAATGTTCATGACTGTAGACACGTATATACACATGTGTGTATACATGTCTACAGTCATGAACACGTGCATACACTCTTCTTTCATTGAAATCAAATAGTTTGAACCAGCCCACCTGAATGTTCACCCTGTGTTAATTTGTACTTCCCATATAACTTTGAAATGTCTGCACAGCAGTTCCTAGATTAACATTGGGACTAACTGGGAAAATACGGTTATATCAGAGGTTGGGAATCTTGGGAAATCTTAGAACTTTGCCTACTTCTATCATTAAGTGCTCGTATTGTTCTTCTGAATGCAGAATTCATAGGCATGTAAACAGATCAATGTTCCTAAACAGATGAGTGTTGTCCAGGACCACTGAAGTCAGTGAAAAGCATTTACTGGGATATGATATGCCCAAAGCCTCACTTGGGAGAGGTCAAGTTAATAGCAGTATTCATTTACTCCTTCAATATATTTTTTTTAATCCAGTAAGTAAACTCAGGCATTGTTTACAACACACAAGCTGAAATCCCTGACTTCATGACATTTTTATTCAAAGGGAGGAGATAACAATAAACAAAGTAAATAAATAAACAAGACAATTTCAGATAGTGGTTAGTGTTGTAAGTGAAAAAATAAAGCAATAGATATCGTGGAGAACCAGAGAACCATTTTAAGTTAGATGGCAAGAGGGAGCTTCTCTGTACTAGCATAGAGGAGCACCTGTATCCAGTAGGCAGCAGGCCATGTAGTGATCCAGGGGAGTCTACTGGGCAAGGGAACAGGAAGG
This sequence comes from Rhizomys pruinosus, assembly GCA_009823505.1. Classification (NCBI taxonomy): domain Eukaryota; kingdom Metazoa; phylum Chordata; class Mammalia; order Rodentia; family Spalacidae; genus Rhizomys; species Rhizomys pruinosus. The sequence continues at coordinate 2,663,141 of VZQC01002030.1, read as the reverse complement.
CATCTTGGCTCAGTACCACACATGAAGAAAGCAATTAGTGTGGTGTATGTGAAAGGACCAGGAGGAACAATATCAGAGAAGCCATCAAGACTCAATAGCACAAAATTTTGAAGGCCTTTAAAAGTAGTTTGACATTTATTGTAAATGTAGTGAGAAGTAGCTATGTAAGGCAGAGAGCCAACATGACCTAATCACTCAGTCTGAGATAAAGTATACTAGGGAAACAAGAGAGAAAAAGAAATGAAAGGCGATGTCTCATAAAACTATGGGCTTGGATTGGTGGTGACAGTGATGATTGATGATGGTGACAGTGGTGGTGATGGTGGTGGTGGTAGTGGTGGTAGGGATGGTGATGTAATGGTGACAGTGATGGCAGTGGTAGTGGTTGCAGTTAGTAGAGATAGTGATGGTGGCAATCAAAGCGATGGTGGTGATGGTAAGATTGTGGTGATAATGGGAGAGTTTTAGTGGTGGTAGTAATGGTTATCAGATAGAGTTGATGATGGTGTGTGGTGGTGGTGTGATGGCAACACTGGTGATGGGGGTGTTGGTGATGGTGGGTAGTGATGGTGGCAGTAATGATGGTGTTGATAATGGTGGTGCTTGTGGGTAGTGGCAGTGGTGGTGACAGTGATAGTCAGTTCGGGAATATGTTTGGAGAATCCAAAGATATTATATTATTAGATTAAATGAGAGTATGAAAGGCAAGGGAAAATCAAAATCAGAGGAAGACCTTGTAGCAGAGGGAACATGGAAGAACTCATCGCCAAAAGGCTGGAAGAGTAGATGTGATGGCCTGGGGAAAAACTGTCAGCAAGAAGGAGGGTCATGTATCAAGTGGGGAATAACTCATAATAAATGATGAGTTTCACATGATGTCAAAGAAGAAAACTTTTGTCTTCTGGGTATGACATGACCAGTGTAATCACGGGCATACTACAGCTATGGCTACCAGCACATGACCTACCCCTTCCCCAAAAATGGCATGAAAGGGAGGGAGACTATTTGAGAAGAAGAAAGAGGTCTGTAGGAGTGGGAAAATTACCAAAGAGTGTAAAGTGTGAATATGTTCATTATACACTGTATACATGTATGAAATTGTCAAAATTAAATTATAAATAATAATAATAAACCAAGGGAATTAATAAAGAGACAATTGGTGGGTTCCCTGTGTGCATAAAAAAAGAAGATCCAGTCATGATACTTCATGATACATGATACTACATGATACAAGCAACATGAAGCTCAGTCAGAACCAACCAGCCCCACGGTGCTCTGCAAAGTCTACTACTGTGCATACATTAGCAATGGCCCATTATACCAAAATCCACCTGCAGATTCAATGCAATCTCCATCAAAATTCTAATGCAATTCTTCATAGAAATTTTAAAAAATAATCTTAAATTTCACATGTGAACAGAAAAAGTCCAGGATAACCAAAACCATCCTGAACAATAAAAAATATTGCTAGACGCATCACTTCCCCAGATTTGAAGTTACACTAGGGAGCTATAGTAATAAAAATAGCATGGTACTGGCATAAAACAGATAAATTGATCAATAGAATAGAATTGAATACCCACATGTAAGCCCACCCACCTACAGTCTCATTTTTTTTACAAAGAAGCCAAAACTATGTATTAGAAAAAGAACATCTTCAACAAATGGTCATATTGGATAGCAGCATGTAGAAGAAGGAAACCAGACCCTTATCTCTCATCCTGCCCAAAACTCAACTCCAAATGGATCAAGGATCTTAATGAGACTTGATATCATGAATCTGACAGAGAAGAAAGGAGGGAATATTCTTGAATTTATATGTACTTTCTCCTTTGGACTCATAGAACACAGTCATTAAGACCAACAATTGATAGATAGGACCTCAGTGAAATCCAAACCTTCTATATGACAAAGGTCACCATAATTCAAGTGAAGAAGCAATCTGATGAATGGAAAAGTCTTTACCTGATATACATTTAACAGAGTGTTAGTGTTTAGAACATACAAAGAACTAAAAAAAACTAAACATCAAGAAAATATTCAACCCAATTTAGAAATGGGGCATGGAACTTAACAGAGAGTTCTCAAAAGATGAAATGCAATAGCTAAGAACTTTTCAATGGTCAACATCCTTAGCCATCAAGTCAATTTAATCAATTGAATGCAAATTAAAACTACATTGAAATTTCATCTTATCCCAGTAAGAATGGACAAGACTTTTTTTAAATAATGACAATTGCTGGTATGAATGTAAGGAAGGAGGCCAGTAAGTTCTCTTTAACTGCTGGTAGAAGCTCAAACTGGCCCAGCCACTATGGAAATCAATGTAGAGTTTCCTCAAAATGCTATGAATAGGTCTACCACAAGATCCATTTAAACCACCTCTGGGCATTACCCAAAGGACTCTATGTCCTACTGCAGAGATCCTTGTTATTCTATATTCATTGCTGCTCTATCCTCAAGAGCCAGGAAATGGAAACAATCTAGATATCCATCAACCAATGACTAGATAATGAAAATGTGGTACTTTTTTCACAATGGAATATGATTCAGCTGTTAAGAAAAGCAACACTATGAAATTCATAGATAAATAGATGGTACTAGAAACAGACCCAGAAAGACAATCACATGTTTTCTCTCATTTCTGGATGTTAGATTTGAATCTTTAGATAAATGTTTTATTTGGAATACCCAGGGAGGTCAGGAAATTCTTAGAGAGCCATGGGGGAAGGAATTTCAAAGAAGGGAAGATAAACTCGGTGGTTTAAAGGGATAAAAGGATATCATGGAACATAGAGGGTAAAAAGGCATTGAGATGGGAGGGCAAGGTAGGGGAAGAAATTCAGGGAGGGATACCTAACAATAAAGACCTTTTGAAAGGGCTGGAGAGATGGCTCAGTGGTTAAAAAGCACTGGCTGCTCTTGCAGAAGACCCAGGTTCAGTTCCCAGCACCCACGTGGCAGCTAACAACTGTAACTCTACTTCCAGGAGATCTGTTGCCCTCTTCTGATCTCCCCCATGTATCCCATGGCATGGGTGCACTTACACTCATGCAGGAAATATAATCATACACATAAGATAAAAATAATAAATTTAATTTTTAAAAGAGCTTTTGAAAGTGCAGGCATGGTGGTGCATGCCTTTAATCCTAGCACTCAGGAGGTAGAGGCAGGCGGATCTCTGTGAGTTCAAGGCCAGCCTGGTCTACAGAGTGGTTCCAGGCCATCTGGGACTAAAGGGAGACCCTGTCTCAAAAATACCAAAAAAAAAAAGAATTTTTGAAAAGTCATATGGAAACCTACTACTGAAAAACTTCCTAAAAACAACATATACATATACAAAAATAGCTTACATTGACTTTCCAGTAACTGGAGGACAATACGCCTATTAGACACCCCAGACTAACAAATTAAAATCTCATTTCCAGGAATAGGTTACCACTTTTGGAGATTTTGGCCAGTGAGTTCCTATAGACCTCAAACATTACTGGCTATTACCAATGCACTTGGTTACCCTCTGTGATGGTTAATCCTGTGTGTCAACTTGACTGGACTAAGGAACAAATAGAAAAAGGATGTTTGGATTGGACCACCTCAACCCAGATGGCCCACCCCAAATGTGGGTGTTACCTTCTGCCGGCAGGCAGTATAAAAGGCTACGGCAGAAGGAGCTGGTCCCTTTTCTCCTGCAGCTTGCCTCTCTCATCTGGTGAGTTTGTCTTGCTGCTGTGATCAACCTTTCGGATCCCAGCGTGTACTGAGACCGGAAGATCTCCTGGAATCTATTCGGGCCTTCAGCACTAGATTGGGACTACCGAGACATCCAGTCTTGCAGACTGAGCAGTTCCCTGGATTCTCTCTGCCTTTCCAGTGTGGTGCAGCTACTGTTGGACTCCTTGAACTCTGTCACGTGAGCAAATCAATAAATTGTATATAGCTATATATTCATCCTGTTACTTCTGTTTCTTTAGAGAACCCTGACTAATACACCCTCTGAAACTTGACATTAAGACCCTATTGCTGAAGACACTACATACATGGAGAAATTAACCTGGTACTGACCTGGAAGTTTCATTCCTACTGCCTACCTTTAATACTGCTGGAAGATGCTATCCATGCTAATGGAGAAGAAAAGTAATCATCAGTCTTACCTAGCTGCAAACACCACAACCTACAATAACAACTAGCCTGGCAAGACGTGCCCACTGGTGTAAAAGTGGCATAAATGTGACTGGAGTTTCTTTCTTATTAGATTTGAGGTCTGCTCCACAAAATGAAACTCATACCTGGCACTATTATCAGGACCAAAAACCTGTGGCTATACATATTATAGGTCATACTATCATTATTCTGCTAAAAAGGACATAGTATTAAACTGACTTTCAATGACCTATTGTTATTTACATATTAGTCCATCCCTCAACCCTCGTCAAATAAGCTCTTTTATAGTAGATGACAAAGACCAACAACTGGTCAAGGTGCAGAAGAGAAGACACTGCAGTGTGCTCAGCCCTAAATGGGATGTCATGTGCATGCCACCCACCAAGGCTCAGGGATTGTCATAGAAGAGGGAATCAAAAGATTGTTAGAGACAGAGGCCAGGACCTGAGGTTCAAACACAAAGAGCTGCACAAGCAGTTGGGGCAGACTATGTGCTGCTTTTGCAGCAGCTGAGGGCAGAGTTTGTGAAAACTGGCACAAGGGCTAAGCAAGCAACCCAACCCCCCCAACCAACTGGAACCCCCCAACTGGAATTCAGGAGAGAGTGGCTGGCAGCAGAGGGAATACAGTGTTCAGAAGGTGTCATCCGGGTTGCTACCCACCCAGCTCTTGCAGAACAGAAAGGGAAAAGTGAACTTTACCTTCCAATATATAACCAAAATTGAAAGCCAAGAACCTAGACAAGTCAACACTCCATTCATAAGGAGAATACAACAAAGACACCCAAAGGAATCAAGGAAAGCAATCTTTCAACAAGGTGAAGAGGCATTCAAGATTCGCATCAGAATACAGGCAGAAGGCTAACCACATGCTGAGAGCACAACTAAAGAACAATATGGGAAAAGCACAGAACAACTCCACACCAAACTGTACGGAGCCAGTGGAGGACTCCTACAATGGGATCTCCCTAGAGATAACCCAGGACATAGATCCCAAAATAACAATCACAGATGTATTCAAAGATATCATAAAACTAAGGGGAGAGAATGAAAAACTGAGAAAGGACCTAGAGGAAGACAAGGACAAACTTCGGAAAGAACTAAAAGGAGAAAATGACAGAGTCTGGAAAGAGCTAGAGGGACAAAAGGACAAACTCCAGAAGGAAGTGGAAACACTGAAAAGATCCTATGCTGAAATGAAAAAGGAAACCAATGAGCTATGAGAAAAGTTTGAGAAGCTCCAAAAGGAAATGGAAATATTAAAGAAAACACAGGAAGAGATGAAAAAGGGAAATGAACAATCATCCAATCAAGAGGAAAGAATGGGAAAAAGCCTCAGAAGCAGAATGGAAGAAGCAGAAAAAAGAATATCAGACCTAGAAGACAACACAGAACAACTAAAAAGCTCAAGTAAAAACTATGAAAAATTTAAAAATACACAAGAGTTGAACAACCAGGAAATGTGGGACACTATGAAAAGCTCAAACCTCCACATCATAGGGATAGAGGAAGGAGAAGAATCCCAAGAGAATGGTATTGATCATATTGTCAACAAAATAATAGAGGAAAATTTCCCCAAATAAAAAAAAGACAAACCCATGCAAATACAAGAAGCAAGTAGAACACCAAATAGACTAGACCAGAAAAGAAACCCCCCCCCACCATATCATACTTAAAATGCTAGATACCCAAAACAAAGAGAAAATTCTGAAAGCCACAAGAGAAAAACAACAAGTTACATATAAGGGAAAACCAATCAGAATTACAGCTGACTTTTCAACACAAACCATGAAAGCAAGAACATGGACCAAAGCATTCCCAGTGCTAAACACTAACACAGGCTAATATACCCAGCAAAAATGTCGATTCTAGTTGAAGGAAAAAAAA
>VZQC01002030.1:2441350-2650925 GCA_009823505.1 Rhizomys pruinosus | reverse complement strand
AAAAAAAAACCCTCCAATTCAAGTGATATGTGTATGCATGTATGTTTGTATGTATGTATGTGTATATTTATGTATATATAAAACTATATATATATATATTATATATATATATAAAGAATATAAAGTTATACTTCTTTTTACCTGCAAAAAAAAAGGAGACAGAGGCCATACAGTTTTTTCCAGACACAACAGGGTACATATGAACTCAAGCACTTGTGACAGCATGCACAAGTTCTGTGCAAGCTCAAGCTAGATAAGATCCCAACATTCAGAGAGGAAGTGAGCAAAAGTCCCAGCCACAGATGAGGAGCACTGGTAATTTGTAGCTGCTTAGAGAAGGAGAGTCAACTTTCTTTAAGCAAGTAGCCCTGAGTAGGTCAACCATGCTACAGTTGGGTAGGTAGGAATTGGGGACTGGAACATGGATGCATTGAGAAAGAGGGTGTATATGATCAAAATACATTGTATAAAATTCTCAAGGAACAATACAATGAAAAAACGAATTCCCAGGGCTGGAGAGATGGCTCAGTGGTTAAGAGCACCGACTACTCTTGCAGAGGACCTGGGTTCAATCCCCAGCACCCACTTGGCGGCTGAGAACCATCTTTAACTCCAGTTCCAGGGGAATCTGATGCCCTCCTCTGACCTCTGCAGCACTGCACAACACGGGTGCACCAACCTACATGCAGACAGTACACTCATACACATAAAAAAATTAAATTTAAAAAAAGGAATTCCCTTATAGAAATTCTCCAACAGTGATACTGCCTCACTTGTCTGTTCCAAATGCCAAGTTATCTGTTCATATTATTTCAGATATGGCCAAACCATGAATATTTTAAGAGGTCTGGTCAAAAGTGCCAAGGGCCTACATGGTTGTTCGGAGCAAGAATATAGCCAGACAGTCTTTATTAGCACTAATAGTCTAATGTGTAATAAGTGCTGTGACAGAGCTAATGTTGGATTATTTTACTTTAATGAAGTCCAGTTTAAAAATTGTTTCTTTTCTGAGTCACCTCTTTGATGTTGCTTTTAAAAAGGTCATCTTCACATTCAAAGTCATCTAGTTGTTCTTCTATCTCCTGGGAATTTTACAACTCATTTCACATTTAAGTCTATGATTTATTTTTAGTTAATATTTATAAAAGTTTCCCCTTTTTTGCATGTGAGTGGCCAGTTGTTCTAACACCTTTTCTTGACATTTATTCATTGGGGTCATTATTCTCGGCTCTCTGCTCTGTTCCAGTGATGTTTGTTCTTTGTTCAGTGCCACGCTCTCTTGATTGCTATAGCTTTATTAGAAATCTTGAGATTGGGCCACGTCAATCTTCGGACATCATTCCTCTCCTGCAATTATGGTGCTGGCCATTCCAGGCTGCTGCATCTCCAGATGTATGTTAAAATAGACTCATAAGATGCACACACAGCACACAGCACAGCACCAGCATGTACCCAGCGTGTGGCGTGAGCGGACTTCATCTGTGTCCTGCACAACAACAGTGTGTGAAAGTCCTGTTGAGCCTGACTGACTTGGTGCTTTGGACACCTTGGAGGTTTGGTATTACCTGGGACCTTCCAAACTTTGAGTTCCAGCTTGAGATGTGGGCGGAGTTAGAAGCACACACAGCACACAGCACAGAGCACAACATCAGCATGTGCCCAGCCCATGGCCTGAGTTGCCAACAGGGTACCAGCATGCAGGCCAAAGTAGTAACCCCCTTCACCTCACCCTGAACTCTTCCCTCAGCCTGTAGGAGCGGTGGTGCAGAGTAACTAGGAGGCACAGCATTAGTGATTATAGTCTATGCAGGCAACACTGAGGCACCAGAATCCAAAGAAACAAATAAGGAAACAAATCCACATGCCAAAGACACAAAGAAAAAACAACATGGGAAAAGCTCATAATAAATCCATACCGAACTCTACCAACCCTACAGAAGATTCCTACAATGAGATCTCCCTGGAAGGAAACCAAGACATGGACCTTAGAAAAACAATTGTGGACATATTCAAAGAAATTAGAGAACTAAGGGAAGAGAATGAAAACTCAAGAAGTACCAAGAGGGTGATAATGACAAACATTGGAAAGAAAAAAAGGGACAGACTGAAAAACTCAAAAAGGACCTAGAGGGAGATAATGACAAATGTTGGAAAGATCTAAACGGAGAAAATGACAAACTCCAGAAGGAAGTGGAAATGATGAAAAGATCCCAGGCCGAAATGAAAAAAGAAAATGACCAACAAACCAAGGAGCTACAAGATGAGAATGACAGGCTCCAGAGGAAGTGGAAATACTAAAGAAATCACAGGAGGAAATGAAACAGGAAATTGAACATTCATCCAATCAATAGGAAAGGATGGGAAAAAGCCTCAGAAGCAGAATGGAAGAAGCAGAATAAATAATATCAGACCCAAAGGATAACAATGGACCAACTGGAATGCTCAAGTAAAGACTACAAAAAATTTTAAAAAACACAAGAGTGGAACAACCAGGAAATGTGGGACACTATAAAAAGACCAAACCTCCACATCATAGGGATAGAAGAAGGAGAAGAATCCCAAGACAACACTATTGACCAGATCTTCAACAGGATAATAGAAGAAAATTTCCCCAAACTGAAAAAAGACAAACCCATACAAATACAAGAAGCACATAGAACACCAAACAACAGGACCAGAAAAGAAATTCCCCATGCCACATAATTGTTAAAATACTAGATGCTCAAAGCAAAGACAAAATACTGAAAGCCACAAGAGAAAAACAACAAGTTACATATAGGGGGGAAACCCATCAGAATTAGAGCTGACTTCTTAGTGCAAACTGTGAAAGCTAGAAGAATGTGGACCAAAGTATTCCCAGTACTAAACAACTTTAGATGCCAACCCAGACTACTATACCCAACAAAAAATGTCAATTATAGTTGAAAGAGAAAGAAGAATCTTTCATGACATGAACAAGATGAAAGAATACATGTCTAAGAAACCAACACTTCAGAAAATCCTTGAAGCAATCCAAAGAACAGAGGAAAGGAGCAACTATCTCTGAGCAATTAAAGAGAGAAAGCAACAAAATCATAACAGACTAATATAAACCTAGACCAAGAACACAAGTGATATTTATTGATTTACATATGTTGAACCATCCCTTCATCTCTGGTATAAATCCAACTTGATCATGATGGATGATCTTTTTGATGTGGGTCTATATGCAACTTGCAAGTATTTTGTTGACAAGTTTTGCATCTATGTTCATTAATGAGATGGGGCTATAACTTTCTTTTTTGGTTGTATTTATGCCTGGTTTTGGAACAGCATTAATAATTAAGGAAATGCAAATTAAAACCACTTTCAGATATCATCTCATTCCAATACAACTGGTTAAGATCAAGAAAACAAAAGACACCAAATGCTGGAGAGGTTGTGGGGAAAGGGGAACACTCATCTGCTGCTGATGGAAATGTAAACTTGTACAACCATTATGGAAAGCAGTGAGGAGGACCCTTAAAAGACTCAAAATGAGCCTACCACCTGACCCAGTCATACCACTTCTGGGTATATACCCAAAAGACTCATCCCCCAGCAAAGTTACATGTACATCCATGTTTATTGCAGCTCTCTTCACAATAGGGAAGAGCTGGAACCAACCCAAATGCCCCTCAACAGACGAATGGATGACAAAAATGTGGTTCATCTACACAATGGAGTACTATTCAGTGGTAAAGAAAGATGACATCATGAACTTTGCAGGTAAATGGATGGAACTCAAAGGTATTATGCTAAGTGAAGTAGCACAGTCCCAGAAAAACAAATGACAAATGGAATGGTCTCACTCATTTGTGGATGCTTACACTAAATCCCCAGATGAAATGCAAGCTGAAAAACATTATTGTTATATTTCTGTTTATCTGAAAGCAACTCTGTTGTTATCATGTAAATCTCTCAATGGGCTCTAGAATCCACCCACCACTTATTTCCAGACTCTGTAATTACTGTATACGGGTGGAAAGTTAGAGTAATATAAAATTAGTGGAGGAAAATGTGAATTCCCAAGCATAAAAAAAGATTGAGAGAAAGATGCAGGACAGTTATGGCAGAGTGCATGATCTGGGGTGGGGTGGAGGGAAGGGAAAAGGGAATATGCCTAAACTGAATCAAAAAATGATGTCCAAAATACACAAAATATCAATAAAAGCTTTAAAATTTAAAAAAATAGGCTCATCAACATTTTCAAAATAATTTATTGAATATTAAGATTTCATTAAGTTCAGAGATCACATTGGAAATCAGCAGCTAGGACTCAACTTGACAATGTTGAGTCCTAGCCATAAACTTGGATCATCACTCTTTGTTGGATCTTGAAGATACTTCTTCAGAGTTTTGTAGTTTGCATCACTATTTTGTGCATATTCTCCTCTATTTATACCTAAGTATTTCATTCTTGGAAGTGTTAATATAAAGGATAATACATATTAGATTTAAAACTATTTTTGTTCAGCTCTGGATTCGCTCTTCTTTTTGCTGTAATTTGTCCTTTAATATATTTTTATGAAGGATTATGGATAGAAATCTCCATTGTCGCCGGGCGTGGTGGCGCACACCTTTAATCCTAGCACTTGGGAGGTGGAGGCAGGCGGATCTTTGTGAGTTCAAGGCCAGCCTGGTCTACAGAGTGAGTTCCAGGACAGCTGGGGCTACAGGGAGACCCTGTCTCAAAAAGACCAACAAAAAAAAAAAGAAAAGAAAAAAAAAGAAATCTCCATTGTCTATTTCATTTTTCTCACATTGTTCAATAATATTTGAATTAAGAATAAATTGTTGGCCAACAGACTTTTTTCAACACTTGGGTGATGTTATCCCTCTGTCTTTCAGCTTCTGTTTTGTTGTAAACTCTAGCACTGGGCCAGCCATGACTCTTCTTCCTGACAGGTGCTTTGTCTGAGAAGAGCTGCCTTACCTTAAAGTGATGAAGATTCTACATTGTCTCTGCACTCTGTTAGCCCAGTCCCCATTGCTCCATCCAATGATAAACTGATACAGGAACAGCTTAGCCCTGTTGCAGACAACTCTTGGTGCCCTTCATGAATCCCCAGGATCAGACTGAAACTCTCAGTTATTCTTTCATTCTGTCTTCTCATTTCATTTACTTACAGGTTCTATACCTTCATTAAATAGACTGTATAAGAATATTCATAAAAAGGGCTCGGTGGTAAAGAACACTAATTGCTCTTGCAATGGACCCAGCACCCACATAGGGCAGCTCACAACCACCTACAACTCCAGCTTCAGGGAATCTGATGCCCTCTTCTGGTACCCACATGCATATGTGCAACACACACACACACACACACACACACACACTAATAAAGAAATAAAAGAAATCCCTCATAAGGCTCTTCCAAACATCTGAAGTTAAAACAATATATTTCACTAACAACAAATAATTAGAATAATTTCTAACAATTATTGGGCTCTTGGTATAAGCCAAGCATCAATAGTAAGCTCCTTATTCATATTATATCATTTAGTGATCACGAGAGCCCTATAGGATAAGAGCACTGTGAGTGCTGATTGTATTATTGTAGTTTGATATGACTGCTGTAAGAAATCACTACAAACCAAGTAGCTTCAGAGAACTGAAATGTATTCTCTAGCATCTCCAGAGGACAAGTGTCCTAAAGCAAGTTATTGGTGAACCACACTTCCTCTGGAGGCTCACATGTATATCTGTTCTTTCCCCTTTCCATTCTGTGGTTTGTCAGTATTCCTAGACTGGCAACTACATTGTTTCAATGCCTGCCTCCAAAGTCTCTTACTTCCCTCTCTCCTGTGTGCCTGTATTACAAGAATACTCATTATATTGCATGTGGAATCCTGCTGGATAAAACTTAGGATAAGCATCTTCTCAAGATCCTTACCTTAAACACATATCTTGCCATGGGTGGCCATGTTCATTAACATAATGTGATACTCACAAGTTCTGGGCATTAGAAGGTGGACACATGGGACTAGAAAGATGGTTCCATGTCTAAGAATACTGAATGCTCTTGGAAGGGACCTGGGTTCAATTCCAAGCACCCACATGGCAGCTACCAACTGCCCATAATAGGGGCATCTGACACCCTCTTCTGACCTCTATGTGCATTGCATGATATGGGTACACTTACATACAAGAGGCAATATACTCATGCATGTAAAATAAAAATAACAAATAAATATTTTTAAAGAAAGTGGACACAGATATTTAGAGACTGCCATTTATCCCACTATACCAGCTTATAGACAGGAGGGGGGGAGCAAAAGCCAAAAATATGATAAATAAAAATCACTCAAGAAAACTGAAGAAATATGGCAGCACAAACAACAAATGTAAACGTGTGGGCATCAAAGAATAGGATAAAACCTAAAAATCTGGATGAAAAGAAACTGAAAAGGACATACCAGGGAATGAGCATTTCAAATAAAACTGGAGCCATCATATTAATAATAGACAAAATTGACCTGAAGGAACAGTGTTAGTATGGGTAAGTTCATGGTATTAGCCAGGGTAGGTTAAGTTAGGCTGCAGTAACACACAACCCAAAAGATCCCAGCAATCCCAGCAATGATTAATTTCTCCCTCGTGCAGCACTCCCTTCGCATATACTAAGAGAAGCTCTGTTTCTATTGCATTCACCTCCTAGACACAGGCCAATAAATCATTCTTTAGAATATTGCTGATTTCATGGCAGAAGGAAAGAAAACAGCATTATGAACCATGTTCTGGGTTTTCAATCTTGTTTAAGCATGATGATTCTCACTTTCACCCAGATTTCATTGTCCAAACCTAGTCACAACCAAAACTTATGTTACAACCAAGGAAATCCAATATTCCCTTTAGCAAAGAATTAACAATGATACAATCTACCATAATGAGCCACTGCATAATTAATGACCAAGAAAACATATCCACCAAGAATTTATAGCAGTTCTGTTATTTTATGTGAATAATAATTTAGCCTCTAAATACTTTGAGCAGGCAACAATGCATTTGGAAAATGATCATTTTATAATCATACTTGTAGATTTTACAATGTTTCTACCCAAAATGGTAAATAGAAGAGATGAAATTAATAAAGACAATAAACATGCCTATAAAATGGAGTATGCATCTCTTATAAATTCCAGCACTCAGGAAGCTGAAGCAAGGTGACCATGAGTTCCCAGCCATAGAAAGACCCAGTCTCAAAATAAAGAGGAGAAGGAAGGGGAGGAGAAGGAGATGGAGGAGGAAGAGAAGGAGAAATACTATTATTTGTGTTGTCATGAATGAACCTATAGAAAACTGTTAGTGAATTAAATCAATCACAGATGGGTACTGTATAACATATAAGTGAAATCTAAAACTGTTGAACTCATAGAAGCAAAAAGGAAAATTGTTGTTTCCAGACTCTGAAGGAAGAGGAAAATGAGTTGTTACTCAATGAATATAAAGTTCCATTTATACAAGTTAAATGTCAATTATAGAAAGATAAGTTCTAGAAATGTGCCATATAGTATTAGAATCTATAAGTAATGAGTAGTATTGTGCATTTGAGTTTTTGTCATGAAAGGAGAACTCATATATTGACTGTCTTACCACACACACACACACACACACACACACACACACACACAAATACAAGGAAACTTCTGACTGGTACACTATTGCTTTGACTGAAGGCATGGCATCATGCATGAATGCATGTGTTCAAACTTATCTAGTTGTATACATTATCTGAATAAGCTTTATGTACCTCAAATATGCTTGAATAAAACTGTTTAACTGTCTGTAAGGGATTAACAGACCAAACAACATAACAGCCAAGTCTAATCAAACAGACATGCACACAAGATGAACAAATGAACAGTAAGCACACACAAAACATTTCAACTTGAGCTGGCACAGAGAACATCTCAGAAATCTGAAAGTATCAATACACAGAAAAATGATCTAACAAATTGTAATTAAATGAAAGTTAAACATAAATAAATTGAGATAGTGAGGAATATGTGTTAGAAATTTCAATGTAAATAACCCTTTATAAATAGTAAATTAATTACTAGTAATAAAATATTTTGAGTCAAACAAAAATGTAAAGTATTAAAACTTATAAAACTATTAAAAATTGAAGTTATAGACACAAACGTTTAACTGTAAGATGATTTGCTAGAAAATAAAAGTTGAAAAATACCTATATATTGAGATAAAATAACAAGCTAGTATTCAAAGTAAAGATTTCTTTAAAGAAAATAATAAAAACTTAGAACAAAGCTAATAAAGAGAAAACAAAGACTTAGAATCAGTAATAAATGCAGCAAGTTTGTCAAGATATATTTAGTTTATAAATATCAATTGTGTTATTATCTACCAGCAATGATAGTTTAAATATTTCTTAAATTTAAATTTTTTTGAAGATGACAAAAAGTAGAAGATATTAAGGGTGTAGAAAACAATAACAAATGATACACATTACATTTTGAAGGAAATAATAAAATTTTATTGAAAGATATTAAAGAATACATAAATAAAGAGATATGTCATCTCCAAAGGTAGGAAAGCAATATTATAAAACTGTCAGTTCTCCTCAAATTAATCCATAAATTTTGTGTAATTCTAATTAAAATCGGGAATAGATCTCCAAAAACCATGACAAGCCGACTCTAAAATATATAGAGAAAAATCAAAAGACCAAAGATTGAGCAAAATTTCTGAAGCAAGACAAAATGGAAGTAATTATTATATCAAATATGAAGACATTATAAGGCCACAGCTGAGATAAGGCAGCTGCAAAAATAGATAAGACAAAATAGAGGCTCAAGATACGGAGGCTTCAATCTGGAACAATCTTAGCATGTGACAGAAGGGTGGCACAAGGGCGGGAGAAAGTGTGGGCTGCTGCACAGCAGTGCTGGGACAGCAAGGGTGCTCCTGGGGCCCAGGAGAAGGCTTGTTCCTCATATCACACCAGCAGGGCATTCCACATGGCATCTTAAAACCAATGCAAAAGCAAAACTTTAAATACCTTCAGGAGAAAATTCAAGAGACTATATGACCTCAGGGTGGGAAAAAATTTCTGCTACAGGGGATCAAATCCAGGGCCTTATGCATGCTACAAACATACTTTACCACTTGAAACCTATGAACATCAAAACTGTCACATAAGACATATACTCCACAAAGGGTTTGTACCCGAATGAATGAAAAGTATAATTCAGTGGCTGGAGAGTTGGCTCATCAGTTAAGACTGTGTACTGCTCTTCCAGAGGACCTGAATTTGATTCCCAGCAGTCAGGCAGTTCCTAATACCCTATAACTCCAGCTCCAGGAGATCCAATGCCTTCTGGCCTCTGAGGGACCTGCACTCATATGTACATATACGTATATATGTGTATATATATACACACATATATATGTATATATATGTATATATATATATATATGTGTGTGTGTATATATATGTATATATACATATATATGTATATATGTGTGTGTATATATATTCTGTTTATATATATGTCTGTATATATATACACACACATACATATATATATGTATATATAATGTACTTATTAGGTTAGCTTAAAGGTAGTCCAACAATGGCTGCACCACACTGGAGAGGCTGAGAATCCAGTAGTTCCTAGTCCATGAAGTTGGATGTCTCAGCAACTCTAGTCTGGCACACTGAAAGCCTGATGGATTCTGAGAGATCTGCTAGTCTTCAGTCTAAAGAAGCTGGTCACAGCAACAAGACAACTTACCAGTGAGAGAGAAGGCAAGCAGCAAAATCCAAAGTTCCCTTCTGCCATGGTCTTTTATATGGGCTGACATCAGAAGTTAACTCCCACATTTAGGGTGGGTCTTCTAGCAACACATAATCCAATCAAAAAGGTCTTTCTCATTTCAGTTAATTCCAGATCCAGTCAAGTTGACACCCAGGATTAGCTGTCACAGAAAGTATAATTCAATAAGCATAGGAGGAGAACTCACAGAAAACTACCAATAGCAATCAATACACAGTTCACAGGGGAAAGCTGAGATGGGTAGAACACATATGAAAATACAGACGTTCCCACCACAGTTACTGAACAATGTGCATTTACAACTTTAATCTGGCATTTCGAATCCATATATTGGCCAGGATTAAAAAGTCTGGTGATATCAAATGTTGATGAGAATATAGAGCCATATAACTCACAGCCAAACAAAAGGAAAATAATTCAGCTAAATCTAGTTGTGTTAAAGACATACAGTCTTAAGATCCGGCAACAGTGATTCTAAATACATCCCCTAGAGAAGCCTTGCACGTGCACTTCAAGACTTCAAACATGCATAAGGATGTCTGTTGCAACTGAGTGTCACTGAGAAAAGTTATGGGAAAACAATCTAAAAGACCATCAATAAAAGAATGGGTAAATTGTGATATATTCATGCAGCAGACTACTCTATAGCAATAAAAATGAAAAGTTAGACAGCTAGCCAATACCTGGACAAGTCTAAAACATACAATGCTGAAAGATGAAAAATATGCAAGTTTTCATAGAGTAAAACCAATTATATAAGGTTGAATACAAGCAGAACATGTTAAAATGTCAGTGGGCATATTAGAAATGGTAAAAATTATATCTCAAAAGCAAGAGAAGTCTAGAGTCTCTCAGCTAAACACAGCCAAAGAATACAGCTAAGGTTTGGTGTTTAGTTACCTTCCTGTTGTGATAAAACACCATGAGAAGGCAACTTATAGAAGGAAGAATGTCTTTGGGCTCCAGAGTCCATCGTTCTGGGAGAGGTATGGCAGAAGGCTGTCAGAGGAGACAACTGAGTCCTGGGGTCTTCAAGTACACACAGGAAGGAGAGAGAGAGAAAGGGAGAGAGAGAGAGAGAGAGAGAGAGAGAGAGAGAGAGAGAGAGAGAGAGAAGAAATGGAATTAGACTTCAGCCCACTCCCAGTGACATGCTTCCTCCTTCTTCCAGCATGGCCGCATTTCCTGATCTCAAATAGCACACAACTGGGGACCAGGTGTTCAAATACTTGAAGGCTGTGGAGAACACCTCATTCAAACCCCCACTGTGAGTACACAGATGTAGGAAGATCCAGTTTGAACTGCGGGCTAGTTCTCAGCTAGCACGCCTCAGGGCACTATATGGATGAGAGTCAGGGGATTTCTCTGACCCCACCCCAAGGAGGAGCAAACAATGTGGCCTAGGTGCGTGATGCTGGGTGGAGCAACGGTGTGCAGTGGCGGGGAGCTGTGGGACCTATGATTGGTCCTGGGAACTGACGTCATTTGGTTTATAAAAGCAGGCTGTAGCAAGGAATAAGTCTGAATTTCCCAGTAATCTCATCATGGAATTCCCGGCCATCATTTTTACTAATTATTGCATGCATATAGGCCAAGGTAGGCCTACACTTCATTCGGGTGACCAGTGGGTTGTGGACCACCAATCTGGGTAGCTGGTGTTGTGAGTGGACATAGGCTGAAGATAGGCCAACAGCCATCAGCCTGGAAATTCCTGTCCAGGGTTCAGCAGTCTCTGGGCAGGTGGGAAGTCATGGCCAAGAGTGGAACACATGTCTCGTGGTTCCAAGCTAACGGCCTGAGTTGGAAGTACCACCCAGGCCAGGCTACAGGAAGTAGCCGGCTGGTCTCTCTACAGCAGCTGCTGGCAGGTGCTGTGTCCCCCTCTCCTTAGCAGGGCCATGTGGTCCTTGTTCAGCACACACACAAAAAACACTTCCTACACACAGATGTTCATTCTTTCCTTCTTGGGGGGGAGGGGGCTTTTCAGAAGTCTCCCCCCCCCGCCCCCCGCCGCTGCCCTGACCCCCAGAAGTCTTTTAAAAGTAAAAATATATAAGTAGAAACAAAGAGTGGATGCTTCCTCCACAACTTGCTTGTACATGAAGAAGAGGTAAAATTCTTGTTCTCTAACAGCTGCAGGTAACACAGAAGGAGGAAGAGAATAAAATCCCTCCAACCCCAGGAAGAGAGAATGCGGTCCGGTTCCCACCATCCAGAAAACAGTGCCTCTCTCCTGTCTTCCCTCTTCTCCACCTTCTGTGCATCTACTGCCTCCTCTGACTGCTCACCACAGGACTTCTACTCACTGTACACTCGAGACCCTCCAAGCACCCCTGTCTACCAGGTTCATCAGCCCAGGTACCTGTGCTGACCACATCTGATTCTTATTCCACGTTTCTGAGTACATCTGATGAACCACAGCTAAGCCCATAGGCTAACCTATGGCAAATGTCTACTTTGAACTCATCAGTTTGGGCCAAGACAAGAGGACTAATATCATTAGTAAGGATTCTTTTTGGGACTTTATAAACTGAACAAGGAGCTCAAGAAAGATTTTTGGTAAAATATGCCAACTTCCCCACCCAGTCCACCAGCCTAAGTGGGAAGGAAGGAAATCCCATAGAATTCAAAACAAAGCCCACTCAGAAGTAAAGGGGGAAGGAAGCACTCTGGTGTTCTCTTGCCACGCTACTTCTTCAGTAACCATCTCAGAGGCTAAATCGACGTCATTCATCACATTGGATGCCTGGCATGGGCAACACACTCAACACAATGAGAGCCAAATAGAAAAGCAGTGTTGATGGAGAACGGTGCGGGAAAGGTTATTCCCCTGGAGAGACCTCTTCCATGTGAGAAAAAAGGAGTCCCCAGCATGTAGCTGACACTGGGACACCCCGGCCCACACTGAATTCAAGCTGTCGACCTCCAATCCACATGCAGGGCCCTCCTTTGGAACTTCTATCTCCATAAATAACAGTATTCCTCCCAGAGCCAGAGACCTAGCAAAATCTTCCCTTTCCTCTCTCCTATCTGACCACATTCTGCAGCTTCTACCCCCCCCCACCACACACACACACACACACAGTGCTTCTCAATTTATTCACCGGCCACTGCCACCTCCCACCAGTCTTTACCCACTTTTGGGTCTCTCCTGGTTAGTTTTCCACAAAAGAGTTCATAATTTAAGCAAAATAATCCTTGAAAGTCACACATCTGACTCATGCATCTCCTCAGTCACCAGCCTCCAGTCCATTCCCACAGTGTGTCAGCCTCTGTGATGAGCACCAAACCCAGAGTATGTGGAAATGCACCGTTGATTGCTTTGCATTCTCAGAGGTGAAGAGACAGCCATTTAAAAAAATTGCAGGAGGGCCAGCTAAGTGGCTTAGCAGATAAAAGTGCTTGCTGCCAAGCCTGATGACCTCAGTTCAATTCCTGGAAACCACATGTTGGGAGGAGAGAACAGACTCTGATCTAGCTGAGTGTAGTCTCATATGTAGTGTTCCTTCTGTAATCAAATTCTCTTGTAACCATCTCTTTAAAAATCTATTATAATTCTGTCTTGTCCATTGTGTTACTATGACATAATACGTAAGATTAGAAATTTTAAGAAGAAATTTATTTCTTATAGTTCTGGAGACTGAGAACTCAAGGTCAAAGGCCATACATATGTGGTAGCTTTCTTGTTACGTCATCCCATGGCAGAAGGCAGAAGGGAGAGTAAGAGAGAGTGACAGATCAGACTCTCAGCCTTAATCCTTTTTATAATCAGCACTAATACATTCAGAAGGGTGGAGCCCACTGACTTGACACCTCTCTACGTCCATTGGTGCATTAGAGACTAAGTTTAGTAGACACATTCAAATGAATGCAAACTCTAAGCTCCATGCGTGCAGGGAAATTTCCATCTTCTTTCTCAGTGTATTGCCACAGCCTGACTTATTAAAAGGACTTAAGAAATAACTGCAGGGCAAGAGAGGTGGCTCAGCATTTAAGAGTACTGGATGGTTTGCAGAGAACCCAGGTTCATTCCTAGCACTCACAAAGCCACTAACTATCTGTAACTTCAGTTCCAGGGGATCTGCTGCCCTCTTCTGTTCTCTGAGTGCACTGCATGCATGGGTGCACTTATATACATGTAGGCACAACACTAATACATATAAAAATAAATATAGTTTTAAAATAAATAACAGGGACCAGAGTGATGGCACTGTGGTTAAGAGCACTGGCTGCTCTTGCAGTGGGCCTGGGTTCAATTCCCAGCACCCATATGGCAGCTAACAACCATCCATAACTCCAGTTCCAGGGGATCTGGCGCCCTCTTCTGGCCTCAGTAGGCTTTGAACAACATTGGATCCACTTATGCACATGCTGGTAATACACTGATACACATAAAATAAAAATAAATAAACATCAAAAAGAAATAATGAAAGAAATGAATGAATATCATCATTGACTTTGCTTTGTGGGAACTCAGTACCTTCGAATCAGAAAGGACCTTGAAGTCACTGTTCTTCCCCCTACCAAATCTTACACGGAACTGTGGTTCCCATATTTTCATTTGTCTTCCCAGTTTGGCAGTTTGGTTTACCCCACTTTTGGCTCCTTCTGCAGAATCACTATCCAGAGTTCCAAGACAGCTACCCTTTCCTTCCACAACTAGGAAGTACAGAGCCAGCAAGTAACCTGGCTATGGGGATCCAACAACCCAAGAGCAAACAAATCCCCCACCTCCTCCTAGCTCATTTCCTCAGCAGAAGCTGCACAGACGTTCACTAACCATAAATGCATGGCCACCTGGCCCTACAGATCATCCCGGAGTGCCCAAAATTCCCACCCCAGCATTCCATTTGCTTCCAAAAATTCCCTGTCTGGGCATTGCACTGCCTCTGCTGTGCTGGCCAAATGCCCAGTGAAACCCTGGGCTTCCTCCACACTGTCAGCTCTATTATAGAGAATTAACAAGGAGCCAAGAAACACCACCAACACACACACACACACACACACACACACACACACAGATGCACACACACCACACATAGACACACATGTACACAGGCATGCACACATCCATAACACACATATACACTTGCATGTCACACAGGCACACACAGACACACACACACCACACATAGACACACATACATGTACACAGGCATGCACACATGCATAATACACATATACGCTCACACACACACAGGCACACACACACACACACACACACACACACATACACACACACACCAGCAAGCTCCATTGCTTTGCTTCACTTCCGCCTTTAGGGCTGCCTCTAGCTCCAAGTCCTCCCTCTTGGCAGCCTTTGCCTTTGGGAGAAAGACAAGCAACTTTAGAGTGATATGGAAATCACTCCCTAAACATTTGCAAGCCTTGCAGGACTTGGAGCGGGTCCCAAACCAAATTCAATCAGCCCTTTCTCCCCGTACTGGCCGCCTCCAGCTGAGACCATCTCATACAGTGGAGCCCAGTGAATGAGGGGCACCCGATGAGTCCCGAGAGGCCCCGCCCACAGAAAGTCACCTCCAGAAAGCCGGGTATGGGGAGAGGACGAACAGAGCCAGGCCTGGGACAGCTGCCATGCAGAGCTTGCTTCTGACAGGGGCCTCTGCCTGCAGTGAGAAGGACTTTTGGCGAAAACACAAATTTACACAGCAAGGAAGTGAGGGGCTGGTCGTGGGGCCTAGTTCCTGAGCCTTTGAAGACTGAAAACGTTCAGCTTCTCAATGTTTGGCTCAGAAAGCCCTAAATCCTCTCGGCTTCTCTGGTTAATAAACGATATTTGCAACTGGATGCTGGCATGCAAGCTCTCTTCCCCCGTCTCCTACCCACAGAAACCTAATTGTGAAGTGTTCATTGATTCCGTCCTCTGATGAGACAATGAAATTTCAAAAAATCCTTAAAGAGAAGCTAGGGAAGCCTTCAGCATACAGTCCTGTGTGCACTGAAATTACAATGATACTGTGTAGAACTGAGTCTCCCCAGCAGTGGGAGGACTGGGGCATCTGTGAAGAGGGAGACAAGTGGAGAGGCAAGAAGAGGACCGATTGGATATACAGGGGAATGGTAAAGGTGAATTTACGGGGCAGCTACCCTGAACCATATTCAAGCTGTTTGCCTTGATTCCTCCCAGTGCTGCTGGTGAAATAGCGTGTTCCCCATCTGTCACACATGACAAATGCTCCACCATTGTGATATGCCCACCCAGGATCTTCCTAGCAAAGCCTCAGCCAAATCCTGCTGCACCAAAATAAGTATCAAAATATGTGGAGGATCAGGAAATGCCTGTGTGCTGCTGCTCTCCCCACGTGGCTGTAGCCCGGGTCTGAAGGGGGAGTAGACAGCCCAGATGATGGAACTCCTTGCACGGCAGGGTTAGAAAGATAGCTCTGTCTTCCCAGCAACAGATGTTTGGTTGGGTTGGTTCCTTCACTCCTGTGTTTAAAGAAATAAAACATGTTGGAGCCAAATGTGCGTGAGTTTTGCTCCAGGCAACATGAACCTGTGACTTGAGACAAAACACAGAGTGCAGCTTCCCTGGGGCAGGCGTGGGAGGGGGACGGGAGCAGCGTGGGAGGGGGACGGGAGCAGCATGGTCTTCTTTGACCTACGGCGAGGCCAGAAATTATGACTATGAATGGTAGTTGTCATCTGTGTGACCTGCTATGTTCATTATGGACCTTGTGACAGGCAAAGATGAGGCAGGTGAGATAGTGCTACGCCAGGAACTTGAGAGTTACAAGAATATAGAAGCTGTATTTGCTGATCCCTGCTGGTAAATGATACAAAATCCTCATGAATTATACAAAATGTCTCATGTGTAAACAGAGATATCATTTAAAGCAACAAAGTCATTTCTGAACTGTGCTTCAGTGGCTGTGAACTGTGGATTCCTACTTACCTGCAACTTCTGATTTCCTAATTCAGCCTCGCCTGTGTCCCCCAGAAAAAGAGGGGAACCGCAGCTCCCACCTTCCCATTGAGACAGTCATCTCTGAGAATATATTAGAAGCCTTGAGAGCAGGAATCAGTGGCTTTGTCCCCCAAAGGACCCTGAACCTTCTGGCATGCGTTCTAGTGACGGAGACATTTCCCAAGCTCAGGGTGGATGCAGGGTGCAGAATCAGACCCATGGCCTGCCTGGCTCGCTGGCTTGGGCCCCTCTGCACTCCGGCCCAAGTGTCACCGCAGCATGAAACCCCATGAAAGGAAAATGATTTCTTTCTGGTCAAGAGGAGAAAATCTCTAGCCTGGGGAAAGATCTAATGCTCCAATTGGGCAAGGCAGGACCCCTCAGCAAGGCAGGACCACCCCTAGCAAAGAAGGTTGACTTTAAGCCATGCCAAAAAAATTATGAAATAAAACAGGAAACATAACTAGCCCATTAGTGAGATCATGTAGTTTTCCTTCCCAGAATTCCCGCCCCAGCTCGGTAGTGAACAGAACTGCAGACAAGCAACTTCATAAGTCTGCCAACGAAAAGTGTAACTTTTCCTTTGCTTTGCTTTCTTTTTTCTGAACAAGATTTCCCTAACACTTTGGGCTCCACTCTTTCTCTGAAGTGCCCCTCCCCGCCGCATGCAGTGCCTGTCCACCAGCTAGCCCAGGATGAGTCACCTCAAACCGCTTGGCACTTTCTCTGCTTCATCTCCCTCCTCCAGCCAGCTGCCAAGACTGACAGCTTGTCTGCCCTGGGATTTTCCTTCAAAACTCTGAAAAGTGTCCTTTAACTTCCTTTGAAGTCCATCCAAAACTTTTACTAATGAGACAAAGAACCCCAAGCAAAGACCCTGATTTACTTGATAATGTGGTGACTCTGGTAGTACTCCCCCAAATTTCTGGAAAAACCAGGATATGGTTGTGTTTACACTGGCACTCTTTCTTTCAAGGGTGAGAAAACATTGCTGAAAGACACTAAGAGGATGATAATTAAAACAAACAATAAACTGACATTTTCACCAGCACTTTCAAAATGTTTGCAAGCAACAGCATCTCACACAGAGCTGGGACAATTCCATTTTGGCCAACATGGAGAGACCACCCATGTCCTTTCAGGAAAGGAGTCTAGCTGGGCCCCTCAGGGAGCCAGGCAAGGAAACACATGCTACTGGTAGCGAATCTTCCCCTTGCTGTCATCAGAAAGCTGCAGCATGATTGTGAGAGCTCTAAAATGCTGAGCCTCTAAGAAGTGACATTCACCAGATTGAAATGAGTCAATCATCTCTGCTTTGGAGAATCAGACAAATCCAAGTCAACAGGGAAGAAAATGTGGCCTGGCTAGACGTGACAAGACTGGAATGAAAGCTAAGAATTCACAGGGCACCATAGGGTCAGAGGCAGCCTTAAAAGCTGGCCAGCCAGGCCTCAGAAGGGTCAATTAGAGCAGAGTGGAAATTCCAGGGTCGAGAGTCTGTGGTATAAAAACGAGGAGTAGGAAACAGGCCCGGAGCGGGCCAGTTGAGAGAAGGGGACACAAAGGACAGCTGGGTCCTCTGGGGTAGCAGTGGTTTCGAGGCTGAAGCGTGGTCCTGTTCTAAGGAAATCTGCATCTGTCTTCCCGAGAGCCAGAGGATGCACACAGCAAACCTGTGGCAGAATGCAGGGATGACGTGCACACCAGATGCCCGTGGCCAGTGCAGAATGGGAAGAGTCTAGGATGTCTGGATGACTGAGGTTGATTCAGAAAACAGGGCGACACCCAAGAGACTCTGCCAAGCAGAAACCTGACCTATACGTCCTCAGCTATTTGGGGGTTTTGCCATTTGTTTGTTTGTTTGTTTGTTTGTTTGTTTGTTTGTTTGTTTGAGACAGGGCCTCCCTGTAGCCCCATCTGGCCTAGAACTTGCTGCATAGACCATGCTGGCTTTGATCTCATGGAGATCCACCTGCCTTTGCCTCCTGAGTTCTGGTATTATAGGCATGTGCCACCACACCCAACCTCAGCTATTTTTTAAAATGTGTTTTGTATTCCTCAACTTCATGTTCAGGTATGTTGCCTGTTTAAAATCTAATGCTTTTTTTTCTGATTACTAAAACAACATATATTCTCAGGAACAAAAAGGTAAATGGTAGGGGCTGGAGAGATGGCTCAGTGGTTAAGAGCACTGGCTGCTCTTGCAGAGGACCCAAGTTCAATTCCCAGGACCCACATGGCAGCTAACAACAGTTCCAAGGGATTCAACACCCTTTTCTGACCTCCACAGATGTTGCACAACATGGGTGCACTTCCATATATGCAGGCATGATATGCTCATAAACATAAAATAGAAATAATAAATAAAATATTTTTAAATATAAATAGTAAAAGCACAAGAAAATTTAACCATTATACTTTCTCCCTACTCCCTGAATATTCATTAGGAACATGTTGATATTTCTTCTCTATTCCTTTTATGCCGACATAATTATTATCACAAGTTTATTCTGTAAAATCCACTTTGTAACCTGTTTTCACCCATAATACCATGAGCACTTTTCCATATTGCTTCTTTCTTGATCAGCTGTTGATTATTATCATAAACGAAAGTTAATGAAGCTAGATGTCAGGGGTGGGGGGAACTTACTGAATAAATCAGAAAAAAAGCATCATGTGCATGAAGAGTAGCACCTGGGACTCCCCACCTTTAGTAGGCTTTCTGCTCCAGGCACAGTGCTCTCTGCTCTCAGATCCCTGCTCTGCGCACAGCACTGAGCCCACTACCCATCCACTCCAGCACCCTCTCTCATCCCAAATGCATGATGTCCATCTCCAAATGCCTACAGCAGGCAATCTGGGCAACTCTGTGTGTGCCACCTCTGCACTCTGTAACAATCAGCATGGCTGGAAGGTGTGGGGAGGCAGACACTGGTGTGCTAGTCCCTTAGAGAAATGCACTCTGATTTATAGATGTATCTGCTGTTTCTACAAAAGCTACACCAGTAAAGCAACCTGTATTCATTAGGGGACGCTAACTCCTGTTCATGAAAACCCCAAAGGTTTGTTTGATGCTCTCATTCCAGCCTTCTCTTGGGCAGTGGAGATAGGAACAGGAGCCAAGGATCATTCACAGACCATGGCTGTTTCCATCAGATCTTCCCTATCCAAAAGGGTATTAGAGTTCTCTACAGGAGCCTCTGAAATGCTTAGAAACTTGCTGAAGCTGTCTCGGTACTACAGGGCAGTGACAGTATAATGTGTCCCTGGGAGTGCTCATGTCCTAAGCTCTAGACCCTGGAAATGATCGCTCCACCTGGCAAAGGAAACCTGGCCAAGGTTAAGAACTTGAGATTATTCTGGATTGTCCAGCACAGACCAAACTAAGGACATGAAACAAACGTTTTCTAGTGACAGTGAAAGGAGAGATGTGCTCAGAACGAGGCAGCGGTGCTGACTTTGAAAATGCAGGAAGGGGACCATGAGCCAAGGAACTCAAGCTACTGAGAAGCAGAAGCAACTGCAGAACAGCAACCCAGAGGGAACAGAGCACACCCAGTGACTCCTTGATTCTGACCTACAGAATAACACAAAAATAGATTCAGTTCTTTGATGTGTGTGTGTGTGCATGAAAGTAGGTGTGTGTGTGTGTGTGTGTGTGTGTGTGTGTGTGTGCATAAAAGTAGGTGCCACGGAAGCCAGAAGAGGGCACCAGATTTCCTGCAGCTGGAGTTATAGGCAGTTTTGATCTCCATACGCAACGTCTAATGTCTCAGCTCACAGCATTCTGCACTCTGGTAGAAATAAGTTCCATGTTCTTCAACTTAGACTCTAGAAACTCTAAGGACAGGCTATGCCTGACCCCTTTCCACAACCAGCTGCTGCATTGTCATTCCACTGTGCCCACATAAGGCCATCTGTCCTGAAGCAGGGTATGCTCAAGCCTGCCCAGGCAGCAAGTAGCCCTCTGAGTTCCTTCTCGGCTATACAACAGTGCAGATGCAGGTTTCCTGTGCTTGGCTTTGGGTGTAGCAGAGACAGCAGCCTAGGCTAGGACAGACAGCATTCTGCCCCAGGGTCCTGTGGTCACAGAACTCTGCTTTGCAACCAGGAAGTAATCCCTGCCATCCAGGAAGCCAACCCAGAAGCCCACTCAGGAGCTTCCACTGCTCTAGGGATGTTCTCCCATCACCCTCCTGGGTTCTGGAATGGCTTTCCACATGCTCTCGGGGAATTCCTGCCACAGACCACCAGAGATTCCCTCTGACGATCCATAGAAATTGATTAGCATAATTAGATCAGACACACTATGATATCATTATAGTCTCTTCTGCTGTCTTCTCCCTTCATTAATAAAATTCACGCTTGGAACATAATTGTCTGGTCCTGTCTTTGCAGGCCCTGAGTAAGCTCTTGTATGGAGAAGGGACAGGAGAGAGAGTAAGACAAGTGAATGACTTAGCAGTCTTCACCTCTGCCCTCCCTCACTGCCTCTCTTGTTTCCAGACCATCCAATCTGATTGGATCTGCTTCACACCAAGTTCCTACAGGAAAAGAAACTCCACCGTACACCTGAATAAGGTGTGAGTGTGTGTGTGTGTGTGTGTGTGTGTGTGTGTGTGTCCACCTAGGTGTATATACGTGAACCACGTGTATGCAGGTGCCCATGGAGGCCAGAAGAGGGTGTTAGATCCTTGGAACTAGAATTACGTGGGGTTGTAAGCCCTCTGATATGGATGCTGGGTCCTCTGCTAGAGTAGCAAGTACTCTTAATGAGCCATCTCTCCACACCAACAAATGTTGAAGTCAGAGAACTGAAAATAAACTTGGGCCAAAGGACGCTCATGGAAAGGCCAAAGGATAATCAAGCCTAAACAAGAGTGCCGGGTGCAGGCCAGTTACAAACTAAGGACAGGAACACCTGGCTGGTGTTATGAAGAAGTATTTCTGGCTAACCATAGACAACAGTATCCAGAAAAGCTGGAGCCTAAGGGACTTTACACGTCATCTGGATCCCTCTGTTTAACTGAAAATCACTAATGGACATTTGTTCCTCAAAGTACCTTTCAGTTTCATCTCTTCCCAACTGTTTTATGACTCAAAATTTGGAACTTCCTTCAACTATCATTCCAAGAAAGAAATGCAATTATTCAATTCAATAAAGATGCCAAGGCCATAGACATCACTTCTCTGAGAGGAGCCACCTAGGAAGGGAGCCAGCTGGACTTACAAACCAGGTGTTCCTGTCACCCAATCCAAGTTCTCACAGTTGAGTTTCTTATACACACAAGGAGAGTAGAAGAAAAGTGGAATATAGCAAGCATGCCAAATTAGGGGCCTTCTTATATGTAGTTTATAACTTCTAAGATGGTTTGGATGTGATTTAAATATGTCCCCTGAAAGGTTCTTGTGCTGAAAACTTCATCCCCAGCATAGTAGTACTGGAAGATAAAGAGACCTTTAAGATGGAAGCCAAGTAGAAGATGACGAAGGCACTGTGGGCTCCGCCCCACAAAGGACTGATGTGGATCTTACAAAGTGGCCTTACTACTGAGAACAAGTTGTTGTGAAGCAGGTGAAACTGTCTTAGTCTCTGAGGCTTCCTGTCTCTTCCACGCAGTTCCGTCATTTTATGTCATCCACATAAGATCCTCTCCACAGACAAGTAGATGCTAGCACCATGCTCTTGAGTCTTCAGAATTGGGAACTCTTTCTTTGTTTTCTTTTATTTATTATTTTCATTTTATGTATGAGTGTGTGACCTGTATGTATGTAAGTGCAATGCCCAAGGAAGTCAGAAGGCGTTGAATCCCTTAGAAATGGAGTTATAGAGCCAGGCGTTGTGGCGCACGCCTTTAATCCTAGCACTTGGGAGGCAGAGGCAAGAGGATCTTTGTGAGTTCAAGGCCAGCCTGGTCTACAGAGTGAGTTCCAGGATAGCCTGGGGCTACAGGAAGACCCTGTCTCGAGAAGACAAAAAAAAAAAGAAAGAAATGGGTTATGGATGGTTGGTAGCCTCCATGTGGGTGCTGGGAATCAAACCTGGGTCCTCTACAAGAACAGCCAGTGCTGTTAACCCCTGAGCCATCTCTCCAGCCCAATGGGCTCTTTTCTTTATGAAGTGCACTTTCTTGGGTATTTGGCTACCTCAACATAAAGTGGGCTTATACAAGGAATAAACTTCAAAATAGTTCAAGTGAAAAGAATGAAAATGGTCAGAGAAAAACCTCTCTTGTGAAAATTAGTGTGGTTAATTAGTGTTATTGACATCCCTCAATCAAAGTAGTGCTCACTGGGTACTTCGGTATGTTACACACTTCCTTACATATTTCACAGGTTAATCCCAAACAGGAGGGAAGGGAGGAATTAATGATGTCCCTGATTCCCAGTAAGGAAACCAAAGAACAGAAGGATAAAGTGCCTCGTTCATGTCACTCGGGTGGTAAACCTAGGATGCAAGCTGGACCTGGGTGAATCTAAGTCCATCTGCCTGACTTGGGTTCTGATCCAGCCCCCACGAAACCTGCCCTCAGCCCAGTGGCAGAAGTGGACTCCAGACACTTTCTGGTCACTCCTGTGACAGGTGATTGGGCAAGTCATAATATGCCTAACCTTGCTTTGGGTGTTGTGACACGCAGAGCAGCCAAGATCCCTATGGTCTCTGGAGCCCTGCAGCACTGACAAGAAAACATGAAAATTAGAAAATTGCATGCTCCCCGAGAAGGTGTTAAGGAGGGGCGGGGAGTGCAGGAACGGAAGAACAGAAAGCAAAGGGCTGGAGCGGTTTGATGTTAAGTAGGGAGTTTGGGGAAGACTCTCCCCAACTCACACTGACATAGGAACAAAGGCTTGAAAAGCTTAACAAGTTCCTGCATGCAGCAGCAGCTGAGCTGGGAGAAGTTCTCTGCTTATGGGCATGGCAGGTCCTAATTTCACAAAATCTCAACATTTTTAGCTAAGAGAGATACAGGGATCTGTGACTGTGGCTGGCACAGAGTAGGTATTCAACATATGCTAATTTCTTTCCATCTTGCAAGGATCGGTTTCCTTTCTAGGAAGAATATTTGGAAAGAATTCAGATTATTTGGGTCATGGAAGGTCTGGAACAGAGATGAAAGCAAAGGGGGCTTTGAGGAACAAAGTCTCCTTCCTCATTCTCCATTTAGGGAAGGGTCCAGCCCTGTCACAGAGATCCAAAGACAGATGAAGCCTTTTGTAATGGAAGGGACTTCCCGTGCTCGGTGTCTCAAAATGTGACTCCACAGACATGACTAGGTAAGATGGGGTCATTCTGAGAGTAGGATCAGCCTCACCCAATGTACCTAGTGTCCTTTTAATTTTGGACACAAAAATAGGTACACATGGAGAGGAAACAGGAGATGGAGAGCAGAAACCAGGGGACACAGAACATTGCCGGCAAACATCAGTCTCCAGAACAGACATCGATCAGGGTCTCATCTCAGCAGAACCACCAGGGGACACGGGCTGAGGCTGTCCAGCCTCCAGACGCCATTTGTGGAAGCCGCCCAGTTTGCAATGCTTCGTTACGGCAGCTCCAGTGTGTCTTCCACACTTCGTGTTTTGTATGTCTCATGGTGGCCATTATTAAACTGACAGAGAGAAAGGTGTGGAGAAAAAGGAGAAGAAAAGCACACCTGAGAACTAGATCTCGGAAAGAACTCAGGTGCTGGTGCCATTTGGAACTGACTTAAACCAAGTGCTTCAGACCCCTCCTAAGTATGGAGGAAACTGAGTGAGCACTGAAGGACACGTTGGCTGGTCTAGATGTGCCTGCTAATGAAATGCTTTCACCAGTAGGAGGCAGATTCACTTCAAGCCCTCCTCGGATGTGACCATGGAGGACAGTTGAGAAGCACAAGTCTACCTGAGGGCAGGACAGGGGACCTAGAGAACAAAGAACAGGACATTTGCGAGTAGCAGGGTGACACCCCCTTTCCATAGGTAGCACATCCTCACAGGGCAGCTCTACATGATGTCATCGCCTCTATGGATGTTGGACCTCTCTGCCTGCCTATTGAGACTGGCTAAAC
This sequence comes from Rhizomys pruinosus, assembly GCA_009823505.1. Lineage (NCBI taxonomy): Eukaryota > Metazoa > Chordata > Mammalia > Rodentia > Spalacidae > Rhizomys > Rhizomys pruinosus. Next base: position 2,626,127 of record VZQC01002030.1, on the reverse strand, counting down.
TGTTGTTCTTATGATGGTTAATCTTGGTCCTGATCTTCTCTTATACCCTAAGAGTAGATAAACTGATATTCTACTTCTTTTTTTTTTTTTTTTTTTTTTTTTTTTTTTGAGACAGGGTCTCTCTGTAGCCCCAGCTGTCCTGAAACTCACTCTGTAGACCAGGCTGGCCTTGAACTCACAAAGATTCACCTGCCTCTGCCTCCTGAGTGCTAGGATTAAAGGTGCGCTCCACCATTCCCCCGCAACGTTCTACTTCTTAAGATACCACATGAAGCTTACTCCTTTAAGACTGGCTAGGATCAAGAAAACAAATGATACCAAGTGCTGGAGATGTTGTAGGGAAAGGGGAATACTCATCCACTGCTGGTGGGAATGTAAACTGGTACAGTCACTATGGAAATCAATGTGGAGAACCCTTGGAAGACTTGGAATGAACTTGCCACCTGACCCAACCATACCACTCCTGGGCATGTACCCCCAAGACTCATCTTACTGCAGAGATACATGCACAGCCATGTTTATTGCAACTCTCTTCACAATAGCAAGGAGCTGGAACCAACCCAAGTGCCCCTCAACTGACAAGTGAATAGAGAAAATGTGGTACGTCTACACAATGGAGTTCTATGCAGCAGTAAAGAAAGATGACATCATGAACTTTGCAGGTAAATGGCTGGAGCTAGAAGATATCATGCTGAGTGAAGTAAACACAGTCCCAGAAAAACAAACAATGAATGGTATCCCTCATCTGTGGATGCTAGCACCAATTACTTAATTGTATGGCAAACTGAGCAACATCAATGTAATCTGAAAACAACTGTGCTCTTATATTGTGAATCCCTTAAAAAATAATAAACAAACAAAAAAAAGATACCACATGAAGATAGCATCCTCGGAGAATAGGGTGTGTAAGTTCTGCATGGAAAGGATGCTCACTGGCCAAGAGGGTACCCTGTGAAACAGCTGGCCAGCTGTCCACCATCCTGGGGTGGCCTGTCTGCTTTCCTTTTCTTTCTGGATATGCAGGTTATAGACCAGTCCCTCCTTTACCTGCATTTTTGCTTGCTGTGGTTTTAGTTATCCATGATCATCTAAACTAGTAAATGGAAAATTCCAGAAATAAGGCAATTTGTAAGTTTTAAATTGCTTTTATTACAGCCTATTGGTATGACTATTTTATTATTGTTAATCTCCTACAGTGCTTAATTAATAAATTAAACTATCATAGATATGTATACATAAGACAAACACCATAAAGGAATGTTTGCTGGTTTCATGGCTTCAAGCATTGCACAGTCTTAGATGATAGTTTTCATTGATAGACGGGACTGATGTATATCCCAGCCTCTCTCTCCTTATGAGGTATGGTCACATACATGAGCTCTCAGCAGTGGAACATGGATGGAAGGGATGGGAGCCTATTCTAGGTCCCAGCTTCAAAGAAGCCTCCATGCCCCTCCCAACTCTCCTTCTGCCATCCACAAGAACAGCCAGAAGGCCTTAGGAGATAGAGAACCACACAGTGAAAGACCTTGAGTTCCTGACTCATTGTGGGATAGAATGCCATCTGCTGAACAGCACATTGGGCTGTTTGCTACATGAGTGGGAAATTCAATCACACCAGACCTCTTTCTGGACCCACCAAGGTTATCTTACCTAATTAGGCAGCAGCCCAGTGTGGGGAGATCCCGTTTGAATTAGGGGCTAGTTTACAGCTAGCATCCCTCAGGGCATAACATGGAAGTCATGGGGTTCCTATAACCCCACCCCAAGAGGGAGAAACTTTTGGCCCAGGCACATGATGCTAATTGGGGCAGCAGCATACAGGGGTGTGAGACTGGGGTCTGGGATTGGCTCTGAGAGATGACGTCATTTTGCTTATAGAAGTGACTCACAGCATACAATAAAGTGAATTCTGCATTACCATCATCACTTCGAATTCCAGGATCCGTTATTTTGCACATATACAGGCCAGAGCAGGCCTGGATTTTGAGTGTGGGGGCTAGTGGGTTAGAAGGGGATCAATCCGATCGCTAACCTGGTAACTTAGTGTGGGGTTGGATGGAGACTAATCAGGTCACCAACCTGTGGAGTGGATTGTGAGTGGGTGTAGGCTGAAGACTGGCCATCAGCCGTCAGCCTGAAATTCCTGTCCAGAGACCAGCAGCTTCTGGGCAGGTGACATAGCATGGCCAGATAGAAAGCATTCCACTTCCGGGCTGGAGAGATGGCCTAGTGGTTAGGAGTGCTGACCGCTTTTACAGAGGACCTGGGTTCGATCCCCAGCACCCACATGGCGGCCAAGAACCGTCTGAAACTCCAATTCCAGGAGAACTCCAGTTGCAGGGGAATCTGATACCCTCTTCTGACCTCCGCGGCATTGCATGACACAGGTGCACAAACCTGCATGCAGGGGTACATTCATACACATAAAAAATAAATAAAAAATAAAAAAATAAAGAAAGCATTCCACTTCCCAGGCTAAGGACCTGGGAAGGACAGTAGTCACTCAGGTTGGGTTACAAAAGTAACCAACTGACCTCTTTGTCGAGGGGTCAGTTCCCTTAGCAGGACTGTGCTGTACCTGCTCTTAGCAAGAGAAGATTCCTACAGCCCAGTTCACCCATTATTAGCAAAAGCACCTCTGTAAAGAGACATAGTATCTTGATAATGCCTTAAATTAGGAGTTAATTCTTCAATCACCTCTACCGTGAATCAGGTCCTTTGTACAGAACTAACCTAGGGAATTACATTTTTATACTTGTCCCACTTTGAACCCACAGCAGTGTGCCTCAAGGGCTGAGCAAATGGGGGCCCAGGCAGCACCTCCACCACGAGAATCAGCTAGCCTTTGTAAGGCGCTTGGGCTGCCACCGTAAGATTCTTTTCTGGGATCCTGAGACCAATGGGTATGCTGATACAAAGGAGGTAGAAGGCACTGCACAGGGCATCCCTGAGGATCTGGGTATGTCCCTTGAAGACTCAACTTGTTCATTTCATTTCTCTCTGTTCCACCTCCTCCAGGATCCCCAGGTGATAGGACCTCAGAGTAAGAATTAAAGCCTGGCTCTCTTCACAATAGCAAAGAGCTGGAACCAACCCAAGTACCCCTCACCTGACGAGTGGATAGAGAAAATGTGGTACATCAACACAATGGAGTTCTATGCAGCGGTAAAGAAAGATGACATCGTGAACTTTGCAGGTAAGTGGATGGAACTGGAAGATATCATGATGAGTGAAGTAACACAGCCCCAGAAAAACAAATGACGAATGGTATCTCTCATCTGTGGATGCTAGTGCCAATTACCTAGTTGAAAGCATTTCTTGTGCAGGGCTCCTTGAGCTTTTGTCCAAGTATTTGGGAGTGATGGCTATTGGAAAGAAGAAGAAGAACAACCATAGAAAAGAATGCATCAAAGAACTGACTGAAACAGTGAACTTCTGCATTGAGAATTTTGAGAAAGACTGAGAAAAAGATGAAAAGCATGTTTGGTAGAATGCATGAGCTCTGGTGGGGTGGGGGGCTAGGGAGGGGGACATGGGTCTAGATTTGATTTGTAATGTAATCTTGTATAAATATATATATAATAAAAAATAAAATAAAAAAGAATTAAAACCTGGCTCCCTGAATCAGACCTGAGCTTGTGCCTCACCCTGTCCTCCCAGCCCCACCTCTGAGCCCTCAGCAATGGAACAAGAAAAACACAGAGGGTCAGCACTCTCTTCCCTTCAGTGTAAAAAAACTGAGGCTCTGAGAAAGTGATGTCACACAGAGAGACCAGATCATACTGCTAGGTGACACAGCCTGAGCTGCAGCATACATCAGTGTCACCCGAAAGCCCTTCACCCAGCCCAACGCCACATCCCCATGGTCCTCATACGGTGAGCAGGAGGGTCCTGACACTGATCTGCCCTCTGTCTTCTGTGTGCCCCTTAGCACACAGCCTAGGATCTCAAAGTGGGGAGGAGTTCCTTCCTGACAAGAGCAGCCTGGGAAGTGGAGCTTGGGTCAGGAACAGGACAGCTCTTCGAATCAGGAGAAAGGGATTCCTCCAGATTCCTTCAGAGTGGTAGAAGTGAGATATGGACCTTTTGGCTCTCCGGGAATGCTCCAAGGCTCTTGTACATAAATACCTTAAGTATTCCCTATGGAGACTGCACATTCCTACGTATTGCTATAAACCTTCTTAAACACTTTAACCAAGACCTCCCTCTGAGTAAACCGCCCTCCCTGCTTTTTCCTCGCCCCTCCTCCTTTCATTCTTCCCTCTCTCCTTCCTTTACTGTCTTATTTTATATCTTGTCACCCTGAACCCCTTCAGCTGCCAGTCCACCTAAATGAGCTCTTGACAGGGATGAAGGTATTGGATACAGAAAACAAAACTCATTTTTCCATTAATTTTTTTTTACTGTCCTCTATTGTACATTATTTAAGAATAACAAATCTGGAGCTAAAGAGATGGTTCAGTGGTGAAAAGCACTGACTGTTCTTACAGAGTACCCTGTTCTATTCCCACACTCACACAGCAACTAACAATCATAACTCCAGGTCCAGAGGACCTGACGCCCTCTTCTGGCTTTGGGAGGTTTCACTCATGCCATCATCCACTTACATACATGCAGACAAAACACTCATACATATAAAATCAAATTTTCATTGAAGGTGGGAGTGTTCAATCTTAGTAAAGAATGTCACAGCTTATGGAGAACAGTGACATGTTTGGTTTTACTGAAAGGTCACAGCTACTGGACACAAAACAATTGTCATTATCCCCACTTTATGATAAGGAAACTGAGTCACAGGTATATTATGTGAATTTCTCTCAAGGAGGAGATAATTTCCAGAGGTCTGGATTTTTCTATGGGTCCATTTTAGTGATGAACTAAGTAAGACTCCCCAGCCTTCCTCACATGTAGCTTTTTTAAATTTTATTTATTTTCTATGTGTATCAATGTACTTACTGTCTGCATGCAGGTTTGTGCACCCATCGTGCAATGCCACGGAGGTCAGAAGAGGGTGTCGGATTCCCCTGGAATTGGAGTTCTCCTGGAATTGGAGTTACAGACAGTTTTCAACCACCATGTGGGTGCTGGGGATCGAACCCGGGTCCTCTGCAAGAGCAGTCGGCACTCTTAACCACTAGGCTATCTCCCCAGCCCCAGCACATGTAGCTTTTTCAGTATCATTATGACAGTTGTTTTGTGTCCAATAGTTGTGACCTTTCAGTAAAACCAAGGATGTCACTGTTCTCCATAAGCTGTGACATTCTTTACTAGGATTGAATGCTCCCACTTTCAGTGAAAATTTGATTTTGTATGTATGAGTGTTTCATCTGCATGTGTGTAAGTGTATGGCATGAGTGAAACCCCCTGAAGCCAGAAGAGGGCATCAGGTCCTCTGGAACTGGTACTCACCAAGTAGCTTTTTCAGTATCATTATCATTAAAGTATCATTTTCATTATATTCAGTTTATGTTTTTCTTTCAAGTACTAAATTTTGTTCCCTCTCCATGGGAGTAAAGACACAGGGTCATGGCATCTTCTAAATGGAAAAGAATTTTCTGCTTCCTCTTCTGTCTTCCCCATCTGCCGACATGCGGGACCAGCCCAACACCTGTAGGAAGAGCAAAAGTTTGAGTTACCTAAAGCTTTGGCACTTCCCTCATCTGAATGGTTCAGGTGAAGCAAGGAAGACCTTTAGAGCATGGGGCCAAAAAAATGAATTTAGAGTGTGCTTGTGCTGTGATATCAATGTCAGCAGTAGGGATGCTGGGGGAAGAGGCAGACCAAGGCAGAAAAGGAAAGAGAGCTGTCTATTTCTGTCAGGCACAAGCTCCAGAGCAATAGAGATATACTGGGAGTTCAATTTCTGTTTGCCTGAGCTAGGGAGAAAATCTAATTAAATATGGTGTCTGAGTTTGGAGAAGCTGGGATGGGGCTGGAATATAAAGTGTGGCAGCCAACCATAGATCAGAGGGCAATATTAATAAACCCACAGAAAGGGACAGCAGGATCTGCCAGTGGTATTGATAAAATGCAAAGCAAAGACAAAGCAGGCTGGGAATATTGCATGATAATGCCAATAAAAGCCAGCAGCCACCATGACCCCTGGCCTGCAGCTGGAAGCTATGGAGGGCTCAACCTCTGCTTGCTTCACTCTTCCCCCTCCCCTCCTCCTCCTCATCCTCTTCACCTGGACTCTGGTTTCACTTCTGTTTCCCACTAGCATGTAACTCAGTGTCAATAAACTTTTCTAAAAGCAGCTATAGCTGGGACAGTCACTGAAGAATGAACCAAAGAGTGGGCAAAAATGAGTCTCCACTGCCTCTGAGAAATGTGGCAAAGGAAAGAAGAATAAAGGTGGGAGATCCTCCTCTTCTGCAAACTTTCAAAAGGGGCAGCTGCGCATATGGCTCATGGGGAGGAGGCTGAGGGTCGCCCTGAAATGACTCCTACAGAAATATTCTTTGCTAAGCTACCCAGGACATATTGGACATGGGAGACATGTCCGTCCCAGCCCTCTGACACTTCCAAAGCCAAAGTGAGGGCTCTGGGGATGCATTGTTTCAAATGAAGCTTAGGACCTTCTTAGAAGTGTCAGAGCACAGGCCATGAGGGTTTGGGAGTGAACATGGAGATTAGAGTCCACTGTTTCCAGGCTCCTCTGCCTTACTAAAATCTTGATCTAAGGACGAGAGTCTCCTCTCTTGGAAAACTTAGCACCTGTATTCTTCTTGCCCTTGTATCCGGGTCATCTTTGTGGCCACTGTCACAGATGCAACCAAGCCCTCCAATCTTAGCTAAATTCCACTGTTCTTTTATCATCTCTAGTTATTTCTATTGTCTACTATGTTCTGACTCTGCCTTATTTTCCTAAGCTTCTGTGTTATGGCTAGCATCTGCCCAGAGTATTTGTAGCAATTCTCATTACAGATTAATCTGCATGAGCAGATTAATACTATATTCTTTTCCAAGGATTGTCTGTGTGACCATCGTAGTCACTGTTCTAAATAAACCCATCCCATCTCTAATTATAGACAGTCCAGCTCTAAATCTCTCTCTTGACCTCAGCACATCACATCCTGCCTCCACCAGTAAGTAGGACCCTCTTCTTGGAAACGTAATCTGAATCAGACGCTGTGTACTGAAAGGCCATCTCCAGCACTTGCACACCGTGTACATTCATCCCTCTGGATTTCCAAACTCTTGGTTTCCGTTTTCATTAAATGGGGCTAATACAACTCTGGATGGGATGCGAGGATTCCAGGAAATGGTCTATGCCAAAAGCATTCTTCAAGTTCTGAGATGCTGGCCACGGGGAAGGAGAAAGAGAAATGTGCTCTCCCACCAGTAGAGGGCCTATCACCTGTTGGGAGAGGCCTACTGCCTGAACCCTGCCTCACAGCTTCAAGCAGCTCTTAGGAAAGGTCACGTTTGATCTTGACAGCATCTTAGGAAGTTTGCCAGCACTGTCGTCATTTGATAGATGAGAAAACTGGATCTTATAAGACACCAAGCAGCTCCTGTGATTTTTGTTGCTGCCTGAAACAGCAGTCCCAAATGCTAAGGCCTGCCCAACCTGACCCAGGACATGCTGGCTGACCTCCCCAGACCATTCTCCCTCTCTCTCCACTCCAGCTGTGCTACCTTTTCTAAGGAGGTTAACATCCCTCAACTCATCTGCCTTGACTTATGCCAACCATCTGCTCGAGTCAGACCACAGAAAAGAGCAGTTCTCATCCATCCTTTTCCTTTCTTCCCTCCTTCCTTCCTTCCTTTCTCATTTATCTATTTGGCTCTTTCTTGATTCTTTGGTTCCTTCTTTTTCAGTGCTGGGGACAGAACTCAGAGACTTGTATGTGCTAGGCAGAAACTCTACTACTGAGCCATACTCCAGTCCTTGGTTTGATGAGTCAGTCTTCCTATGTAGCTTGGGCTGGCCTTTAATTCACTATGTAGTATAGGATGGCCTCAGAATCCTCTATCTCTAGAGTACTGGGCTTAAAGGCTTGTCACCATGCCTAGCTTCCACTTTCTTTTAAAAAATTACCTATTACATTCATTTATATGTACACACATGTGCTAGTCAGAGGAAAACTTTGAGTCTGATCTCTCCTTCAACAAGAAGTACTCAGAGACTGAACTCAAGGTGCAGCATGTAGCTTTACCCACTGACTCATGCTACTGGCTCATCCACTTTACTTTCTTTTAAAATATAAAATAGCAGGGGTTTTCTATACAATATCTAACATAAATCATCTACCTTTTACCTATCATCTCTCATCTATCTACCTGTCATCTACCATCTATCTACTTGTCACCTATCATCTATCTACAAATTGACTTATTGTCTCCCCTTGCCTTCACTAGAATGTAAGAGCAGGAATGTTCTTTCTCTGTGACTTCAGCACCTACAGGAGTCCCTGGCAACCAAAAGGTGCTCAGAACGTAGCAGCGGGAAACAATACTGCTATTTCACTTCACCCTCCCAGTCAATCCAACCACCAAGAGATGGTATATTTAATCATTGGATGCCAGGTGAGGAGCCAGACAGGAAAAGCTAGACTCTCCACACGCTCCCCCCCACAATGATAACCCGCTTCTCTCAACCCACTTCCTTGGCCCTCTGAGCTCAGCACCACAATCTGTGAAATACAGATGTGGATAGTAACAACATTAAAAGAGTTTTTAGGGGTGAGGAATTGTTCGCACAGTACTGCTCAATAGGTATTACCTGTCTCTGTTACTGTAATGGTCACTGTTCTCATCGCCAGCATTAGCTCCTCACTGTGAAGTAGCCCAACAAACAATGTTCCTTTAAGATAAAATTTTTAAATACCTAAAAATTCATTGGCCAAAGCCCCAAATCAATGTCGGGCACAGCAGGAGCAGGAGCCTGTTCATCACACTTCTGGCCAGGGTCCAGGGTCCCTGTGTCCCTGACCCGCGCTCTTTGACACAGGTGGGCACTGAGTATTGAACTGGCCAAGTGAAGAGACCCCTCTTCCCAGCACTGCTCTCTCTTCGGAGAATGGCCACACCCGCAGCCTCACTCTGGATGCTGTTCATACCTGTCCAGCAGTCGTTGCCTCTGAGCTTCTTTGTAACAGAATTCCGGACCCACGGATGAATCTGCCACTGGTCTAGGCTGCTCGCAGAACCTGGTTCTCCCCTTTGTTCCTCCCTGACCACTGAGATAGAAAAGGACCATGCTGGAGCCCAGTAGGAAACACTTCCAGATAACAAGAAAAAAGCCACTTCCTAAGAGAGGGCCACCCCAAGAGAAGATCCTTTTGTTCTGTGACACGGTGCTTGGAGATGTGGCTGTCATCTCGCAACCATAGGCTGTCCACAGACAGCCAGAGGGGTTTTATTGTGGGGGGAGAGGGGGACTTTCATGGATATGTCTAGGCCAGAACATTAATCAGGGAAAGGAAACAGTCTAAGGACACTGACTGAAGTGGGATAGTTGTTCTTGGAAAGAGGACTGAAGAACACGGGCAGAGAGTAGTGTCAGCCTAGATCTATGTCTTTAACAGGAAATTGCTTGGCATTTCAGCATTATGTTCAGGAGGCACTGAGTCATGCAGCTTTACTGAGCAGCCTTTAACGATGGACAAGACCCAGATCTCACTCTACAGAGAAGAAGAAACTATCGGGTTAGGCCGAAGGCTTGGCAGAGGCAAGGGCTCTCCCCAGTCTGATTTACTTGGGCCAGGGACAGGAGTTAGGAGAACTCTGGAGATATCATGTTCCCAACTAAATGTCTCTAGGATTTGCAGTAACACATCATGGAGAGCTGCGTGCACGAAGCTTCTGCCCACTGGCAGCTCACCAGGGAAGGAAGGACAGCATGTCCAAATGGACCGCACCAGGGATGGAAATGGGTGTGGTCTCGTATCTGGGCACTTTGCAGGGCAGAATTCTCCACCCACACTGTAGTGTTTGTCCCTTCCTGTCATGGGAAAATGAATGTTACATTTCTTCCCTCTGGGATGCTAACGAGTTGGCAACCCTCCCTCTGAAACGTCTCCTGGGTCCTTCGAAACATGAATACCTTGGTTGAAATAGGTTTTTTTTATGAAAACACCCCCTAAGCAGTGGAGGAAGGAAAACCTACCACCCTGTGAGAATTATACTGATCATAACCACATTTGGGAGGCTCTCAATGTTTAAGACAGTGTTAGAAATGATGCATGTATTTGCTGCACTTGCTACGTAGATATTATTATTCTCATTTTATCTATGAGCTCAGAAAGGCCACAGAGTCAGTGCAAATTTTGATACACTCAACACAATTTATTGAATGTCTACTCTGCTGAGCAACAGGGGGACTCCCAAGGTCGGACTGCCCAGGACGGCCCAAACAAACAGGCCTCCGAACGTTAGCCAGCAGAGAACAGTTTCACATCAACATTTTGGCCAGACCCACAAGGCAGGAGGAAGCAAAAGTATTAGTCAAAGCAAGATACACCTCCCCCTTCCAACCCCTTCCGGGACCGTCTCTGAGTGGAAGGGCTCTTCAACAATCTAATTGCCAGAGAGGGTAGACTGGGATCTACCTACCCAATCTACCTACCCGGAAAGGCCTGTTAGTCTCTTTGGAGAGAGGGGGTTCAGGAAAAGAGGTCATAAGTAGCACCCAGTAGTTACTATCTCTGTGCTGGAGACTTATGCACAATGCCTCACCTATCTCAGAAACACTGACAGAACATTACCGTCTCATAGTGAAAAGAGACAAGTCTAGAGAAGTCAAGGGACTGGACCATTTTCTCATAGAGAAACACAGAGCAGCCTGACGCTTCCTGTCACCTCTGACTCACTCCGGTGTCCCCACGCAGCTCACCAGAGTGTCAGACCATGGCCTGAGGAGGAAACAGAACGCTGAGAACACAAAGAAAAGCACTCTTCTGTGATTCCTTCCCCCCAACAAGGTGTCATTGGCTCCTCCTCATGTGTGCTTCTGAAACCTGAGTGGTGACTGCCTTGGTGAGGCCCAGGAGATAGTCACGTCCACGTGGGTGGTCTCTCCCCTGTAGGAAGCAAAGTCAACCCCCTTGAGGAAGAACTGGCTAGAAACCTAAATGCTCTTAACTGGCTGGAGTCAGGTGTGGGAGCTTTTGCTTGGATGAGTCGTAATGGGATCAAGCTAAATGCTCACAGGGTGCCCCGAGACCCCCGAGACCCCCGAGACCCCTATGGCTACAGAGCTTCCCTCTGCTTCTTTGGCTAATTCTCTTGGTTCACAGCAGAGCAGGATGCCTCAAGGTTATAGCAGGTGTACCTGGCCAAAAAAAAAAAAGTTGGGAGAGAGGCAGTGGAAGCAGCTGGATGCCCTGCTGGGACTGTCCTGGAGTAGGCAGGTCTGTCCCTGCATCTCACTCCTGCCTGAGGACAGCTGTCTCAAAGGAGACTGAAGGTGTGCTAGGGAAATGCCTGCTTCCAAATTCCCTCTCATCCCAGGTGTGGCTGCAGTCTTGGCTCTTGCGCTCCAGAGAGGAAGAATTCACACAGGGGCACACAGCAAACATCCAAAGTTTATTTTTAGCAAGCAAGCAAGCAAGCAACAGAGAGAGCACACCCTCCAAAGCAAAGGCAGACCTAGTGGCCCACCGCCCCCTGGTGTTTCAGCTTATGTATAAATCTAGGTCTACCATGTCTCCTCCCATGGTCCTCTACCCTACTGGTCCAGGATAGTATCTTTCCTGGAATAGAGATTTAGAAGCTGTCCTTATCCACAGTTCAGTCTGTTAACAATTAAACGCATGAGATGTATGTATAAAAATGTAGCTATCTATAATATTGAGACGTTTACCAGAGGAAAGAGCAACCGTGGGTGCTTCGATACCAGCCAAAGTCTGCTGAGACAGGCTTAGTTGGTTTTCCCAGAGTTCTGTGCTTCCTCTGATCTGATTAACTTGACTGTCTCATACTCCAGCCACAAGCCCTCTGTTTCTCTTTCCAGACCTCTCTATTTAACCCTAACAGAAACTGATAAATGCAGGTTCCTGGCTCCCTCCCCTGCTGGCAAGACGTGTCAGGGTGGTGGATGCCCATTGATCTGCATTTTCAACAAGTTCCCTGCAGGCCTTGTTGGCCCAGCAGGGATTGGAGATCAAAGGTCAACTGGGACACCACTCTACCTCAGCCTCTGAGAAATGCACCTGGACACAGGTCCCCACATGAAGCATCTGAGCCTTGGAATGCTCATCTCCACAGCATTCTCTCGAGACATCCTAGCTGTCTGGGGAGGGCCATGGTGAAGCCAGGGTACTGCTCAGGTGTAGCCTGAGCCTGCACAATGGCAGGTGAGTCAGCACCAGTTCCTGCTGGAACCCAGCTGGGCAGACACTTCTCCCAAAGATAGAGCAGAAGGCCTCTATCCTCTGCTCCTTCTAAACCTTGGGTGGGCACAGGAACTTGCCCACTGTTAAGACAGGGAAACAAGTTAGCAGTTTGCACACGCCACTAGATCAACAGCACCATCTTCTGGCCTAAGGTAGACATTGCACCTTCCTCCTCGAGTGGCCTCAGGAATACCTGAGCTGATGCACGGATTTAAGTGCCCCCTCTCCCCCACACACACGCACCCCGCAACTTCCCCACCCCACCCCACTCCGTGTGTGAGGAGTCAGCGAGGCAGCAACCCTGCCCTACCGCTACAGAGAACATGCAAGCTGGGCTCAAGGAAGAGATACTGATCCCTTCCTAATCACACAGGCCCTCCCAACGCTGCACTCAGATGTCCGTTATTTTATTGTTTTATTTGAGGGGACATGGAACCCTGCATGCTAGGCAAGAGCTGTATGTCTGAGCACACCCCCAACTCTGACCCTTTTTTTTTTTCTTCCTGGGTATTTGTCTGTAGTTCTCTGTTATTTGTAGAGAGCCTTATCATCTTTGGCCTGACAGGGCTGACAGGGCAGTTACCATTTCCTTGTGGAATGACAAGGTCACTGTCTCACACTGCAAAAGGCTTTTGAGGTGACTTATAATTTGAGAAGCAATGATCAGCAACCAGTGCAGCATGACACACTAGAGAGAGGACACCATGCTGCCCTGCGCTGAGGTTTAACAAGTGCAGGTATGTGCTATACAGTCAACATATCATTTGAACTTGCGAAAGTCTCCATGAAACTGAATCACAGAGGTTAAGTAGGTACCTCAATATCACATAGGCACCTAAGGGGGCCAGTCAGGATTCCAGACCCAGAAAACACATAACACCACCCAAAAAAAAAAAAAAAGCCTACACACCCAAGCCTCTGTTACCAAGTACGGAATTCCTCCTGGGCTTTCCACACCTTAGCCACAGATGTGAGCCCCTGCACTTGTGCTTCTCCCTGTTATCCCTCCCTATAGGTCTCCCCACATGACCCGTTTGTCATTAAGCCAGCCTCTAGGCTCAACCACAAACCATGTGAGGACATGGACATGAGAGTATTAGGAAAGAGGAGACCTCTGGGAAGGAATATACAAAGAGATGCCCACGCCAGAGCCTGAGGAACGTCTTGTGGTTCCATCCTTCCCTTGATATTCACTGAATGTCTGTACTGGGAAGAGAGCCCTGAGGAAGACACAGTGAATATGAGGGCCCTCCTGGGCTGGCTTCTGCCCTCCAGGGGTGTGCATCCCTACAGCAAAGCCAATTGGCCAGTTCAGAAACTGATGGTAACCCTGTCTGCAGCTGTGTGGGAGGGCTGGAACAGGTGGGCAGGTCAACGTCACTCCTGGGTACCCCCACCTGAAGACAACTCCTGAATTCTCAAGTTCTCAAGAGCAACTGCCAGTTTTTGTTGTCTGTTTTCCCTGTCTTGAGATGGTAGAAACTGAATTCCCAGCCTTGCTGTGGAGGCTGCCAGGTAACTGGGAAACACTTAACCCGTGTTTCTCTAGCTCCTTGGAGACAGAGTGCTCCATCCCTAGGCCCTGGGCAAAGCCCTATGTTCTGGGAGAAAAGGCTGTGTCCCTGAAGCAAGTCTGTGAAGTAGGACAGAGTGCAGTATAGAGCTGTGAGTTTGCCTCAAACTGAGCAGGCCTGATTGGTCTTGGTTTGTGGGATCCAGGGAAGGCAGACAAACCTCTAAGTCATGGCAGAGGGACTGGGGGAGGGTCTCATGTGTGCCCATCCTGTCTGCACCCAGATGTTCAGTGTGAGGGGAGTTTATAGAGCCTTGGGCCCTCCCTGCATTCCCCACTCCTCGGCCTCCAGACTGTGTATCTGCCTCCCCCCGTCCTTGGCTGGACCGTCTGTCTTCCTCCACAGCCTCACAGCTGGCTAGGTGCCGCCTCCACTCCTTGTGACCACCTGCTCCATTGTTATGTGCTGCTTGGGCTAACTTCCTACTTTGGGGATGGTCCGGAAGGACTCTCAGCCCACTCGGTAGTAGACATTGGGAGGATTGGTTGTGTCTTCACCATGTACGCTGTTCATGAAAGCAGCCTTTGTCCTAAGTCCTCCTGGGCATAGCACTCCTCAGTAACTCTGCCTTCCTGACATCCAGCCTCCACTAAGGCTAAGATCTGTATGAGATGTCAAAGGCCCTAGTTGGACCCTGGTCCCTGACTCAATCTAGAATCAACAAAGTACATTCAGAAGTGATGTACACCTGGATGACAGGCACAGGCCAACACCCACTATCCAAGGCCACATCTCCACTGCACATTCTACCTGGGCAAGCGGGGGCCAGCTCCCTAACCACTTGCATACCTCCTACCCTCCCCTCCTGAAAGATCCATGACCCACAAAGCTGTTATTAGCTCTTTCAGCTCCATTTAACTACACGAATGGCTTGGTCACAGCTGACTGGTCCCCAATTTGTCCATGATTTCCTTTTAATTCACCATGGCTTAGTCCCCCTGCAGTAAAGGTAAAGGAGGTATCTTTGTTCCCAAACTCCCCTCCTGGGGTTAATCATGCACAGAACAAAACTCCATTTGAGCCACTTAATGATTTCATTTCCACCGTAGGTTTGAAGGCACTGTGTCTATAATACTAATGCAGGTTTCTCACTCCCCACGCTCCAGATATTTGTGTGTGAGAGACATAGGGGAGGGGAGAGGGGCTTGTTAGCAGCACAGCCATTCCTTCCCAGCCAAAGCTGCCAACCACAGGACTCTGCCTTCTGTGGATGGTGAGCTTTCCCTAGGCTTCCCTCCTCTCCCTGGGATACCACACTTCTCCCATGGAATTGTCTTAACACCCACCTGCAGAGTGGCTACCTGCCCACCTCACAGCCACTGCTACCGTCCCAGCCTTCCTTCTCCTCAGTTCAGACCTAATTCCCTAAACATCTTCCATATCATCTTTTGGGGACAGTCCCCATGCCTAGCAGATCTCTCCTTGTCACAGTCTGACAATGCCTCAACCCTCTGCTCAAACAGCCCCTCCTATAACAATAAGCCTCTCTCTCTCTCTCTCTCTCTCTCTCTCTCTCTCTCTCTCTCTCAAAAACACTCCCACCCCTTACTACACCATGTAAGCTCTTTTGGATTACTTTCACACAGCATTTCATAACCAATATGCATTCCCTGTCTGCTACCCTGAGCTCCCTGGGACATGACAGACTATTCACCTGCATCCCTTACTGGATATAAGTGCTCAGTACATTTTATTTGAATGAATTGCCTCTGTATCATTTTATGTGTGTGGATATGAACTGTTTTTATAACTAAACAAAGATTCTCAAAGGCATCTCATCTCTAAGCTTCCCAAACAGTACTAAGATCTATTTCCAGGGCCTGGAAGAAGGCAGCTCAAAGGAAAGACCAGATCAACTTCAGGACAGGTGGTTTATGTGGAAATGGCACCATCTAGTGGTTTGGTGCAAAATGGCCTCAGCCCGTGATAGACAACTTCACCAGGGTTCTATGAAAGTTATCCCTACTGAAGGCTTTCCGGCTGTGCATGTCTCTCCTGGGCTCCAGGCTGCAGCCCTCCTCTAGATGGGCTGCTCCCTCCCACAGGTGCCTTCTCTATTTTGAACATGTTCCAAGCTTCCACCTCAACTTGTGCATACAGCACTGTCAGCCTGTGTCCACCATGGGAGATGTACCATCAAGTCACCAGTCCTGCCTCAAATCAGTCCTTTCTCTCCACTTCAGCCCCCACTGTCCTAGGGATGGGGAAGTATCCATTGGGCTCTCGGCAGCATTCTGCTACAGCCTGTCTGGAGGGTAAAATCACCCTCTGCTTTTGTGTGCGCGTTCTTCACTGTGACAAAGACCAGAGAATAATGACTTAAAAGGAGGAAATATCTGGCTTACCTTTCAGAGGTTCTGGCAGTGATTACTTGACTCCCTTGTCTCTGGGTCCTGAGGTTAAGCATGGTGGCAGGAGGCTCAGTGAGGTAAAGTTGCTCACCTCATGTGGGGGGGGGCTCCTAGGCCCCCTTTCCTACTTACCACTACCTGACAAAATGGACCCACCATCTGGGGACCACATTCCACAGGAGCCTGTAGGGGACACTGCATAGCTGAGCTCCATCAGCTTCCAACTCCCATGTACAACCACATCGTAGCACCTGACAGACCTTTCCTGCTGCCCCCTTCAGACTGAGCAGCCTGACCTCTGGCTCGCTCTGTCTCACCATGTTCCCCTTGCCCCTCGGTGGTCCTAAATAATGCCTAGCTGGTGTAAAAAAAAAAGAGGGAAATGTATTAGTTCAAAACCTACTGAAAAATTACACATAAAATATCTCTACGTGAGTACATGTGTACAGCTGAAGGCTATGCAATAAGAAACAATGTCAGACAGGAGAAACCTCCCTTCAAGCCATTGGCCAGAGAAGTTGAAGAGACTCCCTAAACTACACAGACTCTTGCCACAACCCTTGATTGGCTCCAAGAACTGGAAAGTAAGATCCTATTGCTGAAGACAAGATATACTTTGGACAAAGGAACTGGAGCAATAGACCTGGACCTGCCCTGGAAGCTACCTCCATGAAGGTTAGCTCTCATAGTAATAGACAGCACTGTGCAATCTGCTAAGGGAAAACATCACTTGATAGTCCAACCCCAGTTTTAAGGCCTAATAACCAGCACAGCAAGCTATTTTGGGGCAGTAATGGCATTATTATCTTGGGGTAATCAACAGCTGCCTAATTGGACTTCAAACCCACTCAGTGGAAGGGAACACATATGTGGTACTGTAATCATAGCTAAACACATATGGCTGTAGAGGTCATAGATCTGAGAGAAAACCCCAAGGCTGTCACATCCCTAGACAAATGTAATTTCTTACTATGTGCAAAACAGGGATCCTTATATTTACAGACAAGCATGTCAGTCACCACTCATCAAAGAAGCTTCCTTTGCAACAGACGGAGACTGTGTTACAGAGTTCCATAACTGGCCACATACAGAGATCAAGTGTCTGTGAAATGCCCAACCCTAAGTGACACATCTATGATGGAACCTTCACATCTAAAGTTGACAGAACAGAGTGGAACAAGAGATAGAATATTAAGCCATCTCTCAACTCTCATCAATAAAACTTCGTCATGCAACAGAGGACAAATACAAACAGCCACAGATAGCCAAAGCATAGAGAATAAGAAACATCAGACTATGGGTCCTTGGACAGGACTCTTATATTAAATTTCACCCACCCGGGGCTCAGGGATCATTGTGGAAGAAAGGGGCAGAAATACTGTAAAAGCCAGGGAAGGAATTGCATGATCACATGGAGAGAGAGTCTAACAGGCTGGGACCTTGCTTTTAGCAACTTTGAGCAACGGTGTCAGCATACAGAAGACCCATGCAAACTCAAGCAGACAAACCCCAGCACAGAACTGTGGAAATGGACAGTAGGGCTCAATCTTAGTCAAAGAACTATTGGGCAGCTGACTACTGCTAGATGAAGAAGAATTGGTCTTCTTTAAGGGAATGACTAGATAGGTTGAGTAGACCCAGTAGATGAACTTGCACTGAGAGGATGTCTGGGTACACTAACTTGACTCACTAGGCCTTAAAATAAATGACAGAGAGCCTGAAATCCAGTCCACGGGGAACTTATGAGAGAATTCTGGGATGGGAAAGGGGATATAAAGATGATTAAGATGTTGTGTGTGAAATACACAAGAATTCACACAAAATATAAAAATTAAATAATTTATGTAATTCATCTTTTAATTGATCTCTTGTGGAAATGAAAATTTCATGACAGCAGGCATTTATTGAGCCCAGATATAGCACCACGGGACTCTTGAGTCTAGAGGACCAGGCCAGAGTTCTCACTCTCCCTGGTCACCAAAGTGTCTGTAGCCAAGGTATTTTAGGCTTCTGTCTTGCAAATAAACTAAAAATCAAAAGTCAGATGGGCCATTGGTGGTACAAGCCTGTTAGCTTGAGAGGTTGAGGCAGGAGGGTCAGTAGTTAAAGGCTATCCTCAGCTAAATAGTGATTTTGAAACCACCATCTTGTGCTTACATGAGACCCAGTCTCAAAAAAAAATCAATCTCTGGTCTGCAGGTTGGAGGGACAGATGTGGACACAGTCTGCATATGAAGCAGAGGTATAGGGACAGAACTTCGCTGGAACATTTGCTGGGGCAGGAAAGCCTAACCCATGACAAGTATCTGGAGGTCGAGGGGACCAGCCTGAACACTGAAAGCACAGGACGGCCCGGCGTAGACATCCTTGCAGACGGGAATTTTCTCACCAGGATCTCTCAAGTCCTCCTTCTAAAGAATAAACTTTACATATGCCCAGTGCTCTCTGTCCTCCTTCATAAGAGCCTGCCCTCAAGGAAAACGTTTTCCAGAACCAAGCAGGCTGTGAAGAAAGTTAATATACAACCCTGGCCCCTCCCCTCTGGACATCCAGTCAGTCCTAAGACATGACTGTGGGAAAAGCCCGGAAGTGCATGTGAGCATCACGGCCCAGGGGCAGAGGATGAGCATGAAGTCCTCAAAACAGGGCTGCTCAAAGTTCCCTACACACACACACACACACACACACACACACAACACACACACACATACACCATCTAGAGATACACATACCACATAGACACACCACACAGACACACACATACCAGACACACACCTATAGAGATACATATACCACCCACACCAGACACACACCATACACACAGACACACCATACACATGTACACACAAACACACACATACCATATATACACATACCATACAAAGACACACCACACAGACACACACCATACACACACACATAAACACACACATACACACACACATAAACACACACACACACAATCTCTTTGTGTAACAGGGATTGTAGATAAGAGCACAAGCCTCAGATTCTATCTGTGAAGGAGAACATAGAGAAACCTACAGATGAGGGACCAGCACATGTAGCCTGGCCCTCAGACAGCTCAGCAAAACGCCAAGCAGTAAAAGCCAGTTTTCCTTAGTCCCTTACCTGATTCATCACATCTGCCTTTCATTAAAAACTTTAAAGACATGTCTTTAATAAAAGCAAAAAGTAGAGTCTGGAGAACAGCAGCAGGAATCAGAGCCCACATGTGGCAGATGTGCTGGATAATCACACCAGGAATTTAAACAACTTTGATAAATGTGCCAAGGGCTCTACTGGAAAAAAGTGGGCATGTGGGAAGGCATGGAACAGCAGAGATGGCAACACTAAGGAAACATTGTAAAGGAAATGGCAGGAAATGACAGGAAGAAAACACCATACAGAATTGAGGGGTGGCTTTAAAGGCCTCATCAGTGGACTAGACAATGCTGATCAAAAAACCTACCAGCCCCAAGAAATAACAGGGCCTGACAAGATGGTTCAGTTTGTAAAGTGCTTATTACATAAGCACGAGAGCCTGAGTTGATTCCCCAGAACCCAGGGAAAGAGGCCAGTGTGGTGGCATCAGCTTGCAATCTTAGTCCTGGGGAAGTAGAAAGAGGTAACACACAGAGACACACGTAAAGAGAAGAAGGGACAACAAATGCTGGGGTGTACTCAGTAACAGAGCACACATTCATCATGTAGGAGGCCCTGGGTTCAATCCATCACCAAGAAAAATAGAAAGGCAGCAGAAAGAACCCAAAGGAAAGACCAAAGAGGGGGTGAGCATCTGGATTCCCAAGAACCACGTGAACAGAGAAAGCCACATGAAGTACGTGAAGTGATAATAGCTAAGACTCTTCCAGCTCTTATGACAGATGCCAAGCAAACAGATCCAAGAATCTCAAGGAACACCCAGCAGAATAACGGTCCCAAACCCTGTGTCTTCCCTTATCATAGTCAAACCACAGAAAGTCAAATACACAGGAACCAACCTCGGGGAGTCTGTCAGCAAAGGAATGAACCCAGATCATTTGGGGAGTGTGTATGTGTGTGTGTGTGTGTGTGTGTGTGTGTGTGGTGTATACACACATATATATACACATATATATATGAAGATTATTCAGCCATAAAGAATAACAGAATTTTGTCATTTGCAAGAGAATGGACACAAAATGATATTACCATATTAAGCAGATTAAGCCTGCCTCAGAAAGACATGTTTTGTATCACTTGTAAATTCTAGATTATATATAGATACATAAAATCATGTATGTGTATTTGATATGAAAGTAGAAGCAAAACTGTCTAGGAAAATGAAGAGGACTGGGGCTGGAGAGATGGCTCAGCGGTTAAGAGCACCGACTGCTCTTCCAGAGGACCTGGATTCAATTCCCAGCACCCATATGGTGGCTAAGAACTGTCTTTAAGCTGGGCGTGGTGGCACACACCTTTAATCATAGCACTCTGGAGACAGAGGCAGGCCAATCTCTGTGAGTTCAAGGCCAGCCTGGTCTACAGAGTGAGTTCCAGGCCACCTGTGGCTATAGGTAGACCCTGTCTCAAAAAGACAAAAAAAAAAAATTGAAGAGGACTAACAAGTGGTTGGGGAGAAAAGAGAGAAAGGGACAAGGGGATAATATGCTCAAAATGTTATATACTTTAATGAAAATGGCCTTATAAAACCCAGGACTTGTGAATAATGAATATAAAACTCTTGAAAGAAAACAGGTTAAAAAGAAGGTTGAGGAAGATCCCTGAACTAGAGAACGAGGATAAAAATCACACCCACTTCTCAGAAATCCACAAGCACAAGTGGCATGAAATGTTCAAACACTGAATGCAGGACAACACCAACAGACTCCAGTATCCTGTGCAATGATCCCTCCAAAGTGAAAATAAAGACTTCCTCCCATGCAAAATTGAAGAAAATCTTCACTAGTAAACCTGCCTAGGAGAAAATATTTCAAAAAGTTCTTCACAGAGGAAAAGAATAATACCATCCAGAAAATGAGAGCTATGTAAGGGAGATGCTAAAGAACCAATAAGTACAGATATAATATATATGGATGGATGATGGATGGATGGATGGATGGATGGATGATGGATGGATGGATGATGGATGGATGGATGGATGGATGATGGATGGATGATGGATGGATGGATGGGTGGAATGGATGGATGGAGGATGGATGGATGGATGATAGATAGATAGATGATGGATGGATGGATGGATGGATGGGTGGAATGGATGGATGATGGATGGATGGATAATGGAGGAATGGATGGATGATGGGTGGATTATGGATGAATGGATGGTTGGAGGAATGGATGGATGATGGATGGATGGATGGATGGATGGATGATGGATGGATGATGGATGGATGATGGATGGATGATGGATGGATGGATGGATGGATGGAATGGATGGATGGAATGGATGGAATGGATGGATGGAATGGATGGATGATGGGTGGATGATGGATGGATGGAGAAATGGATGGATGGATGGGTGATGGATAGATGGATGATGGATGAATGGATGGAGGAATGGATGGATGGATGGATGGATGGATCAATGGATAGATGATGGATGGATGATGGAGGAATGGATGGATGATGGATGGATGATGGAGGAATGGATGGATGATGGGTGGATGATGGATAGATGGATGATGGATGGATGATGGATGGATGGAGAAATGGATGGATGATGGATGATGGATAGATGGATATATGATGGATGGATATATGATGGATGGATGGATGGATGGATAGATGAATGGAGGGATGTATGGATGGATGATGGATAGATGAATGATGGATAGATGGTAGATGGATGAATGGAAGGATAGATGAATGGATGGATTGGTGGATGGATAGAGGGATGGATGGATGGAGGGATGGAGAGATGGATGGAGGGATGGATGGATGGATGGGTGGAAGGAAGGAGGGAGGGATGATAGATGGAGGGATGGATGGATGATGGATGGGTGGATGATGGATATATGATGGATGGATGGAGTGATGGATGGATGGATGGATGATGGATAGATGGTAGGTGGATGAATGGAAGGATAGATGGATGGATGGATAGATAGAGGAATAGAATGATGGGTAGGTAGAGGGAGGGGTAGAGGCTTGGAAGGATGGGAAGATGGGGGATGGATAAAGGATGGATGGATAGTGGCAGACAAAGCATCCACACCAACATCAGGATTTGTTAAATAGGATGTATTTTATTAGCAGTTTGGCGAAAGGACTCCAGTACTGTCCTTGTGGCAACCAAGGGCTCAAAGTCTCTCAACTTCAAGTCTGCTCACCCTTCAGGTCAAACACAAAGTGGACATTCCTTGGACAGAGGCTGGACCCTGGAAACCTTCCTGGGAATCAGAGAAATGCTTAGTGACCCTTCATTAAAAGACCAGTACCTCCTCTCCAGCTTGCCTTATCCTGTCTTCTGTATAATGTTTGGCTGGATCAAATGAAAACCCTAACAAAATGTGCCTTGTGCAGAAGCTGGAATACAGAAGGTGCTTAATAAATGCTACCATTGCACTTCCTGGCCTTTGGAAGCATGTGAAGTACTATGTGTAAACACTTTTGTTCCCATTAAGGCCATCAGAGCATCTCACTCAGACAGGGTGCCAAGCCTGCTTCAGGCATGGACCTTGTGTTGGAATGGTCCTGCCTCTGGCTCTCACCTTCCCAGAACTTATCAACATCCAGTTATGGCCAATAGTTTGTACAAAGAACAAAGGCTGCAATGGCCCAGAATTTCTGGTTGGTGGCAGGTTCAGAATCTATACACCCCCCCTCCTGACCTTGAGCTTGTATCTCAAAGTAGGATCAGTAGTATAGCAGAAGCCCTGCCAGACTATTAAAAACACAGACCTGGGGCTAGAGAGATGGCCTAGCAGTTAAGAGTGCTGACCGCTCTTGCAGAGAACCTGGGTTCGATCCCCAGCACCCACATGGTGGCTGAGAACTGTCTGTAACTCCAATTCCAGGAGAACTCCAGTTCCAGGGGAATCCAACACCCTCTACTGACATCCGTGGCATTGCATGACACAGGTGCACAGACCTGCATGCAGACAGTACATTCATACACATACAAAAATAAATAAATAAATTTTTAAAATCCCTCTCTTTAAAAAAAAAACACAGACCTGAAACAAAAGATTTTTACTTTTTAATTATGTGTGCTTATATGTGGATTGGTGCACATGAGTCCAGATGATGTCAGAGGACAGAGGAGGACATCAGATCTCCTCAAATTGGAGGCAATTGTAGGCCATCCTGTGAGGGTGCTGGGATCCAAACTCAGATTCTCTGCAAGGCCAGTACAGGCTCACTAAGCTGTCTCTCCATCCCATAATATAAATTTTAAAAGATACAAGAAGCTATGCAGTGGACTATCTCCCTCCACATCTCATCTCTGTCCTCAAGGCTCTCAACATGCTAGAAGCAGGTCCCCCCTTCTATTTTTTTTTTTTTTGGTATTTTTGAGACAGGGTCTCCCCATAGCTCTGGTTGATCTGGAACTCAATTTGTAGACCAGGCTGGCCTTGAACTCACAGAGATCTGCCTGCCTCTGCCTCCCAAGTGCTAGGATTAAAGGTGTGTGCCACCATGTCCAGCAAGTCCCCCTTTCTTAGGTAGTATCTTCAAAGGAGTATTGTCTGGATGTATAAGTTAATCTTTGTTTCATCTATAGCTTTAGAAGTTGAAATCAATAGATAACACATTCACTCACACTCCAAAGAAGAGTGACTGTTTCCCAAACGGGACTTGCTAGGATCCTGAACTGGCTTTGGAAACCTTAATCGATATTATAGACATAAAAGACTTAAAAAAAAAAAAGGACTTGATATAAAATGATAAGAAGAGGGGCTTTCTCTGTGGGAAAAAATACAGACCTGCAGCCTGCTGAGCATGAGGGATGGGGACCCGCTGAGAAAGCCTGCCACAGTTAAAACAATCAAAGAAGCCAATCTACAATGCAACCATAAGTCCTTCAAGAACTCTGAGAGGCTCTGCAGGAGCCCAAGACATATTTCTTCCTCCCCCAATGGCCCAAGTGCAGGCCCATTAGAAAAGGGTAAGGCTTACTGTCACACTAGGTCTCCCTTCTGCTGCCAAGGCTAGCAACCCTCTCTGCACAGGTCTTCCCCTGTGGGTCTTCTCACCTTAGCATTCTGAGCAGGAAGTTGTGAAGCGTGGGTCCTGTTCTGATTCACACGTGAGATGGGATATGCTGCAGAGGACGAAGGACAAAAGCAAGGTGAAGGTGATTCTACTGTCCAAGCCTACCCAGCTCTCACATGAAACCATGTGAACAGGTGTTGGTAGGCAGGGCAGGCCTGGACTGTCATAGTGCATGGACCTTGGAATAGAAGGCCAGGAAAAAGGCCCTCAGCCTGAAGGTCCCACAGGAGATTCATGAGGCTGCTGTAATGTGGATCACAAAGGACAGAAGCCCTGGGAACCCACTGTCACCACTCTTGAGGTGAGAACCAACAAGGTGGGTCATGGCTGGATTGGACATAGCCAAACAGTCGCCTCCACCCCACCTGGCCCAGTCAGGCACACAAGACAGCTTGTCCCACGCACTTACCTTTGTCTCACTTGTTCTTTTGGGTCCTGCATGACCTCATCTGTCATTTCACTTGGTACTTGGAAGATACGGGTATGGCTGTAAAACCCCATTGAAACATGGGATTATGATTCTGGCCTTTTTATAAGTAAGACTACTAGGATTGGGACTACAGGAACAACAGCACTTACACAGTCGTGAGCCTGAAAGCCCTCACCCTTCCATGTGGTAACTAGCAAAGTACCTCTGACCACACAGCTATTTTAAGCAGGTAGAAAATGGTCCACAAGAGAGACAGGAAAGAGGCTGAGCATCACAGGGATGACAGCATTCTGGAAATCTCCCTTTCTCAATTCCTCTCCAGCTCCATTATCACATTTTTTTTTTTTGGTCTTTTTAAGACAGGGTCTCCCTTTTAGTTCTAGCTGGCCTGGAGCTCGCTATGTAGTCCAGGCTGGCCTGAGCTTACAGAGATCCACCTGCCTCTGCCGCCGAAGTGCTGGGATTAAAGGCATGCGCCACCAAGCCCAGCTCCATTATCACTCCTAAAATCAATATTATGACGTATTCACTAAGATTTAAGAAGCTTCTAGAAAATCTGCCACAGGGAAGCAACAGGTATATCCTGGCCACTGTTTCTCTTCTTTATGTTGACTTGTTTTTCCCTCTCTGGCCCACTTCTCGGGCTCTCTGTAGTCCTGCACTGCATACCCAATGTCTTTATCTATGGAAACTTCTCTCCTTGGTGCCCTGTTCTTGGTATACTTGGACTTTTGAGGCCTCTGCCCATAGGGAAGGGAGGTATTATTGTGAATGTGGCTTATACCAGGTGAAACCAGTCACAGCCCATAGAGGGAGATAAAGCAGACAGGCCTTTTGTCCCCAGATTAGGGAAACATGGCCCCTCAGAGAAGAAGAGCGCCGGATCCTAGAGTCACCCAGGATGCCCAAGCTGCACAGGCTCTCTTGCTTTCTGCACTTTCTACCTTCCCTCCTCATTTATCTGGTAGTAAAACCCCACTAAAGAGGCACTTTGAGCAAACAGCCCCAGAGGAACCTTTCAGAGACTGCCTAACATCAATAGCAAACACATGTGCAGCACAGGTCCCAAGCTATGTGTTCAGGCACTAGCATGGATTCCCTAAACACTTCCACATACCCTACCCTCCTGCTTAACTTCTACCCATTTGAAACTGGGGGCCATGCATTGTTCTCTCCTCCAGGCAAGAGGAAAGAACACCCTCCAGCAAGTGTTTGCACAGCTATTAAAGGAATGAAGATCCAGCACCTACCACTTCGCTGCAGGCAGCAATGTCACCTTGACTACCTACTTACTGGAACTAAGAGGTAAACTCGGAGCCAGTGTATCATGGGAGAAGACAGACAAAACTGTTGGTTTGCAATCACCATTGAACATTCTGAGTAAAGGGGCTAGAGCAATGGCTCAGCAATTGAGAGCACTGGCTGTTCTTGTGGAAGACCCAGGTTCAGTTCCCAGCACCATACGGCAGCTCACGATTGTCTGTAACTCTAGTTCCAGGGGATCTGATGCCCTCCTCCGGCCTCTGCAGGCATTGTACGCATGTGGTACACTTACACATAGCCAAAGCACTCATAGACAAAATAAAAATAAATAAATCAAAAACATTTTAAAGGAAGATTCTGAGTGGAAAAATTATATGTAGATAATTGACTGACTCCTGTAGCCTACCTCAAAATCTTGAACTAGTTAAGCAATATAGCTAAGGTTTAAGCAATATTGGAAAAAGAAATTCATATTATTCAAGGAGAACAATGTTTTCAGTTCCATGGTGTGTCTGCATCAAGCAAGGAAAAGCTCAGATTGCAGCAGGCAATGATGATTTGAGGGACCTCAACAGATTTCTCAGGGAAAATGTTTTCCGGGTAGCTCTAAGATTCTATTAGTTATCCCTCCCTAAAATGATTACTGTGCATTTGAATCCTCCCGACAGTACAATGCCACTGAAAAAGCAAACGCATGAGACCCAATATCCTGAAGCAAAAATACAGTTCCTGAAAAATGCAGTTTTCTTAAGAGAGCAAAGCAGACAATGGAAACAGTTGCACTTGGACCACTCGAAGCCCGTGGTCCCTCCAGTGGGAAGGAATGTGGTAATGCGATCCAAATAGAAATGAACTCAGGGAACAGAGAGAAAGTAGAATGCTTCTGCAGAGAAATGAGGGAGCTTCAGGCCCAGCCCTTCACCTGGAGTCTTAGCATCTTTGGAATCAAGAGAAGTTGTGAGAAAGGCTGCACCACGGTGGCAGGAAGCTGACGTGTGGCTTTATCACAGAATTCTTGCCCTGGGCACCAGGAGACCTCCACACACCAAAGTTGCAGATAAGGGCTTTGGCTTTTGCATTTTAAGAGATTATTTCCTTTTAGCTCTTTAAAGTACAGCCACTTCTGAACAATTCAAGTGCAAAAAGAACAGAAATCTGAAATGTATTCAGAAGCATTTAGGAAATGGAGAGCAAATCCAGTTTCCCAACCCCTGAAGTCATTTAAAATGTATGAATGTTCTAAGCTTTCAAGAGAGCACAAATACTCCCTTAAGACCCCAAAGCAAAGGCTGGAGAGATGGCTCCATAGTTAAGAGCACTGACGGTTCTTGCAGAGGACCCAGGTTCAATTCCCAGCACCTACATAGTGGCTGACAGCCATCCAGAACTCCAGTTTCAGGAGATCTGATGTCCTCTTCTGACCTCCATGGGCATTGCATGACATAGGTACACTCACACATTCATACACATAAAATAAAAATAACAAAATATTTAAATAAAAATGACCCCAAAACAAGGTGGAGAAATGTCTCTGTCGAAGGAGATGGTGACTATAGAAGAGTGGGTGTAGAATCTGTGTTAGCCAGGGACCCTGAGAAGAGGCCAATGCCTTCCCAGGGCCCTCCCCTGCCTCACCTCCATCTTATGAACTGGATTCTTGTTCTTTCCTCCAGGACCTCCTGACTCGAGTTTGCTAACTCATCAGACTTTGAGATATGGTGCTTCGCCTACAAAATCCAGGTAGAATAATATGGTTACTGACCAATGTAGACCATAGCTGGGAGCCACAAAGCTTTTTGTCCATTATCTTTAACCAGGGACCATCCAGCCTCACCCCACACCCTCACCCCCACTCCCAAGGCAACTGTGTCAAACTCTTTTACCACATCTCGGGTCACATGTATGTCATGGCCACGAGTGGGAGGGACATTGGTGGACATCTTCTCCTTTATGCTTTGGGCAGCCTCTACCTCCATCTGAAAGATGAATTGTTTCCTTCTTGATATGCCTGTCTCATCTGATCACTCCCAAATCCTTCTCTACTCTCCTTTCATTCCTCCCCATCACAACACACAAGCCACATGTCCATATACACAAATATCCACACTCCTTATCTCCAACCTTCTGTGAATACCTAGGAGCTCCCCAAAGTCTCCGGCCCTGTCCCAAGGCATTCCTGGGACCAACTTAGGCAGAATCCCCTCTTCTGGGATACTTGATAGGCAGGCTCAGTGAGTGGTGATCATAACACATGTCTTACCCATACAAGAACTTCCACATTCTCTTGGACAGTAGGAAGAATTAAGCCCAACTAGAAACAGGGAATTTAGTAATAAACTTGAGTTTCCCCGTTGTATGGAGAATGGAGTCCAGACCCTTACCCCCACACACATGAAACCTGCACTCTGGAATTTTGCATTTTGAGTCATAGAATAATTCTACTCACTTTATTCAGCCAGTGCTTTACTACAGATATAGCTTCACTCTCTACAACTTCAATGTCCTAGAACAAATTGGGAAATTGACGATCTCAGAAACCCTAGAAACCCATCTCCCATCCCTACCACTCCAATCCAATGTGATAATTATGTGAGATGTCTCTAAAGCACAGCAGGGTGCAGAGGGGAAGAAGAGGGACAAGGCACAGCTCCCTGTGTTCAGCACCACCACCACTCACCGAGTTTATCTTTGGTGGGAAGGGCAGCCCTACACCATTCCGGGACAAGATATACATCATCCATGTTGTAATGATCATCTTCAGACTTGAGAGAGTCTCCTTGGCTCCCTCCTTCCATTGAGGCCGCCTAAGAACTTCTATGGGATGGGAGGGGGGTCATTGTTAGGGAGGTTCCCTCCTGATTGGCTGACCAGTGATGATGTGACAATGACCTCCTTTATCCTCCAAGTTCATGGCTCAGATGGAAAAGAGGAGTCAGGAGAGTTCTACCTTATAACAGCTTAGAAAAAGAAGGGGAAGGGGAAAGGGAGAGGGGGCTAAACTCTTCACCGCAAAGCAAGAAACAAGGGGAATTACCCAGATCACAGGCAGAGAATCTCAGGGCTGCTCAGGAGATGTGACTGCTCACACAGGCCAAAGCAACTGAACCCTATAGACATTCATTCAAATTAATGTCACAGTTATTTCCTAGTCTTTATATATGTGGCTGGAGAGATGGCCTAGCAGTTAAGACTGCCGACTGCTCTTGCAGAGGATCCGGGTTCAATCCCCAGCACCCACATGGTGGCTGAGAACTGTCTTTAACTCCAGTTCCAGGGGAATCTGACACCCTCTTCTGACCTCCACCGCATTGCACGACATGGGTGCACAAATCTACATGCAGACAGTACATTCATACACATACAAAAATAAATTTAAAAAAAAAGGGAAGAATAGAAATTGTCCCCACAAAAGCCACCAAAGATAGGGAACATGTTTCCCAACAGGGACATTTCCTCATTTTCTCCTCTGCTCTGTTTACACAAATGACTCAAATCACTTTTAAAAATAATCCAAGGACTGAGGAAATGGCTCAGATGGCCAAGTCTTTGGCCTGTCAGCACGGAGACCTGAGTTTGATCCCCAGATCCTACATTAAAAAGCTGGGAATAGTGGCACACACAACTGCAGCACAAAGGAGGCAGAGACGGGCAGATCTCCAAGGCTCACTGGCCAGCTAGTATTAGCCTGTTTGGTAAGCTCCAGACCAGTAAGAAACCCTGTCTCAAAAAAGGCTGGACCTCAAAGCGTATACACATACATATGCATGTACACCACATGAACATGAGTGCACACACACACACACGCTCAGAAATTAGTCCAAATAATAAAAAGTATAGGGTTCAAAAAATGAAATTGTTATTTCTTTTAGAGATCTTTCCTGATAATTCTATTTCAATATGCCCTTGGTAGACTGTTGGGAAGGAGAGATGCAGAGATTGTGGTAGTACTTAAAATTGGGGGCAAAAAAATCTTTTGCGTGTGTGCTTTTATTGATGTTTTGTGTATTTCAGACATCATGTTTCAATTCAGTTTAGGTGTATTCCCTTTTCCCTTCCCCCCATCCAACCCCAGATCATGCATTCTGCCATAACTGCCCTGCATCTTTCTCTCAGTCTTTTTTTTATGCTTAGGAATTCACATTTTCCTCCATTAATTTTATATTACTCAAAATATGGATACATACTCTTCACCCATATACAGTAATTACAGAGTCTGAAAATAAGTAGTAGGTGGATTCTAGAGCCCTTTGAGAGATTTACATTATAACAACGTAGTTGCTTTCAGATAAACAGAAATATAACAATAATGTTGTTCAGCTTGCCTTTCATCTGGGGGATTTGGTGTCAGCATCCACAAATGAGGGGAACCATTCACCGTTTGTTTTTCTGGGACTGTGTTACTTCACTTAGCATAATGGCTTCGAGCTCCATCCATTTACCTGCAAAGTTCATAATGTCATGTTTCCTTACCACGGAACAGTTCTCCATTGTGTAGAGGTACCACATTTTTGTCACCCACTCATCAGCTGAGGGGTATTTCCTTAATTATTAATGATGTTGAAAACTTTTTTAGAAGTTTTTTAAAATTTATTTATTATTTTTATGTGTATGAGTGTACTGTCTGCATGTAGGTTGGTGCAATGCCTCGGAGGTCAGAAGAGAGCTTCGGATTCCCCTGGAACTAGAGTTAAAGACGGTTCTTAGCTACCATGTGGGTGCTGGAAATTGAACCCGGGTCCTCTGCAAAAGCAGTCAGCATTCTTAACCACTGAGCCATCTCTCCAGCCCCAACCTTGAACACTTTATAAGATTATTCTCTGGGGGCTGGAGAAATGGCCTAGCAGTTAAGAGCACCGACCACTCTTGCAGAGGACCTGGGTTCGATCCCCAGCACCCACATGGCGGCTGAGAACTGTCTGTAACTCCAATTCCAGGAGAACTCCAGTTCCAGGGGAATCCGACACCATCTTCTGACCTCCGCAGCATTGCATGACACAGGTGCACAGACCTGCATGCAGACAGTACATTCATACACATAAAAAAATAAATAAATAAAATTTAAAAAAGATGTTTCTCAACCATCTTTACTTCCTCACTGGAGAAGTCTCTATTCAGCTATTTACTCCATCATTTTTTTTATACATATATTTTTTTATCAAATCTAGACCCGTGTCCCCCCACCCCTCCAGAGCTCATGCATTCTTCCAAACATGCTATTAATCTCTTTCTCAGTCTTTCTCAATATTCTCCATGTGGAAGTTGACTGTTTTGAGCAGAGGTTCACTGTTTCAGTCAGTTCTTTGATGCAGTCCTTTCTGTTGTTGTTGTTGTTGTTGTTGTTGTTTCCAATATGCATCACTCCCAACTGCTTTGGACAAAAGCTCAAGGGGCCATGCACAGGAAATACTTAAAACTGGGTAATTGGCACTAGCATCCACAGGCGAGGGATACCATTCATCGTTTGTTTTTCTGGGACTGTGTTACTTCACTCAGCATGATGTCCTCTAGGTCCAGCCATTTTCCTGCAAAGCTCATGATGTCTTTCTTTACTGCTGCATAGAACATTGTGTAGATGTACCACATTTTCTCTATTACTCCATCTTTTGAGCAGGTCATTTGTCTTCTTACTTCTTTGTTTTTTGAGTAGTTTATATATTCTTGATGTTAATGCTTTCTCAGATGTATCACTGGTAAAGCTTTCCTACCACTCCTTGGGTTTTCTCTTCACTTCCTTGTTTCTTTTGCTGTACAGAGCTTTTGAGTTTGATGAGGTCCCATTTGTCAACTGTTGACCTTATTTCCTGTGCAGCTGCTGTCTGATTTAGAAAGCCTTTTCCTACCTCTATGTCTTGTAAGTTGTTGCCAACTTTTTCGTCTAACACCTTCAGGATTTCAGGGTTCATGATGAGATCTTTGATCCACTTGGAGTTGATTTTTGCACAGGGTGAGAGGTAGGGGTTTAAGTTTGTTCTACAAATAGTGATCCAGTTTTGCCAGCACCATTTGCTGAAGATGCTATCCTTCTTCCACTAAGGTTTTTTTGTCCCTTTGTCAAATATAAGGTAACCAAAATTGTATGAGCTCAAGTTTGGATCTTCAATTTTCTTCCATTGGTCAATGGATCTGTTTTTGTGCCAGTACCAGGCTGTCTTTATGACCATGGCCCTATAATATAGTTTGAAGTCTGGAAGAACAGCGATCCCCCCTGTATTGAATTTTTCACTCAGGGTTACTTTAGCTATTTAGGGTCTTTTGTTTTTCCATATGAATTTAAGGATTTTTTCCCAAGTCTGTGAAGAAGCTCATAGGGATTTTGATTGGGATTGTATTGAATCTGTATACCAATTTGGGTAAAATGGACATTTTTACTATATTAATTTTTCCAATCCATGAGCACGGGAGATCTTTCCATCTTTTGATGTCATTTTCAATCTCCTTCTTCAGGGGTTTAAAATTTTTGTTGTAGAGATCTTTAGTATCTTTGGTTAGGTTTGTTCCCAGGTATCTTATTATTTTTGAGGCTATTGTGAATGGGAAGGTCTTCTTATAGTCCTTTCACACTTGTTTATTGTTGGTGTAAAGAAAGGCTACTGATATTTCTAGGTTAATTTTGTAGCCCGCCACTTCACTAAAACTCTTAATCATTTCTAGAAGTTTTCTGGTGGAGTTTCTAGCATCCTTTAGGTAAACCATCACATCATCTGCAAAAAAGGATAGCTTAACTTCTTCTTTTCAGATTAGTACTCCTTTAATTTCCTTCTCTTGTCTTAATGCCCTAGCAAGTGTTTCAAGCACTATGTTGTGGTACTATGTACTGTTCAAGCACTATTGTGGTGGTACTTAAAATTGGGGGCAAAAAAATCTTCATAGGGCTCAGACACTGCTGGTCCTCATTTAGGCTTCTGCCCAGGAACTGAAGTATGCTCAGCATGGCCTGCAGGGCCCCGAGCTAATCTTCAGTGGCTTTCAGAAGCAGGTGGAGCTCTCCAGTCCTCCACCTATCCTCAGACCTCAGGAACAGTGGGGCTTGGAACCTAGTCCGAACTGCTCACTTGTTGCTCTGCCTGGCCTTCTCTTAGCCTCTGTGACACCCCTTTCTTTGTCTCAAACTGGAAGGAATAAAATACTCTAGTTTTCTTCTAGCTCTAATGCTCTGTTACCCTTCCTATCGCACTTCCTCTGAATTGTGTTCCTCCTCTTTGAAAAACTTTATGTTTAACTGTAAAACATTAGTATGACTCAAATTCAAAAATTATATAAAAAGATACATTCAGAGAAATTTCATGACCTCAACCTTCTAACTCATTTCAGAAGCAGCTTTTCAGTAGTTTCTAGGATAATATATCCTGTGTTTATGTTGTCAGATGAAGCAGATAAATAATCTGTCTTTACTTTTTGATTACTATACTAAATACACATTTATCAAATTGTACAAATACATGTACAAAAAGACACACACACACACACACACACACACACCTATTTAAACTACTTTACAAATCAAAGACATATACAACTTTTCTAATACCCCAGGAGCCCTGCAGGGAGTTCTTCAAAAAAAGCATTTTTACCTTTGTTGCCATAGATAAGGTTTGCCTAAAGCACTCAATGTGGACATTCTCTCCATAGTCTTCTCCACTTAACATGTTGCTGTTGCATGAAACTATAATGTATCATTTAATTTTGGATAGTATATATTGTATTACTTTCATATAATTATTTACCTTATGCATATGTATTATAGCCAGCTCAGTGCTTTTTAAAGCAATGCTGCTATGAATATTTTAGACATATCTTTTGGTTGCTATAAGCACTAAAGTTTCTGAGCACATAGATTATCTATGAGACACTACTCTGTACCAAAATGTAATATGAAGTAAGTACTCTGATCTACTCCCATAAGCAATGTGTAAAAGTAAGTTGCTCCATATTTCTGACACTTAGTATTATCAGCCCTTTAAATATTCCAGTTTGATGGAAGTATGGTCATAATTAGTAATAGTTCACTTTGTAATTAACTCATTATTGATGGTGTTAAGCATCTTTTTTTTTTTTTTTTTTGTTTTTTTGAGTCAGGGTCTCCCTTTAGTCCCAGCTGGCCTGGAGCTCACTCTGTAGACCAGGCTGGCCTTGAACTCACAGAGATCCGCCTGCCTCTGCCTCCCAAGTGCTAGGACCACTCCCGGCCCAGTGTTAAGCATCTTTTAATGTGTCCATTGACACTTGAGTGTTCTTTGTTTAAAGTCTACTCAAATACTGTACCCATTTAATGAAGCCCTTTCCTCACAGATCTGTAGAACTCTGTGTGCTGTGGATAGAGGCTTTTGTAGTATGTGTTTTCCAGTTAGTTTTTCACAATCTATGACTTACCTTTCATTCTTTTAGTGTTGACTTTTGAGAACCAGAAACTTGATTCTACATGCATGTATTTGTGTGTATGTGTGTATGTGTGTGGTATATGCACATACAGAGGCCAGAGGAAGACATCTGACATCCTGTTGCATTATTCTGCATCATCCTTTTGAGATAAGTCCCTCACTGAAGTTAGAGCTAGGTTGGTGGCTTTTGTCTCTACTCCCTCATAACACTGGGGTTATAGTCACATATCCACATATGTAACTATGTCCCCAGCTTTTTACATGGGTTCTGGGGATTTGAATTAAGCTCCTCACACTTGAGCATCAAGTACTCTTATTTCTTAAACCAGCCTAGAGACTTCATTTTTTTCAGGTGAATTTTACTGATTAAATAATATAAAATTTGCCTATTACATGAGTAAATGAGTTTCTTAAATATATAGAATTATGGAACTATCATCTCAATCCAAATTTAGATGATTCCCACCACCCAAAAGAATTCTTATGATGCCCATGTGGAGTCAAACTGTGTTCCACTCACAGCCTCACTGATCTGCTTTCTATCTGTAGATTTGCATTTACTGGACATTCAGTACAAATGGAACTAAGCCATTTGGACCTGGCTTGGGTCATCTACGGTGGTGTATGTGTCATAAATTCTTTCCTTTCACTCTGTAGCACCATTTTGTTGCATAGATGTACCACATTTTAATTAAAACTTTCATTACTTAACAAACAGCTTCCAGTTGGGGATATATAAATGACACTCCAAAGAATATTTGCAAAACCGGTATCTTTTTTTTTTTCATTTTTTCAAGGAAGAAAAGTGGTAACCTAGTGTTTAAATTTTTCCCTTCTTTTTTTCTTGCAGTGCTGAAAATGGAACTCAAGGCCTTGTGCATGCTTGGTAAGTGTTCTACCACTGAGTCGCTGGATCATATGGTAACCCTGTGTTTAACATTTTGAAGCACTGTTAAAAAATTTCTTCACAGAGTACATAATTCTACATTCCCCCCAATCAATACATAAGTGTCCTGAGTTTTCTTCTTCCCAGCCACCATCATTATTATCCATTATTCTAACTTCAGACATCCTAGCGAGTGTGAAATACTGTTTCATTTTGGTTTGGATTGGGATCTCTGAAATGATTAATGATGCTAACCATCTTTCCATGTGCCTCCTAGCTATTTGTGTATCTTCTTTGGAGAAATGTCTACTCAAATACTTTGCTATTTTATAATTGGGTTATCTTTTTAGTGGTTCCTTATAAGAGTTCTTTGCATATTCTTATACAAGTACCAAATAAATGATTAGCAAATACTTTCTCCTATTATATGAATTATCTTTTCTCTTCTTTGTTGATGTCATTGTGTCTATGCATGTGCGGGTGGGTGTGTTTGCTTATGTGTGTGCATGTGTGTGCTTGTGCATGTATGTGTAGTTCTGAACTTGGCATTGTGTGTCTATCCATCTTTCTCCACTTTATTTATTGAGGAGAATGTGTTAGTTACTTTTCTGTTGCTGTGATAAAACACTGACCAAAACCAACTTTGAGGGTTTATTTCAGCTTACAACCACCAGATCACAATCATCACTGAGAAAAAGGCAAGGCAGGGACTCAAGACAGGAACCTGGGGCAGAAACCATGAAGGAATTGCTGCTATTGGTTTGCGTCCTCTGGCTTGCTCAGCAGCTGTTTTATACAGTCCAGGCCCATCTGTCCAGTGGGATTATCCCAATGAGACTGAAGCATATTGGTACCTAAGTATAAGCAAAAGTTAAGAAAGCAGGTGACAAGAAATCTTCTTTTGCTTCTTCAGGGAATTAAGTTACATAAGTTTCTTGCCACTGAGAAGGAAACTGAGATCTAAACAGTAATTTCCTGCACCGAACTTTGCAAAATTTGCAATTTGTACATAGGCCTTTATGACCAACGGAAAAGAAAATGGCCCAGAAATTTTAGACTTAATGAGTTCCATGTCAAAATTGTAATGTAGGCATAGCTTTAGGATGTACTTGAGACACTCTATGAAGTATAAGCCTCCTTTCCTTGAAGTATATGAACACCATGAATCTGAATGGGAAATGAGCCACACTGGTATCTAAGAAAAGTTATGAAGCAGGTGACAAATACATTACTCTCACTCTTTGAAGGAAGTAAGTTACATGAGTTTCTTACCTGTGAGAAGGAGACTGAGATACTGAGTCATTCCTTGCATTCAGTCTCACATTTTGCACAGTAGGAAGAGAGGTTTTTAGAAACTCCTTCAAAGCAAACTTCCAAGAAATGTTAGACTTATGTTCCTAATTCTTCTCCCAAAGCTATGCAATGTATGAATAGCCTTAGGATGTAGTTGAAACACTCACTGAGCTATAAGCTTCCTTTCCGTGAAGCATATGAATGTCATATATTCCCATGGGAAGTGAATGACATTCTAACTTCTTGGTGGGCTAGCACTACCCATTGTGGGACAAGTCCTCTTATCCCAATTAAATGGGTCATTTCCCAAGAAAATGACCCACAGACATGCACAGAGGTCACCCTGCTGAAGGAAATTCCTCATTTCCCTCTGCCCAGGTAAGCCAAGTTGACAGTTAAAGCTGACTATACCACAGGAGCTCTCACTGAAGCCACAGCTTTCTAATTGCAGCTAGCCCCCTTTCCCTGAGGCTCCCCGCTTCTCCTCCTGAGTGCTGGGATTATAGGCAGCTACCATGCCTGGCAGCCTTCACGTGGGTTCTGTGGGTCACAGCTCCAGTCCTCATGCTTGTGTGGCAAAGCTTTGTTGACTGAGCCAACTCCCCAGTCCTTATGGTGGATTTTTGAATAGATGATCTTGCATCTTGCAACTTTCCTGAATTCACTTTTAGTTGTTTTTAATGATTTCCCTACAACTTTGTACCAGAGCCCATGACCTGAGAATGTAGATAATCTCCTTCTTCCTTTCTAATCTTGGCATATTTAATTTCTTTTTCTTGTCTGATTGCCCTAGTTATACATTACCAAATAAGTCTGGAAATAATGGACATCTTTTTCTTTTTTTCTTTCCTTTTGATGTTTTTCTTACTCCTAATTTTATAAGAAAAGTATTGTCATTCACCATTAATATGAGGTTAGGTCAGGATTGTTAAGCAAATACCTTTTATCATGTTCTCTTGTGGTTTTTAGTGCATTTTGTCATAAAAAAAAATCAGTGCAGGATGTGGTGGCACACACCTTTAATCTCAGCACTTAGAGGCAGAAGCATGTAGATTTCTGAGTTACAGACCTTTCTATCTACATAGAAAGTTTCATGCCAGCCAAAGCTATGTAGTGAGATGCTGTCTCAAAAGAAAACAGTGTCAGTCACATTCTAGCATGGTGGTACATGACAATGGGCAAATATTAGAGAAAATGAAGCAGATCAAGATTTCAAGGACTTATGGGCTACATGAGGTCCTGTCTCAAGGAACTAAAAAGAAAAAAGTAAGTATTAAATTTCATCAAATTCTTTCTTCTGTATTTACTGAAATGACCAAGTTATACTGCATATTATTATCTTAATATTGTATATTACACTCATTTATAATATTAAATTTATTATTTTTATGTGTATGAGTGGTTTTGCCTGCATGGAAGTACATCTGTATCCTGAAATGCCCATGAGATCAGAAGAGGGCATCAGATCCCCTGGAACTGGAGTTACAGATAGTTGTTAGCCACCATGTAGGGGCTAGGAACCAAACCCAGGTCTTCTGCAAAATCAGCCAGTGCTCTTAACTGCTAAGCCATCTCTCCAGCCCCTATACTCATTTTTCTTAATGTCAAACTAACTCCTAGGATAATACCATGTAATTATGGTGTATAATCTTCTTTAAGGTGCTAGTGTTAGTATTGGTAGTATTTTTTGGTGGAGAACTTTTCCATCTGTAAGAGATTTGGGCCTATAATTTTATTTCTTGTGAGGTCTTTGGTTTGACATCAGGGTAACATTTACTTCATGGGATAAGTTTCCATGTGTTCATTTTCAACCTTTTGTGTGTGTGTGTGTGTGTGTGTGTGTGTGTGTGTGTGTGTACGTACAGGCATGTCTGCACATGTGTATGCATGCATATGGAGACCAGAGATTGAAGTCTAATGTCTTCTCTCAATCACTTTTCACCTTATATTTTAATTAATTATTTAATTTTTATTTTGTGTGTGTAAGCATTTGCCTGCATATGTCTAAGCATTTGCCTGCATATGTATAAGCGCAGCATCATGTGCATGCAAACCCATGAAGGCCAGAATAAGGAACTGGATAGTTGTTAGCCATCATGCGGGTGCTTGGAACCAAACCTGGGTCCTCTGGAAGAGCAACCAGTGCTCTTAACCACTGAGCCATCTCTCTAGCCCCTCCACCTGTGAAAATATGTAAAAAAATATTTTATATGAAATCTCTCACTGGCCTAGAACTTACCAGTATTGCTAAGTAAGCCCCAGGGTTCCTCCCATTTCTACCTTCCCAGCACTGGGACACAAGTACATACCACCACTCAGCTTTTTTAGCATGAGTTCTGGGGATGAAATTCTGGTTCTCATGCTGGCAAGGCATGCACTTCACCGACTAGACCAGGCTGGCCTTGAACTCACAGAAATCTGCCTGCCTCTGCCTCCTGAGTGCTGGGATTAAAGTTGTATGCCACCATGCCCAGCATTATATATATATATATATATATTTGGTCTTTTCAAAACAGGGTCTTGTCCTGGAACTCACTCTGTAGACCAGGCTGGCCTTGAACTCACAAAGATCTATTTACCTGCCTCTGCCTCCCAAGTGCTAGGATTAAAGGCTAAATCTATATTTTTTAAGGAATTGTTTAAATCCAAAGGGATTGTAATACCTTACATTCCTATAAGCTGTGCTCAAAGGTTTGTTTCCACCACAATCTCACATTTCTATTACATGTTTGTTTATTCATTCATTCGGTCATTCATTTGAGACAGGGTCTCCCTGTAGCCCCAGCTGGCCTAGAATTTGCTACGGAGACCAGGGTGGCCTCAGTCTCACAGAGATCTTCCTGTCTCTGCCTCCCTAGTGCTGGGATTAAAGATGTGCACCACCATGCCTGGCTCCATTACATTTTCTCTTTGTGCTTTGAGTTGCTATATAAAGTTGTATATCATGAGTCTTCAATCACATTCTCATCAAAGTTGATGCTGTTAATAATTGCTTCCTGTGTATTTTCTACATACATTAGTGTAATCTTCAAATCTTTTTAAAATTAAATAATTTGTTTTCTTTTCATTAAGCTGTAAGAGTTCTATATATGTTCTGAATGCAGATACTTTATCAAACATGATTTGCAAATGCTTTACTCCCATATGTTGCTTGCTTTTCCATTTTCTTAATCTTTTGAAATGGAAAAAGCTTTAATTTTGATGAAGGAAAAATTGAAGGAAATTCAATTTTTTTTCACTGATGGAATATGTTTCGGGTATCATATCAAAGAGCTCTGAAGTTTCGTTAAAAATTTTTCTGTCTTCTATAAGATTTATAATTTTAGCTCTGATGTGTAGGTGTATTTTCCGTTTTGAGTGCTGTTGTGTGAATGCATTTGTTTCCTGTGAAAAACTCATGTTGAAATGAAATCTTCATTATAAGTCATTAAGAGAGAAGACTGGAAAGAACTGATTATGGATCTTCCTCCATGAATGGATTAATTCATTCATACAACTAATGGGTTAATGAACTAAGGGGTTAGTGGATTATCTCTAGAATGAGTCCCATACAGGAGTCAGTTTGCTAAAGAGATAGGCAAAATAATTATTCATTTGATGAGATACTGTCCTTTTCCTTCCCAGAATCCTCACCCCAGCACATTCCCTGCAAGCTTTGTCCTTGTCTTTATTCTCTCTATTCCTTGCAGATGCCATCCACAACCTAATTAAGCTTTTTCTGCTACTTGGATCTTCGTTGTTCTTTCTCTAAAGACCTTCCCCATCGTGTGGCTGTCTGCTGCTATGTGGAGGACCTTCATGCCAGTCACTCAAACTCAAACCTCAAAAAGCTGAGGTTTACAGCTTGCCTGTGGTGGTTTTTTCCCACCTTTAAACTCTAATATAATTGTTCTTGAGCTTCAGAAGAAAAAAAGAGAATCTTTTGTGACCCCCCCATCCCCAGTGTCAGTCCACTCACCTGCTGGACACCCCACCCTCATCCCACCTTAGGATCACATGCTTCCTTTGGCCCCCCAACCCAAGTTAGGCATTCCCAGAATTCGTTCCATTGCCCACCTAACACTATACCTACCATGCCTTCTGAGACTGAGTGGTTCTTATGAAACCTGGATAGACCCTCTGGAGCCCATCGTCCACACACTTCCACCCTGCCTCTCCCACCCCACCTTCAGATCACCCGTGTTTTACTACCCCCCTCCCTTAAGACCATTCTTCTTCCTCCTCTCCACCAGTGGTCATTTTCAAGTTTCCTGGATTCTATGGGTACTCCAAATTAAATGCACAAATCTAAATATTTGAAGCTAATATCCAATATAAGTGAGATGAGACAGTTGTCCTTCTGAGTCAGGAGTCAGGTTCCTTGGCTCAGTATGATGTTGTCCAGCTCCATCCATTTACCTGCAAATTTCATAGTTTCATTTTTATTACAGCTGAAAAATTACATTGTATATAAATATCGTATTTTCATTATCCATTGATCAGTTGACAGACATCTAGGCTATCACTGTCCTCTGGCTGTTGTGACTAGAGTAGCTGCGAGCATGGATGAACAGGTGTCTCTGCAGTAGGAGATAGAGTCCTTTGAGTGTATGTCCAGGAGTGGTATAGTTGGGCCATATGGTAGACCTTTTTCTAGTTTTCTAGAATCCACCACACTGATTTCCTTGGTGGCTGCACCAGTTTGCCCTCCCACCAACAGCAAATGATGGTTTCCCTTACCCACATCCTTGCCAGCATTCCTTATCCTAATCTTATCCATTCTGACTGGGGTAAGGAAGTCTCAAATTGCTTTGATTTGTAATTCCCTGATGGCTCAGGATAATGAACACTTCTTGAGACAGGGTCTCCCTGTAGCCCCAGCTGTCCTAGAACTCACTATGTAGACCAGGCTGGCTTTAAACTCACAGAGATCCGCCTACTTCTGCCTCCCAAGTGCTGGGACTAAAAGTGTGCACCACTGTGCCTGTTGATAATGAACACTTTTAAAAATCTTTCTTAGCCACTTTGTATTTCTGAGGATTCTGTTCAGTTCCATAGCCTGCTTTTTAACTGGATTGTTTTCTTAATGTTTAGAGGGTTTTTAGTTAATTATATATTCTGAAATTTAATCCTCTGGCACAGAGTTTTTCCCATTTGGAGAGTCGACTCTTCAGTTGACTCAGAGTTTCTTTTGCAATGTAGAAGTTTTTTGAGAATTTCATAGAATGTATTTTGACCCTATTTCCCTCCCCCCTGCAAGTCCTCTCAGGTCCACCTCCTTTCATACCACCAAATTTGCTCATTTTTCTTTTCAGTTGTTTGTTTGGGACAGGGTCTCACTATGTAGCCCCACTTTGGCCTGGAACTCACCTTGTAGACCATTCTAGGCTGCCTTCTCCCCTCATAGTCATCTGCCTGTCTCTACCTCCTGAGTCCTGAGATTAAAGCTGTGTGGCACCATACCTGCTTCATTTTTCCATTTATTTATTTATTTCTTTATTTATTTATTTATTTATTTATTTATTTTGGTCTTTTCGAGACAGGGTCTTCCTGCAGCCCCAGCTGTCCTGGAACTCACTCTGTAGACCAAGCTGGCCTTGAACTCAACAGAGATCCCAAGTGCTAGGATTAAAGGCGTGCACCACCACGCCCAGCTTCACTTTTCCTTTTAAAATCTATCAAGTCCGATTTGTGCTGTCCATATATACTCTTTGAAGAAGAGACAATGAGTAGTCAGGATGAGACAGGGAGGAAGAAGAAAGGAGGAGGAGACCCTTCTGAGGGTGAAAGACTAAAGGAAAAGGAATAAAAGGAAGCAATTGCTTCCCAGCGCCTGATGCTGAGGACTTTGGCTAAATGTCAGGAACTGGTGATGTGATACAGTCCTACAGGAGGTAGCTCTGTGTTCTTAATCTTTGTGATACCAAATGCCAAGTGATATCTGAGAAAGATAGAGTGTGTTTAAGAAGGAGGTTGGTATCTTCTTCCTGTCCCCAAGCTTATTGAATTGGTATGAGCTACATGGACAGAAATGATAAAAAAACTACCTCATAATTTTTCTCCAAATTGTATACCAGGAATTACAGTATTAACGTCAGTTTTAAGTAAAATGATTCAGGACAGGGAAAGCTGAAACAGATGCAGCAGTTTCATATTATGGTCATTTATTAATTATTATTCTCAATAAATATAATTGTACTCAATGAATACAGATGTTGACAAGAATAAGTAAC
Organism: Rhizomys pruinosus; assembly: GCA_009823505.1. Taxonomy (NCBI): domain Eukaryota; kingdom Metazoa; phylum Chordata; class Mammalia; order Rodentia; family Spalacidae; genus Rhizomys; species Rhizomys pruinosus. The sequence continues at coordinate 2,583,182 of VZQC01002030.1, read as the reverse complement.
AGCATCCTTATTGAATAGAAATGTGTATTCATCATATATTAGTCATAAAAATGGTTTGGCATAAAACTTATTAATATATATTTCCCATTTTTTTTTACTTTTTAAAAATTTCCTACATTAGTACTGCATTTGCAGCATTTATACCCCTTCCTCTCTCCCCTCGGACTCTTCCTGTATCACTCCCACTCCCTCTCAATTTTATGACATCTTCTTTGATTGTTACTGTTGCATATATATGTATATAATCTGCAAGTCCATTTAGTGGTGTTTGTCTGCATATGCAAAAGCAATAGGCAATCAATGGCTCCTGAGGGAGAAGAGCCAGTTTTCTCCAGGGATTAGTTCCCTGATAGGTTTTTGTTGGCTCTTTACCTAGTTTTGGTGGCAGGGTGATTCAGGGTGATTCAAGAGAGTTTGGAGGACTGGAGATATGGATCAGTGGTTAAGAACACTAGCTCCTTTTGCAGAGGACCTGGGTTCAGTTCCCAGCACTCACATGGTAGCTAACTACCATTGGTAACTCCAGCTCTGGGGGATGAAGTATACTCTTCTGGCCTCCTCCGGCATTGCATGCATGCAGTGCACTTACATACATGCAGACAGAGCACTTATACACATAAAATAAAAATAAGTAAGAAACTTTGCTAACACCAAATCCCCCAGAATGAAAGGCAGGCTGAACAACATTATTGTTGTATTTCTGTTTATCTGAAAGCAACTATGTTGTTATATATAATGCGAATTTCTCAATGAGATCTAGAATCCACCCACCACTTATTTTCAGACTCTGTAATTACTGTATATGGGTGGAGAGAATGTATCCATATTTTAGAGTAATATAAAATTAATGGAGGAAAATGTGATTTCCTAAGCATAAAAAATGAGAAAGATGCAGGACAGTTATGGCAGAATGCATGATCTGGGGTGGGGTGGGGGGAAGGGAAAGGGGAATATGCCTAAACTGAATTGAAAAACGATGTCAGAAATACACAAAACATAAAAAAAGAGTTTAGAAATGTTCCTTCCACTTCTATTTTACAGTAGTATTGACATTAACTCTTCTTTGAAAGTCTGGTAGAATTCTGCACTGAAATCATCATATCCTGGGCTTTTTTATAATGCTTTTATTGATGTTTTGTGTATTTCAGACATCATCCCTCAGTTCAGTTTAGACATATTCCCCTTTCCCTTCCCCCCACCCCACCCCAGATCATGCATTCTGCCATAACTGTCCTGCATCTTTCTTTTTTTATCTTTAGTAATTCACATTTTCCTCCTTTAATTTTATATTACTCTAAAATATGAATAAATACTTTCCACTCATATACAGAAATTACGGAGTCTGAAAGTAAGTGGTGGATCAATTCTAAAGCCCATTAAGAGATTTACATTATGCAGGGCATGGTGGCATATGCCTTTAATCCTAGCACTTGGGAGGCAGAGGCAGGCGGACCTTTGTGAGTTCAAGGCCAGCCTGGTTTACAGAGTGAGTTCCAGGACAGCTGGGGCTACAGGGAGACCCTATCTGGAAAAGACCAAAAAAAAAAAAAAAAAAAGAGAGAGAGAGAGATTTACATTATAACAACATAGTTGCTTTCAGATAAACAGAAATATAACAATAATGTTGTTCAGCTTGCCTTTCATCTGGGGATTTAGTGTAAGCATCCACAAATGAGGAAGACCATTCATCATTTGTTTTTCTGGGACTATGTTACTTCACTTAGCATAATGGCTTCTAGTCTCTAGGCTGGTTTAAGAAATAAGAGTACTTGATGCTCAAGTATGAGGAGCTTAATTCAAATCCCCAGAACCCATGTAAAAAGCTGGGGGCATAGTTACACATGTGGATGTGTGGCTATAACCCCAGTGCTATGAGGGAGTAGAGACAAAAGCCACCAACCTAGCTCTAAGTTCAGTGAAGGACTTATCTCAAAAGGATGATGAATGATGCAGAATAATACAACAGGATGTCAAATGTCTTCCTCTGGCCTCTGTGTGTGCATATAACACACACACACAAATACATATGCATGTGCACAATCACATACACATACACACAAATACATGCATGTAGAATCAAGTTTCTGGTTCTCAAAAGTCAACACTAAAAGAATGAAAGGTAAGTCATAGATTGTGAAAAACTAACTGGAAAACACATACTACAAAAGCCTCTATCCACAGCACATAGAGAAGTTCTACAGATCTGTGAGGAAAGGGCTTCATTAAATGGGTACAGTATTTGAGTAGACTTTAAACAAAGAACACTCAAGTGTCAATGGACACATTAAAAGATGCTTAACACTATCAATAATCAATTAATTACAAAGTGAACTATTAGTAATTATGACCATACTTCTATCAAACTGGATATATTTAAAAGGCTGATAATACTAAGTGTCAAAAGTATGGAGCAACTTACTTTTACACATTGCTTATGGGCAGTAGATCAGAGTACTTACTTCATATTACATTTGGTACAAAGTAGTGGCACATACATAGATAATCTATGTGCTCAGAAATTTTAGTGCTTATAGCAACCAAAAGATATGTCTAAAATGTTCATAGCAGCATTGCTTTAAAAAGCACTGAGCTGGCTATAATACATATGCATAAGGTAAATAATTATATGAAAGTAATACAATATATACTATCCAAAATTAAATGATACATTAGAGTTTCATACAACAGCAACATGTTAAGTGGAGAAGACTACGGAGAGAATGTCCACATTGAGTGCTTTAGGCAAACCTTATCTATGGCAACAAAGGTAAAAATGCTTTTTTTGAAGAACTCCCTGCAGGGCTCCTGGGGTATTAGAAAAGTTGTATGTCTTTGATTTGTAAAGTAGCTTAAATAGGTGTGTGTGTGTGTGTGTGTGTTTGTACATATATTTGTACAATTTGATAAATGTGTATTTAGTATAGTAATCAAAAAGTAAAGACAGATTATTTATCTGCTTCATCTGACAACATAAACACAGGATATATTATCCTAGAAACTACCAAAAAGCTGCTTCTGAAATGAGTTAGAATGCTGAGGGGAAATTTCTCTGAATGTATCTTTTTATATAATTTTTGAGTTTGAGTCATACTAATGTTTTACAGTTAAACATAAAGTTTTTCAAAGAGGAGGAACACAATTCAGAGGAAGTGTGATAGGAAGGGTAACAGAGCATTAGAGCTAGAAGAAAACTAGAGTATTTTATTCCTTCCAGTTTGAGACAAAGAAAGGGGTGTCACAGAGGCTAAGAGAGGGCCAGGCAGAGCAACAAGTGAGCAGCTCTGACTGGGTTCCAAGCCCCACTGTTCCTGAGGTCTGAGGATAGGTGCAGGATTGTAGAGCTCCACCTGCTTCTGAAAGCCACTGAAGATTAGCTCGGAGCCCTGCAGGCCATGCTGAGCATACTTCAGCTCCTGGGCAGAAGCCTAAATGAGGACCAGCAGTGTCTGAGCCCTATGAAGATTTTTTTGCCCCCAATTTTAAGTACCATCACAGTAGTGCTTGAATTGTACATAGTACCACAACATAGTGCTTGAAACACTTGCTAGGGCATTAGGACAAAAGAAGGAAATTGAAGGAGTACTAATCTGAAAAGAAGAAGTTAAGCTATCCTTTTTTGCAGATGATATGATGGTTTACCTAAAGGATGCTAAAAACTCCAATAGAAAACTTCTAGAAATGATTAAGAGTTTTAGTGAAGTGGCAGGATTCAAAATTAACCTAGAAATATCAGTAGCCTTTCTTTACACCAACAATAAACAAGTGTGAAAGGACTATAAGAAGACCTTCCCATTCACAATAGCCTCAAAAATAATAAGATACCTGGGAACAAACCTAACCAAAGATACCAAACATCTCTACAACAAAAATTTTAAACCCCTGAAGAAGGAGATTGAAAATGACATCAAAAGATGGAAAGATCTCCCATGCTCATGGATTGGAAAAATTAATATAGTAAAAATGTCCATTTTACCCAAATTGGTATACAGATTCAATGCAATCCAATCAAAATCCCCATGATCTTCTTCACAGACTTGGGAAAAAAATCCTTAAATTCATAAAGAAAAACAAAAGACTCCAAATAGTTAAATCAACCCTGAGTGGAAAATGCAATACAGGGGGGATTGCTGCTCTACCAGACTTAAAGCTATATTACAGGGCCATAGTCATAAAGACAGCCTGGTACTGGCACAAAAATAGACCCGTTGACCAATGGACCAAAATTGAAGATCCAAACTTGAGCTCATATAATTTTGGTTACCTCATATTTGACAAAGGGGCAAAAAAACCTCAATGGAGGAAGGATAGCATCTTCAGCAAATGGTGCTGACAAAACTGGATCACCATTTGTAGAAGAACAAAATTAAACCCCTACCTCTCACCCTGTACAAAAAGCAACCCCAAGTAGATCAAAGATCTCAACATGAAACCTGAAACCCTGAAGGTAATAGAAGAAAAAATTGGCTACAAGACATAGGGGTAGGAAAAGACTTTCTAAATCAGATAGCAGCTGCACAGGAAATAAGGACAACAGTTGACAAATGGGACCTCATCAAACTCTAAAGCTTCTGTACAGCAAAAGAAACAATCAAGGAAGTGAAGAGAAAACCCATGGAGTGGGAGGAAATCTTCACCAGTGATTCATCTGACAGAGCATTAATGTCAAGAATAAGCTAGGCATATTGGCACACAACTTTAATCCTAGCACTCGGGAGGCAGAGGCAGGTGGATCTCTGTGAGTTCAAGGCCAGCCTGGTCTACAGATGGAGCTCCAGGACAGCTGGGATTAAAGGGAGACCCTGTCTCAAAAAGACAAAAAAAAAGAATATATAGTCTACTCAAAAAAAAAAGAAGAAAACTAATGACCTACTCAAAAGATGGAGTAAAGAGTTGAACAGAGACTTCACCAGGAGGAATTAAAGATGGCTGAGAAACATCTTAAAAAGTATCCTGGGTTTTTTAACACTTTATTTAATTTTTGACATTTTCATACAACATAATTTGATGGTGTTTAGATATCCCTCCCCTAACTGCACATCCCCCTTTTGCCCCACCAAATTTAATGCAGTCTATTATAGATATAATAAGGCTTATAAAGTCTAATTTATGTTCCAAAATATCCTTGGATGTGGTTCCATCCACTGGAGCCTGGGTAACCCACCAAGGGTTCCATCCTTGAAATGGACTGTCTCTCCCACCCCCAGTAGCCATCAATTGCTAAAATTTCCTCAGGTTGGATTGGGGTTTCTTCCCCACTAGTTTGCTGGGATTTTGTCTGGCCTGAGCTTATGTGGGACTTGTGCATGCTGTCACCATTGCTGTGTGTTGATATGACTAATTGCTCAGCTGTCTGGTGAACTCTGTTTCCTTGTGGTCATCCACCTCCTCTGGCTCTGACAGACCTTTTGTCCCATCTTCATAATGACTTGGGAGGCAGAGGTTTGATATAGGTGTCCCAGTGAGGGAATAGCACTCTGTGAACTCTTGTTAGCCAGTTGTGAGTCTCCGTGTTAATCACCATCTGCTGCATAAGCAAACTTCTCTGGTGAGAATAGAGACATACATTAATTTATGGGTATAGCAACAAGGTCTTAGGCATCAGTTTACTACAATAACTATTTAGTAGAAAACTAGTATTGGGTTCTGCCCTATGTTCTGTGACCTCTCTAGCGTTAGGTTCCCTAAAGCCTGGTATCAAAGTCAAGAACGGCTTCCATCCTATGAAGTGGACCTTAAATCCAATTAGAGAGTGGTTGGTTATTCTCATAATATTTGTGCCACTATTGCACCAGTGGTCATATCTTGCCAAGCCAGTAGTGATTATAGTTGACAGAAATCACATCGTGGTAAGGTTGATGATTATTTTTCTCTTCTGGTAGCATACATGGCACCTTCCAGCACTATGAATGCTAGCCAAGTAGATAAGAGGTTCTCCATCAGCACCAGCTGATTTCTCTTGTCTGTTTTACAGCTCATGTATGCAGCATCTTCCGCAATACCATCAAGTTCTGGTAGGTAGTAAACAAGAGCAGAACAAGGGAAAGGGTCGGTATTGTTTGAGGTTCTGTGGGAATCTTGATCAACAGCTTCTAGAAAGGGACTCCATTCCTGGCACTGGGGAGTTTATTTGTCAGTCTATGATGTTTAGAAGGGGTAATGTCCTCCTAATATAAGCTAACTCTCTTTAATTTCTTTATATAATGTGTATATGTATATAATTTCAGATGCTTTTTCTTTAGTGTTATGGGGGATTCTTATGTTTCTATCTTATTTGTTGTTATCTATCTGTTTAATTTATTTATTTCATCTTAGTTTATAGTTGATACATTTTATGCATCTAGAAATTAACCTTTTTCTTTTAGAATTTCTTTATAGAATATAATTTTTTTAAGTACTCCCTCATGGTTTTCAAAGTTTCTCAAAGTCTGTTGTAAAGTCTCCCTTTTCATACCTAATTTCATTAATTTGAGTTCTCTCTCTCTCTCTCTCTCTCTCTCTCTCTCTCTCTCTCTCTCTGTGTGTGTGTGTGTGTGTGTGTGTGTGTGTGTGTGTGTGTGTTTATTTGGCTAAGGGTCTGTTCAAAGAACCAAGTCTTTTGCTGTTGATTCTTTTTATTGCCTTCTTCATTTCTACTTCAATAATTTATGCTCTGATCTTCATTATTCCCTAGGTCTACTGTTTTGGAGGTTGATTTTTTTCTTTTTCCAATGTGTTAAGATTCAGCAATAGTTATTTATGAGAGAGCTCTCTGATTTTTTAATGTAGGCAACTAGAGCCATAAATTTCCCTTTTAGGACTGCCTCATTGTATCCCATAGTTTTGGATATGTTGTATTGTCATTATCATTTCATTCTACGAATTTCTCTATTTCATTCTTGGTATCTACAATGACTCATCCATCATTCCATAGTGTATTGTTTTATCTCCATGACTTTGTGTGTTTTCTGTAGTTTCTCTTACTATTGATTTCTAGCTTTATTCCACTGTGGACAGATAGGACACAGAATGTAGTTTTAATTTCCCTGTATTTGTTGAGACCTGCTTTGTGTCCTAATATGTGATCTGTTTTAGAGAAGGTTCCATGAGAAGAATGCGTGTTCTTTGGTATTTGGATAGAATGTTCTGTAGATATCTGTTAGGCCCATTTGATCTATGATGTTATTTAATTCCAGTATGTCTTTATTCATTTTTTTGTACAGTTGATCTGTTTAGTGTTGAGAATGGAGTATTGAAATTGCCCATTACTACTGTGTTAGTGTTAATCTGTGACTTTAAATCTAGTAGTGTTTAATTTACAAAATTGGATGAGTCTATATTTAATATATATATATATATTAATATATATATATATAAAACTGTATAACTGTAATCTCCTCTTGATAGATTGATTCCTTGCTCACTATGAAGTAACCCTCTTTATGTCTTCTGACAAGAATTGGCTTGAAGTCCACTTTGTCAGATATTAAATAGCAACATTTGTTTGTTTCCCATTTCCATTTGCTTGGAATACTTTTTCCCATCTTTTCACCCTAAGACATGCATATCTTTGGCAATAAGGTGTATTTCCTAGAGCCAATCAAAAGAAGGATTCTGTTTTCTGTCTTTTGAAGGGTAAATTGATTATTTACCCATTCTGATTTTCAGAGTTTTTGCTAAAAGGTAAATATTACTTCCCATCATTTTGTTGATTTTATAGTTGTTTGAGCCTTTCTTAGACTTCTTTTCTTTAATGAGTACCATAGATAGCATCATTTATTTGTTTAACTCCTATAGTTCCATGAATGTGTTTATCTTTCTCTTCAGACAGAAATATTACTTCCAGTATCCTACCTAGCTAGCTTGGTGGTTATGAATTGCTTTAGCCCATTTTTGTCATAGAAAGTGTTTTTTTTCCTATTTAATTATGACAGATAGTTTTGATATTAGACTAGGTTGGCAGTTATGGTCTTTGAGAATTTGAAAGACATCAGTCCAAGTTGTTCTTGAACCCATGGTTTACATTGAGAAGTCATTACTTATTCTAATGGGCCTTTGTGTGGCACTTGGCCCTTCCCTTTTGCATATTTCAATATACTTCTTTGTTCACATTGTACACATTTAATGTTTTCACTATAATATGACCCAGGTACTTTCTATTCTAAACCTGTCTGTTTGATGTACCTCTTGTATCTGGACCAGCTTCTCTTTCCCTAGATTTGAGGACTTTTCTACAATGATTTTATTAAGGATATTATTGTGGCATAGGCACCAAATCCAATCAGAAAGTAATTCATCATCCCCATAACAACTTGACACTATTGAACAAGTGGGCCCGTCTTGCCTGATCAGTTGGTGTTGCTGCACACAGGGTCCACAGCTGAGTAAGACTGCTATGGCATTTCTCAATCTTCCTCAGCACCTGCACAGCATCTTCAAGCACTGTAAGTACTTACCAGCTATCACGAAACTCCCAGCCCTGTTCCAATTTGATTCTCTATGCCCTGTGACTAAGCCATGTGACATTTTCAGCAATAAGGTCTTATCCTCTAGTTCTGATTGGCAACCAAAACAGGACAGTGCCAGCCTTGAGGGTGAGGGCCTAGGAGCCTCCCAAGAACTCACAGGAGCTGGCACACCTGCAGATGCAGACCAAGGCAACTGCATAGCATTTTCACTGATTTCTGTTCACCATTGTTTCATTTAGAAGTTAGCTATTAATTGGACTGTTAGTTTCAACTCCTTCATAGATTCTTTGTCATGAGGAGGTAAAGAAAGAAAATATAATAGATAATACAAGTACAAAGCTCCATGGTAAGGGAAGCTCCATGGCCTCACAATGGCCTTTTTGGCTGTACTGAAATTTGCTGAGATGTGTCAGGTTTGGGCCTGGCAAGTGTTTGAGCAGCTTTCTTTTTTTTTTTTTTTTTTTTTTTTTTTTTTTTTTTTTTTGAGACAGGGTCTCCCTGTAACCCCAACTGGCCTAGAGCTCTCTATGTAGACCAGGCTGGCCTTGAACTCACAGAGATCTGCCTGCCTCTGCCTCCCAAGTGCTGGGATTAAAGGCATGCACCACCACACCCAATTTAAAGGTGGTTCTTAGCCACCATTTGGGTGCTGGGAATCGAACCAGGTCCTCTGCAAGAGCAGTCAGCACTCTTAACCACCTTAACCACTGAGCCATTTCTCCAGCCCCTAAGCAGCTTTCTTTAACTAGCTATGTGATGTTTTTAGTTGTGTGTTAGTTAGAATAAAGTGTTCTTGGGGCTGGAGAGATGGCCTAGCGGTTAGGAGCGCCGACTGCTCTTACAGAGGACCCGGATTCGATCCCCAGCACCCACATGGCGGCGGAGAACCGTCTGAAACTCCAATTCCAGGAGAACTCCAGTTCCAGGGGAATCTGACACCCTCTTCTGACCTCCGCGGCATTGCATGACACGGGTGCACAGGCCTGCATGCAGACAGTATATTGATACACATACAGAAATAAATAAAAATAAAATAAAATAAAAAGAATAAAGTGATCTTATTTTTTTTTTTTATTGTATTGTAGATGGCTCAGCAGTTAAGAGCATTGATTGCTCTTGCAGAGGACCCAGGTTTGATTCCCAGTACCCACGGGGTGGCTAACAATTGTTTGTGACTCCAGTTCCACAAGATCTGACACTCTCTTCTGACTTCCATGGCCATTGCATGACACGGGTACACTTACACACATGCAGGCAACATACTCATACACATAAAATAAAAATTAGAAATAAAATATTTTTAACTCATTGCTCCTTATATATATCATTTTCCTCTTGCTCTTTCTTTTTTAAAATGTATTTATTTATTTAGCTGACACATTAATTTATTTATAGAGACTCATTTAGTATAAACACATTTCTTTTTTTCACAATATTATTTGACAATTTCATACAATGCATTTTGATAATGTCAGATCTTCCCCATTCTCCACTTCCACCTCTATATTACTACCACTCCTGACTTCATTTCTTTGGGTTTTTTTGTTCATTCTACTTTTTATTTCTTTTTTTTTTCTGATAGTTAATGTCCACATGACTAAGTAATCTATGGTGTCTAGTGTTTGGCCAAACATTAGTCTAGATGTTGCTGGAAAGGTATTCTTAAGATTCGTGATTAACATTTGTCAACAGCTGACTTTAAGTAGATTGCCATCTATAATGTGGGTAGGTTTCATCCAATCAGTTGAAGATTTTAAGAGAAAATACCCGTTTCCCAAAGAAGAATGAATTCCACCTCAAGAAATCTACATATAAATTCTGCTTGAGTTTCAAACCTTCTGGTCTTCCCTGCAGATTCTGGACTTGCTAGCTACTATAATTATATGTACTGATTTAAAATAAATGTTTTGCTAAATTGGTGATAGATATAGAAGATGTAGCTATAGATACAGATACCTATTATTTCTGTTTCTACAGAGAAACCTGATTAATACATATTTGGGTATAAATTTTGGTTCCAGAAGACAGAATTCTATGGATAAAATTTCTGATTTAGTTCTGGATTCCTGGTAAGGCAGGGAGCATAGTTCAGCATCTACCATGTATGAGGCCTTCTTGTCCATCTCCAGTTCCAATGTATGAGAGAGAGGGAGAGAGAGGGGGAGAGAGAGAGAGAGAGAGAGAGAGAGAGAGAGAGAGAGCTGATAGCCCATGGCTGAACTGGCAATAGAAATATTTAAAATATAATCTAGTCAGCCAGGTGTGGTGGCGCACGCCTTTAATCCTAGCATTTGGGAGGCAGAGGCAGGTGGATCTTTGTGAGTTCAAGGCCAGCCTGGTCTACAGAGCGAATTCCAGGACAGCTGGGGCTACAGGGAGACCCTGTCTCGAAAAGTTTTAGATAGATAGATAGATAGATAGATAGATAGATAGATAGATAGATAGATTGATAGATAGATATAATCTAGTCTGTGGTTACTTCTACTAAAACAGGCAAGGTTCTGGGTAACCTTGTATTTCTTATTTTAGAATGTTTTTAAATTTAATTGAATTTACCATTACTTTGTGTGTGTATCTGTGTATAATGTATGTATATGGGCACAACATGTAAGTGGAATTCAGAAAACAACTTTGTGGAGTTGCTTCTCTCCGTCCATCTTTGCACATGGGTTTGGGAGCAAGTGCTTTACCTACTGAACCATCTTTCTGTCCCTCATATTTTAAAATGTTTTTGTTAAAATAAAGAATGTACTGACTTTGGCGGCTCCTAACTGTACTGAACATAGCAGGAAGTAAAAGAACGCATATACAGACTCTTATTTCTAGTTTAAGCATTGCGTAAATGACCTAAAGGTTTCTATTTCTGCCCTAAAGAAATTCCAAACCTCTGGCCACAGAACTGAGACTACTGAAAACAGAACCCAGAATCCCACCCATGAGTTGCTGAGTTACAATACAATCCCCAACTGTTTTAGTCCTGTCAGCATGCGAAAAACAACAGAGCTTAGACTAGATGACTGATAGACAAAGGAAATTTCTTTCTCACAGCTCGAGGCTGGAAGGAGCATGATCAAAGCACTAGAAAACTCAGAACCGGTATGAACCCATTCTTCTTCATACGTGGTACCTTGCTGTGCATCGTCACCTAGCAGAAAGGCAGGGCTGGAGAGATGGCCTAGCGGTTAAGAGTGCCGACCGCTCTTGCAGAGGACCCGGGTTTGATCCCCAGCACCCACATGGCGGCTGAGAACCGTCTGTAACTCCAATTCCAGGAGAACTCCAGTTCCAGGGGAATCCGACACCCTCTTCTGACCTCCGCGGCATTGCACGACCCGGGTGCACAAACTTGCATGCAGACAGTACATTCACACACATAAAGAAATAAATAAAATTAATAAAAAAAAATTAAAAAAAAGAAAGGCAACGCAGCTCCCCATTCATGAGGGTAAAGCCATTATGATGTAATCACTTCCCAAAGGCCGCACTTCTTAACATTATCACAATGCAGATTGAGTTTCAGTATATGAGAATTTGAGAGAAACCAACAATCAGAACATAGCACCAAGTTTGCCAGGTGTTTGCTGTTAAAGTGAGAGCATAGATTTGGCACATTCTGGAACACTGGAAATTGAGACAGAAACATATGGAAAGATGGAGACACTGAAACCCTAAATTTTCTGAGTCTTCGTTCCCAGGATCAGCAGCTCTTTCCTCTTCTCCAAAAAAAATCGGCCCTGTAATGGGCTTCCTGAGGCACTTGGCCCCTCACGGCAGGGCTGACTCTCCTCCGGACCCACATCCACTTTCTCTCTTTGCTTCCAAACCTCCATTCAAGTCCCAATGGTCCCTACATGACCCCTAAACAGTGAGACACAAAGTGCGATGAAGAGTAAGAATCACATTTTTATATAAACATGAATTGAGAGGAAGTGTGTGGAAAAGGAAGAGATTCTAAACAGTATCGTAGCTCAGAGAGTTAGAGCAGCCATTTATTTTGTGAACATTTCCTATGCTTTCCTGTTTCCCTGATGAGTATTTGATTCTCTCACTTAAATTCTTGAGAGGGGATTTTTCAATAGAGTAGATATACTAGTCCTCTGTCTATTATATATGATACAAATAATTTCTCCCAATTTATAATTTTCACGTCTACCTTGCTTACAGTGTTCCGACATATAAGATTTTTTCCCTTAGCTTTTTAAAGGTAAAGGTATTAAGTTTTTTAACTGAAACTAGATCTTGACCCATAGTAAAATACTTCTCACACTATAATTTACATAGGAATTTATCTGTGCTTTCTTCAAAGGCATGCATGAATGCAATTTTATGTTTAGATTTTCAATCCTTTAGGAATTTATTAAGAACATTGGCTTACCCTGTCCATTAGTCTCAATAATGATGTATTAAAAATCAATACCAGGGCTGGGGATATAGCTCACCTGGTAGAGTATTTGCCTAGCATGCATAAAACCCTGAGTTTAATCCCAGAACTGAAAAAAACTTAGTAGTGCACAATTGCAATCTCAGCACTCCAGAGGCAAAAGCAGGAAGATCCAAGTTCAAAGTTATCTCCAGCTACATAACTAGTTCAAGGCTGGCCTGGAATACATGAGCCCCTGACTTAAAAACAAATCAATAAGCAGTACTGAAAGACAAAAAAAAAAAATAGACTAGAAGACAAAAAACACATGGTCATCTCAATTGATGCAGAAAAGGCCTTCAACAAAATTCAACATGCCTTCATGTTTAAAGTCCTAGAAGGTATTGGACTGGAGGGAACTTTCCTAAATATAATAAAAGCCATATACACCAAACCCACAGCCAACATCATTCTAAATAGGGAAAAATTAGAAGCATTCCCCTTAAAGTCAGGAACTAGGCAAGGCCACCCTAGTGCCACTCCTCTTCAATATAGAGCTTGAAATGCTCACTAGAGCAATAAGACAAGAAAGGGAAATTAAAGGAGTACTAATTGGAAAAGAGGAGGTCAAACTATCCTTTTTTGCAGATGACATGATAGTTACTTAAGGGATGCTAAAAACTCCACCAGAAAACTTCTAGAAATGATTAATGGTTTCAGTAAAGTGGCAGGATACAAAATTAACCTAGAAAAAAGCAGTAGCCTTTCTTTACACCAACAACAAGCAATTAGAGAAGGAATACAAGGAGACCTTCCCATTCACTATAGCCTTAAAAAATAAAATAAAATATCTTGGAACCTGACCAAAGACACTAAAGACCTCTACAAATAAATTTTACATCCTTGAAGAAGGAAATTGAAGAAGACACCAGAATATGGAAGGACCTCCCATGCTCATGGATTGGAAAAATTAATATAGCAAAAATAAGCATCCTACCAAAAGTAATATACAGATTCAATGTAATCCCAATTAAAATCCCCATGAGCTTCTTCACAGACCTAGGAAAAAATCCTAAAATTTATATGGAAAAACAAAAGACCCCAGATAGCCAAAGCAACCTGAGTAAAAACAGCAATGCAGGGGTGGTGGGGGGATTATTATACCATATTTCAAACTATATTACAGGGCTATCATCATAAAAACAGCCTGGTACTGGCACAAAAACAGACCTATTGACCAATGGAACAAAACTGAAGATCCAAACTTGAGTTCATACAATTTCAACCACCTCATATTCGACAAAGGGGCCAAGAAGACTCAATGCAGGCATCTTCAGCAAATGGTGCTGGCAAAACTGGATCACCATTTGTAGAAGAATAAAACTGGGCTGGAGAGATAGCCTAGCGGTTAAGAGCGCCGACCGCTCTTACAGAGGACCTGGGTTCGATCCCCAGCACCCACATGGCGGCCAAGAACCGCCTGAAACTCCAATTCCAGGAGAACTCCAGTTCCAGGGGAATCCGAGACCCTCTTCTGACCTCCGTGGCATTGCACGACACGGGTGCACAAACCTGCATGCAGACAGTACATTCATACACTTACAAAATAAATAAATAATAAAAAAATTAAAAGAACATTGACTACTCTCAACTGTTGAGCCGTCTCTCCAGCCCCTAAACTGTATATTCCTAGACCATGTTACTTAAAATTTCCATTCAAGTAAACACAATCATACACTATGTAGTAGGACTAGATTAATTTCTTCAATAAAGAACAATCAAACAGGAAAGAGCCCCCAAACAACAATAAAAAAAAAAACACAACAGCTTACAGTCCATCACAAGCCCACAGGCTGGGAACTTTACCTATAGTCTTCAGCAATGGAGGCCAGCAGTTTCCTACAGGTCCTATTGTCAAATCGGCNCCCCCCCCCCCCCCCCCCCCCCCCCCCGCCGCGCCGCGTTTTTTTAACAGCAATTAGATGAAGGCATACAAGGCGACCGCCCCTCCACTCTATCCGTAATAAAAAGAAAAGAACCAACACAAATAGCGGGAAAATCCGGACCAAAGACTACGAAAGACCTCCGACAAGAAAGGGTACAGCCGGAAGAAGGAAAAGAAGAAAGCCACCACGAAGAGGAAGGACCGCCCATGCGCAGGGATGGGAAAAAAATGTCATAAGCAAAAAGAAGCAGCCGACCAAAAAGGAAGAGACAGATGCAAGGGAATCCCAATGAAAACGTCCCATGAGCGGCGGCACAGGCCGTTAGCGAAAAAAAGTGCCGAAAATTTATAGGGAATAAAAACCAAGGACCCCAGATAGCCAAAGCAACCTGAGTAAAAAAAACAGGCAAGGCAGGGGTGTGGGGGGATGATTTTAGACCTAGATTCAAGCTATATTGCAGGGCGATAGTCATAAAAAAGGCCTGGTCCTGGCACAAAAAAAACAGACCATTGACCAAGGGAACAAAACTGAAGATCCAAACTTGAGTTCATACCATTTCACACCTCATATTCGACAACGGGGCCAAGAAGACTCAATTGCAGGTATCTTCAGCAAATGGTGTGGCAAAAAAACTGGATCACCATTTGTAGAAGACTAAAACTGGGGCTGGAGAGATGCCAGCGGTAGAGAACGCGGACCGCTCTTCAGAGACTCTGGGTTCGATCCCCAGCACCACCCTCGGCTACTAGAACCGCTAAACTAATTAGAACTCCAGTTTCCAGGGGAATCCAACTCCTCTTCTGACTCCGCGGCATTGCACACCACAAAAACCGGGAGTGCCAACTCATGCAGACAGTACATTCATACACTCCACAATAAAAAAGTAAAAAAAAATAAAATAACTAAAAACTAAACCCTACTTTTCACCCTGTACAAAAAATCAAACTCAAGTGGATCAAAGATCTCAAAACATGAAACCCCATACTCTGAAGAGACTGAAGAAAACGTGGGCAACAACCTACAAGACATAGGCATAGGAAAAGACTCCTTTTTAAATCAGAAAACAGCTGTGCAGGAAATGAGGTCAACAATCAACAAGTTGTGACCTCATTAACTCAAAAGCTTCTGTACGTGAAAGGAAACAATCAAAGAAGTGAGAGAAAACCCACAGAGTGGGAGGAGGAAACCTTCACCAATTATACATCTGACAGAGCATAACATCCAAAAATATACATACTCAGAAAACAAGGAGCAAGAAAAGAAGTTGACCCAATCAAAAGATGGAGTAAAAAAGCTGAACAGAGACTTCAGAAATGAGACGTAAAAGATGTATTGTGTTCTAGTTTGTTCTTCCATTGCTATGACAAAAAACACTTGGTACCGTACACAACTTGAGGAGGAAAGGGTTTATTCAACTACATCTCTGGGTCACAGTTCATCACTTAGGGAGCCCAGAGCAAGAACTCAGGGCAGGAAACCTGGAGGCAGGAGCTGAAGACAGACCATGAAGGAGGAATTCTTTAACTGGCATGCTCCTGGCCTCATGCCCAGCTTGCCTTCCTATATGGTACACAACACCCTGCCCCGGGTGGCACCACTCATTGTGGGCTTTTTTGGGCCCTCCCACGCTGCTTGAAAGACCATCAAGACAATACTCCATAGATGTGGCCACAGGCCAATCCAATGGAGCCAATTCCCCAACTGAGGCTCCCTCAACCCAGGTGTGTCAAGTTGACACTAAACCTATCCAGCACAATTGACCCCTTGTCAACTTGACACACAAAACACATCACTATTAAACCACCACCTCTCCAGTTCTTATCCACAAAGTATGATGTTAACATTAATCACAACCTAAGACAGTACAAACTTAAAGGCCCCACAATCCTTAAAATGTCCAAACACTTAAAAAGTTCAGTCTATTAAACATCTCTTAACTGTGGGCTGTTGTAAAATCCAAAGCAAGTACTGTCTTATTTCAAAGGGAAGAATCAGGCACTCTCAAACAAAACCTAAGTCCAGCAAGTAGCTCAAGGCTGGACACCTGGGATTCACTCATGATCTTCTGGGCTCCAAAGGGTTTTGGCAGCTCCTCATCTCTGACTCTGCCACCCGTGGCACACACAGCTCATCTCGCAGGCCCAGGCCAACTCCATTTCACACCTGCTGCTGCTCTTGAGATGGTCATCCCATGGTCCTGGCATCTCCAAAAAGCTGGGGTCACCACTGAAACTGAGGCAGCACCTTCACCAATGGTCTCTTCTGACCTTTCCTGGTGCAAAGCCTCAGCTTCTCTCCATGACCCCTGCAATCCTGGGGTCTTCACTGCAACCGAGGTGCACTTCCACCAATGGTCTTTTCTGACCTCTCACAGTGCCAAGCCTTTGCTGCTCTATGACCCCCTCAAATTTCAACACCAGAACCATATAGGAGACTCTTACACACTACCAAGTCCTCTTCTGGCTTGAGATGGAGGCTCAGGCCCCTTCTGGAACGCAGCTTCTGTGTGCTGACCCTGAAGAAATTCTTCCCAGAAGATTTCACCACAGTGATGCTGGTCTCGTCTTACTTACAGCTGATTTTTCACCCCAGCTAACCAGCATCAATTGTCCCAGTACAACAAAGATTTCACTTCAGGTTCTGGTCTATTGTTACTTACAGCTGATTATTCAGCCCCAGCTGACCAGAACCCACAGACTAAACAGTCCTGATGATCTCTTCTTCCCTTTGAAACTAGAAACTTCACAAGCCAGGCCTCCATCTTCTACAGATCCTTCAGTAAAACTGCTCCAAGCTCCACAGCAACAATCTTTAGGCATTCAATGATCTTCCCAGCCCAAAGTTCCAAACGCCTCCACAATCCTTCCCCAAAACACCAAGGTCAGGTCTGTCACAGCAATACCCCACTCTTCTGGTACCAATTTCTGTTCGTAGTTTGTTCTGTCTCTTGCCTGTGACAAAACACTCTGACTGACACAAACTGGGGAGGAAAGGGTTATTCAGCTTACATCTCCTGGGTCCAGTTCATCTTAGGGAGCCAGAGCAAGACTCAGGGCAGCAAGACTGGAGGCAGGAGCGGAAGCACAGGCCATGGAGGAATGCGTCACTGGCTTGACTCCTCTGGCTCATGCCTCCACCATGCCTCTAGCTGCCTTCTTCATACATACACAGACCAACCTGCCCAGGGTGGAACCACTCATTGTGGGCTGGGCCCTCCCACACTGCTTGACATCAAGACAATACTCCACAGATGTGGCCACAGGCAATCCAATGGAGCCAATTCCCCAACTGAGGCTCCCTCGCCCAGGTTGTCAAGTTGACACTAAAAGCTATTCAGCACATAGGGTTGTCCTTCATTTGTAGATCCTAGCACCAATCCTATATTTGTTAAGGCAAACTGTAACTTTTTTTTCTTTTTAGTAAATATAATACCTGGATCTACTATTAAAAAGTACATTAAAACACTGCTGCACAGTATTTCCAGGCAGGATGATGTGGGCTGGGTGCTGATGGAGGAGTCCTTGCTTGACTCAAGGAGACCTATATTTGCTTTATTGGTTTAGTGGCCTTTGGAACACTCTCTTGTATTCCAGAGACCATCTGTTACACTTGCAAGTGTGGTCTCAATACATCTTTCCCAGTTTACATCAGGTCTTCAACAGCAGGGCCTTATCACCTCTCTTCTTACAGGTATCCCAGTTTGGAGGCAAGGAGCCTTTACCTTTTGGAGGGCCTTGGATCCCCTGGCCAACATCTCCTTGGTAGAATAATCCATTGCTGATGTCAGAGCTCCTGTATTAATATATTTTGCTTAAAGCATAGCTTAAGGAGACTTAGATTATATTGGTTCTGAATTGAGAATAATCCTTTTCACAGTTTCTATTTCTATTAGTCACTTAATGAAGGAGTTTACTGGTTTTATAAGATATACCTCTATAACAGTTGGCTCCAATTTACAGTGGAGAATGACCTCATCATCATCACTTTCTCCTTGTTCTATGCGGGGGAGGTAAGAAAGTCTCTTTCTCATATTTAAAACCCTTTGCAGCACAGAAAGTAAGTTTCTAATACGGACTCATATAAAGATAGTTGTTACAAGTAGGATCCAGAGGGGTTTGATGTTTGTAGCAATCTGAGGCTTTCTTCCTTTCATGTTTCAGATGGGCCAACCTTTCTGCTGGCACATATGCCTATATATCCCAAATCTAATTGGCTATTAGCTCTCTTCTTGGAGGAATAACCCACGGCTGATGCCACAAGCTTACATCCCCTAATGGTTAGGAGATGTTATAAGCCACATAAGACCCTGTCATATTTAACAGAAAAAAATGTAATTCCTGGATTAACATACCATCCAAACATCTGTGCTAAGTAACCTACCATAACTATTGTCTGCTTCAATACCTATAATCTAATTGCTTGTGCTTCATTACTAGGATCTAAATCGGTTATTCTTGGACAAACTGTCAGCCCATTAAAAACAGCCCATGAAACTGACCAGAGTCCAAGACAACAGCTCCAGAGAAAGTAGACTGTTTTGCTTTTCATCCACCTGTGCCCCTTTTCTAAGCCTAGGGAACAATCTGCGGAAGAGGGGGCATGGTAGAATGTAAGGGCTGCAATTGGGGTGAATGATGAAACTACAGCAATATAGTCTGGACACTCATTTGATCAACTTAATTGAACATACAAGACCCCCCCTGCTGGATGGTGGGATCCATGAGCTGTGTGGGTTTGAGCACAACTGCTTGCAAATTGGTTTTACCTGAAGGATGCTTGTACTCATAAATTATCACTTATTGTTAAAAATGAAAAAAAAAAACAGAGAAAGATGCAGGAAAGTTATGGCAGAATGCATGATCTAGGATGGGGTGGGGTGGGGTGGGGGGAAGGGAAAGGGAAATATGCCTGAACTAATTTGTAAAATGATGTATAAAATACACAAAGCATCAATAAAAAATGAAAATTTTTTTAAAAAGTACATTAAAACCTACATCTACTTGCTATGTAATTTAGGAATATAAAGTAATATCTCTTTTTACCTGCATGTAATTCTACTGTTAAATGGTGAATCCCTAAACATGTTTTAGAATTAACCTATAGTTTATTTTCAGATGTTGTAATTTTTGTATATGTGTGGAGTATATACATGCATATTTTGGAGTAATATAAAATTAAAGGGAACAACAACAACAAAAAAAGACTTGTTCAAAGAACTGAATAAAACAGTAAACTTCTGCATCAAAAAATTTTAAAAAGACTGAGAGAAAGATGAAAGACATGTATGGCAGAAGGCACAAGCTCTGGAGGGGTAAAGGTATGGAAGGGGGGATGGGTACAAATTTGATTAAGACATGTTGTATGAAATGCAAAAAAAGTTCAATAAAAAATTAAGAAAAAAATCAATAACAAAATGTTCATGACATAAAAGATTATTTATTACTACAAACCTTTGGAATTGTAAACTCTTGGAAAAGGAATCCCACCTTTGTAATTGCCTAGGACTTGATCTTGACTAGTGTCACTCACACATCTAGGGATCAGCTGACCTGCACTGGCTGATCTGGTTTTAATTGGAGCAGTCATATAAATCTAGCACTGTGCCATGTCTGAGTAATCTTCCATCAGGCTCCCATGGGCCGTTTGATGGCAGTGACAGAAGGTCAATAGAGCAAACCCTAACGTACAGGCTCATTTCAAGTGTTTTCCTATGTAACATCTGCTGGCAAACCTAGTCCAATTGTGTAAAGCAGGAAGGCATAAGGAAGTTATAGAGCTGGGGGATTGGATACATGGAAGGGTAAGGAAGGGAGAGCATTTTGCAAGAAATATATTATAGTCTGCGGCCCCCTAGACCTAGATCATCCTGTAGTTCTTCTTGTCATCTCAGACTCTGAGTGTGTCCATTGCCATCTCTGTTTCTTGATCTCCCCTCTTACCCAGTGCACTGAGATTTGGCTTACCTTCCTGATCTTTCCACAATATGGTGCTGACTGTTTGGGTTAATGTGACTATTAATCTAGAATCACCTGAGAATGAGTCTCTGGACACCATTAATTAAATTAATTTATGTGGGAAGACCCAGCTTAATTATAGGTGGGACCATTCCTTGGGCAGCATGTCCTGTACCACAGAAAATGGAGACAGCAAGCTGAGCAGAAAGCTCGCATTTGTTACTTTCTGCTTCTTGATTGTGGATGTAATAAGACTAGCTCCTGCCACTGTGACTTCCCAACTGATAAATGACAACCTCAAATTATAAACTAAAATAAATCCTTCCTATATCAAGTTGTGATTTTCATGGTAATTGTTTTGAGACATGGTCTCTCTGTAGTCCTAGCTTGTCTTAAACTCACCATGTAGACCAGGCTGGCCTCAATTTCACAGATCTACCTGCCTCTGCTCCCAGAGTGCTTGGATTAAAGGTGAGTGACACCATCCCTGGCATTTGTCATGGTATTTTATCTCAGCAACAGGAAGAGAAACTGAGACAGATGATGACATCCAGGTACTATGTGACCTGGGTTCTTTTTTTAAAATAATAATAGTTTGATTGAATCTTTGAGAATGTCCTATGATGTATTTCAATCATGTTAAACCCCTCTCCCTCTCCTTTAACATCCATCCCCACTTTCTTACTTCCTGCAACTTTATGTCCTGATTTTTTAAAGCCCATCGAGTCCAGTTTGTGTTCTCTAAATAATCTTGAATGTGTATCCATTTTCTGGAGCCTGGTCAACCTACCCCGGGTCACATCCTTAAACTGGCTCTCCTTCTCTCAGCATCTATCAATTACCAAATAGGTCCTCAGCTTCACCCCCACCCCAGCTGGGATTTTGTCTGGCTTGAATGTGCATGTTGTCATAACCACTGTGCATTCATATGTGCAACTGCCTTCTTGTGTCCATAAAGCAGTTTCTTTGTAGGGATCTGCTGCCTCTGGCTCTTATAGTCTTTCCATCTCTTTTCCCAAAATGATTTCTGAGCCTTGAGAGAAGAGATTATGATACAGGTATCTGATTTATGGATGAGCACTCAACAGTCAGTCTCTTCATTCTCTGCATGTTGACCACTTGTGAATCTCTCTGTTAATCACCATCTGCTGCAAGAAGCTTCTCTCCTGAGAGTTGAGATATGTGCAAATCTATGCTTACAGCAATAAGGAGTGTGTTTAATATCATATCCATTTAGCAGAATAATATAGCAGTAGGATCTCCCCTACCACCTATAATTTGTCTAGTCACAGGCTCTTGGCCCCAATAATGGTGTCAGGTATGGGCTCCTTTTTGTGAAGAGGGCCTTAAATCCAATCAGAGTGTGTTCAGTTATTTGCCATAACTTTTGTGTCACTATTGTACCAGTGGGCATATCTTGCCAGGCCAGTCATTATTGTAGCTTGCAGGGGTCATAGCCGGATAAGACTGATGATCACTTTCCTCTTCTGGTAACAAACATAGCACCATGAAAGCTATCCAGGACAGATGAAGCTTCCACAATAGTTCCAGCATTAATTTCTCCATGTTCTCAAGTATATAGTGTCTTCAGCAAAAAGCTCTCACTATCGAGTTCTGAAAGGTAACCAAGAGCAATGGCAGCAGCCAGTCATATTCGAAGGCCTATTGTAACCCCTCGCCAACAACTCCAAAAGGCAGAGAGCACTTTCCTAGATGTGGAAGGGTTTAGGATGACTGTACTGTTAGTGCAAGAGCCCAGTGCGTTCTAGCTCTCCCCCCTTGAAAGAGCACTCCCTGCTGCCCCTAATTATTGTCCTGAACTCTGTGGATTGTCCTAATGAAACACACATCTTCCCTTCCTCAACTCTCTACTTCCTGGTTCTCCTGTCATATTTGCGATTCATCCTTCTTAGGCACCCTTTTCTCTGCCTCCTCCTTAAACACTGGCATATTCCGAGAGTCTATTCTTGGCCATCATCCAACCCTCTCCACATTCTCATAAGCAAACACAACCCAGTTCATGGCTTACCCTGAGGCTCCATCTGTTCTCCCTCTGCAGTATACTGATTTAGCAACAAGTGTTGGGAAAACCCCAGGGCTAGATAAAGAACACAGTGGATGGGAGAGTAATCTTGGCTTGTGGAGATACTGAATACCAAAGAAAACAATTCCAGCCCACAGTGCTAGGTCTGTTTTCTCGGAGATCCAAGGAACAGAGAAGAGCTGAGCAAGAAAGCTGAGTTTTCTCTTCCTTCATGAAAGATGGCTGGAAACTCCCAGCTGCTATACTACTAACAAAAGGGCTCAAAATGATAACTGAGGAAGAGCACAGTCCAGGGCCTTTGCCACTTAACACCCTGTCAAAAAGAAACTTCACTCTTTATTCTCAAAAAAGGAAATCAAAATCAGAGATTTGATTTTTAAATGATTGACAATGGAAAAGAGAAGGAAGTAAAAAAAAATATGTAGAAATTCATACATGCATGTTTGTATTCAGAGATATAATTTTATATACACATTCAGCTACATATTGAAAATGTGCATCTGAGAATATGTAAACTAAAAGTTAAGAATTCTTGGAGCTGGTGAGATTGGCTGTGTGGTTAAGAGCATTTATTGCACTTGCAAAGAACCTGGGTTTGGTTCCCAGCACCCGCGTGGTGGCTCATAGTTAATTGTCTATAACTCTAATTCCAGGGCATATAATGCCATCCTCTGATCTCTAAGGGCACCAGGTACCCCTTCGGTAATATACATCCAGGCAAAACACTCATACACATAAGATAAAACGAATAAATCTTTTTAAAAGTTCTTAAATGGGAAATACCCATTTATGCAGATTTAGTTCTAATAACAGCTTAAAATAAATACACTAAATGCTTGCCAAAATCTGGGCATTAGATGGGGAGGTAAAGGGAAACGTGTTCAAAGGTATGATACAGGTTAGGAAGGAGGAAAGAAGGAAATGAAAATTTCCTGAGTTTCTTCATAAACTATGTGGAGGAAGCAGTGAGCTAACAGTAGCTTGGTAAAGGAAGAGGTTGGTATTTGTTATCATTTAATAGTGAAAAAGGACATATGGCCTTGACTGAGTGCCTAGAAATGAATCATAATCATTACTGGAATGGAAATGATACTCAAGCTTCAAATTTAATAAGGAAATAAACAAGCAATAAATATTAACTGAAAATAAACAGCACAAATCAGCAAAAACATGGAAAGAGAAAATCAAGAATCTGCAAAATAAAGTGAAATTAAAACACACAAAAAAGATTGAGCGCTATGCAAAATGTAACTTATTATTACTCAGTGTAAGTGAACTGAACTTGCCTTTGCAAAACAGACACCACCACATTCAGTGTGTTCCTGCTTGGAAAGCAAATAAGGCTGGGCCTATAGCCCATACCTGGGATCTCAGGACTGGACTGGGAACACTGTAGCGGGAAGACCATGGGTTCCAGGCCATGCTAGACTAAATACAAGAGCCTATCTTTAAAAAACAAAACAAAAAGCAGCAACCAATGAAACAGAAAACATACTTCAGAAGCAAACAAAAATTGGAAGATTCCACTGTTGGTAACGAGATCAACAACATCATTTAAAAATCCCCCTTCGGGGCTGGAGAGATGGCCTAGCGGCTAAGAACACTGACCGCTCTTGCAGAGGATCTGGGTTTGATCCCCAGCACATGGCGGCTGAGAACCGTCTTTAACTCCAGTTCCAGGGGAATCCAACATCCTCTTCTGACCTCCGCGGCATTGCACAACACGAGTGCACAAACCTACATGCAGACAATACATTCATACACATACAAAAATAAAAAATAAAAATAAATTTAAAAAAATCCCCCTGAAATCTAGAAGGCTGGATGAGCTAAGATACACTCCTGAATGTGTAGCTACGTTCATTGTCATTAGCCAAAAATAAAGATGGAGGTAATGTTCCAGTTGATGCGAGCAGAGAGAGAGAGGGGGAGGGAGGAAGAGGAAGATCCGAGCTTTCGAGGAAAGATCTTTGGTTTTAGCTCCTGGAGAGGGGTGTTAAACACAGGTTTCTGCAAGCCAAATTATTGGTCCTGACAGGCCCCTTAAAGTACCACATCCTAAAAGAAAGGCACACTACTGGGAGGCAGGGATGCTAGCTGGTCTTATCTTTTCTTAAATCTCGTTCTTTTTTTGTAATTTATTTTATTTATTTTGTGCCTGTGCTGGATAGCTTTAGTGTCAACTTGACACACCTGGGTTGAGGGAGCCTCAATTGGGGAATTGGCTCCATTGGATTGGCCTGTGGCCACATCTGTGGAGTATTGTCTTGATAGTCGAGCAGTGTGGGAGGGCCCAGCCCACAATGAGTAGTGCCACCCTGGGCAGATGGTTGTGTATGGTATAAGAAGGCAGACTGGGCATGAGCCAGGAGAGCAAGCCAGTGAACAGCATTCCTGCATGGCCTGTGCTTCAGCTCCTGCCTCCAGGTTCCTGCCCTGAGTTCCTGCCTTGGGCTCCCTGAGAACTGTGACCCAGGAGATGTAAGCTGAATAAACCCTTTCCTCCCCAAGTTGCTGTTGGTCAGAGTGTTTTGTCACAGCAATGGAAGACAAACTAGGACAGTGCCCAAATATACTGGTTAGAACTTCTCAAATAGCATTTCAAAGAAGAATAAGAAAAATGTGCCTGCTTCATTCCTATGTTTGGGGGGAATGTTCAGTTGTTCATCATTAAATACAATGCTATATTAGATTTTTTCCCTTTTAATTTTATATTACTTTGAAATATGCATACATACCCTCCACCCATATACCAAAATTACAAAGTCTGAATATAAGTGGTAGGTTAGTTCTAGAGCCCATTAAGGGATTCATATTGTAAGAGCACAGTTGTCTTCAGATAAAAAGAAATATAACATTAGCATTTCTCAGTTTGCCTTACAACTAGGTATTTGGTGTTGGCATCACAAATGAGGGATATAACTCATCATTTGTTTTTCTGGGACTGTATTACTTCACTTAGCATAATATCTTTTAGTTCCATCCATTTACCTGCAAAGTTCATGATGACGTCTTTCTTTACCGCTGCATAGAACTCCATTGTGTAGATGTACCATTCTTCATTTGTCCATTGAGGGGACTTGGGTTGGTTCCAGCTTTTTGCTATTGAGCAAAGAGCTGCAATAAACATGGATGTGCATATTATCTCTGTGGTAGGGAGTCTTGTGGGTACATACCCAGGAGTGGTATGACTGGGTCAGGTGGTAGGCTCATTTTGAGTCTTTTGTGTGTGTGGGGGGGGTTGTGTGTGTGGTCTTTTTGAGACAGGGTCTCGCTGTAGCCCCGGATGTCTTGGAACTCACTCTGTAGACCAGGCTGGCCTTGAACTCACAAAGATTCGCCTGCCTCTGCCTCCAAAGTGCTAGGATTAAAGGGGTGCACCACCATGCCCAGCCTCATTTTGAGTATTTTAAGGGTTCCTCACACTCCTTTCCATAATGGTTGTACAAGTTTACATTCCCACTAGTAGTGGATGAGTGTTCCCCTTTCCCCACAACCTCTCCAGCATTTGGTATCTTTTGTTTTCTTGATCCTAGCCAGTCTTATTGGAACGAGATGATATCTTAAATTGGTTTTTAATTTACATTTTCTTAATTATTAGCGATGTTGAACACTTTTTAAGATGTTTTTCAGCCATCTTTACTACCTCACTTAAGAAGTCCCTGTTACTCCATCTTTTAAGTGAGTTATTTATTTTCTTGAGAAGTTTATGTATTCCATATGTTAGTCCTCTGTCAGATATATCACTGGTGAAGGTTTCTTCCCACTCTGTGGGTTTTCTCTTCACTTCATTGATTATTTCTTTCACTGTATAGAAGCTCTTGAGTTTAATGAGATCCCACTTGTCAATTGTCAACTTTATTTCTTGCACAGCTGCTATCTGATTTAGACAATCTTTCCTACACCTATGTCTAGTAGGTTACTGCCAATGTTTTCTTCTATCATTTTCTGAGGGTTTCGAGTTGAGGTCTTTGATCCATTTGGAATAGTTTTTTGTACAGGGTGAGACATAGGAGTTCAATTTTATTCTTCTACAAGTGGTGATCTAGTTTTGCCAAGACCATTTGCTGAAGATGCTGTCTTTCCTCCATTGAGTCTTCTTGGTTCCTTTGTCAAATATGAGGTGGCTGAAATTGTATGTGCTCAAGTTTGGATCTTCAATTTTGTTCCATTCACCTACTGCTCTATTTTTGTGCCAGTACCAGGCTGTTTTTATGACTATAGTTCTGTAATAAATCTCATTCTTAAATCCTAACATTCACCCATTGTTCATTAAACTTATTCCTTTTTAACTTAATTCCCTTTTTAACTTAATTTCATTGTCTTTGCTGTTATAAAGTTACCTCATTTCATTCGTTTGTTTTTGAGAGAGTGTTATACTATGCATCCTAGGTTAGCCTGGAGTTCAAGATCATCCTCCTCAGCCTCCCAAGCCTGGGATTATAGGCATCCACCTTCATGCTGAGCTAACTTTCCCTTTTAAAATGTCCATTTTTCAGCTGGGCATTATGGCAAATGTAATCCCAGCAATGGTGAGATGGACACAGGGATGATCCCTGGGGCATGACTGGAGAATCTCAGACTAGTGAGACACCCTGAGAAATGACACCCAAAGTCGTCCTCTCTCTGACTTCCACATACATACTCACTCATGTATACCACACCCAAACATGTACATGTATATACCTATATACACACAAATACAAGCACATACCCCCCCACAAAAAATATATAAAGCATCTATTTTTTTATTCTAATATAAACACCACCTGTCTGAGGCTTAGTAAACTTTCCTTGGTCTCTTACTATGTCTAATAGTTTGTTACAGATTGTGTTCTAGTTAGCTTGAACTGTCAATTTGACACGACATGGAGTCATCTGAAAGCAGAGCTTCAGTTAAGGAATTTCCCAGATCAGACCGGCCTGTGCACTCATCTGTGGGAGATTGTATTGACTTAATTGCTGTAGGGGAGCTCCTCCCATTGTGGGAAGCACCATTCCCTGGCCAGGTGGTCTTGATCTGTATAGGAAAGTGAGGTGAGCACAGAGCCTAAGCAAGTAGCAAGCAGCACTTCTCCGCAGCTCCAGCTGTATGGCTGTGCTCACTGCCCACTGAGGCTGCCCTTATTGATATCAACTACCTCCTCTTTACAACCCAAACCTGTACACTTCTGTTCTTTACTCATGACTTTGAGATGACCACCCCCCCATCCTGAACTTTTGTATGCCCGTTTCCCTAGGGTTTAAATACCACGTCTCTCCTGAGTCCCACTCCAGGCTCCCAGTAGAAATCCAGACTCACATCCAGTGGTATCTCCACCGGACATCCAGTAATCATTTCAGACTTCATCACTCTGGATTTCCTTCCCTCTTTCATGTCTCCTCCCATTCGCAGTTGCTAAGATAAATACACCTGAGGTTCTTTCTTGATTCTTTCCCTTACCTCTGATGCTAAAGTGTCTCAGCAAGCCTGGCAACACTCCCTTGTAAATGTGTCTAATCAGTCCAGTCTTCATCATTACTATAGCTTCCTAGTCTAAGTCAGGTTCTCAACTTTGGGTGATACTAGTGATCTCACTAGTCTCCATGACTATTCTCCATCAAAAGGCTACCCCCTTAAACACTACTGTCTTGGTTTATAAAACCAGTGAAGTCTGTAGTCACATGCTTTCCACCTAGCTCTTTCTTCATCATAGTAATTCATCTGAATTTTATGGGCTTTGGGCACAGGAAGCTCCCACCAGCTCCTGCTCCGATGCCATCTTCCTTGTGAGGCCTCTGAGCAGCCATTTAAGGCCACAGTTGAGTCCCTTCTTCTATACTTACATAGCCACTGATACTTACTCTATTTTTCCGCAAGCACTAACCATGTGTGTAATCTCAGGGCAATAACTGCTGTCTAGCCATCACCACAACGTAAGTCCCCCAACCTAGAGGATACGGAAGCTTATCTATTTTGCTCCCTGGTGGATCCCAGGTCCACACTGTGGTGACTCACACAGAGCATCCCCTTGGAACATATTTGATAGGTGAATATAGAGCAACCTGTTCAGCATCATGTTGAGTCAGGAGTTAAATGGCTTAGAGGTAGGACCAGCAGTGAAACAGATACCACTAGCAAGTATTTTTACAAAAAGAAAAGAAAAAAAATAGAAAGCAAGTCTTTTTTAAGCAAATTTTTATTTATATCAAAATACAAAACATTTCTGAAGCAGAGTAATGGTACATGAGGAGCAATTAAATACCAAACTTTTTTTTAAATCAGTTTAACTTGCAACGTTCCCAGGGGTACCTTTACTGGCTACACATCTAGTTGTCGGATGTACCTTCTTTCTCTCTCTTTTTCCTGTGTTTGTTCACGTACTGTTTGCCTGTTTGTTTCTTTTTCAGGATATGAACATGCAGTGTTACTGGTGATGAGTCAGTTAGTATTTAGCAAGCCTGAAAGTACCAGTGGGTGGAGCCTGGTGTGAGAGTCTGGGCCAAAGCAGACTACAGATTCTCTCCCAACAGTCTGGGTTGTCCCTCAGCTTTACACTGGCAAGTCTGAGGCCAAAGGAATCACTGTCCTCAGCAGCCAGGGTAGGCATTATTGCTTAGGACTGTGGAACAGGTATAGTCATGGGTCACCAGCTGTAGGGTCTTCTCAGTGGGCTAAGGAGTCTACCTGGAAAGGTGGCAGCTAGAGCAGGCCCAAGTCCAGGTACAGGAGGTGCAGAGACCCGGGAGGAACCCATGTCAAGAAATCAGGAGAATGCTGGAGAGTAAAAAGCCTTCTCCCAGCCTTAGGCAACTATGATTTGGTAGCTGAGGTGCCTGCCACATGGATAGACCCTTCATAAATATTTGGAGTTTGAAGATTTTAAGAAAAAAAAAAGCACCTGGTTGAGTATAGCTGTTTCTGATACACCTCCGCTACTAACTTAGAAGAAAGGAAAGACGGAAAATGGGCGGGGGCATGGCCCTCGGTCCCACAGCCGCCCCGCTCCCAGGCCAAGCTGGCTTTCCCTTTCAAACCCCAATTAGTGCATTAACTTTGGCACTGTGCACCAGCAAGCTCATGCACATACGAATGCACACACATGCACGCCACACCCACATCTAGTTTTAGCAACTGCTCAGGCAGAAGAGTACCCCATTTCCACCATTATCCTCTGCTCTCATGGGTCCCCTTGGCCCCTCAGGTCTCCAGGACCCAGCCCCAGGCTTGGCACACACTGGCATTCCCAGGCTTTTGAGAAGAGAGTGACGGAGCAGGGAGCTCCCCAGAGACAGAATATACAGTGTAGAATATGTCAATAAGGCTTTGGTACAGCACCGATTTAATGTCCATATAATTTGATTTCTAAGCAAATCTTTTAGAAGAAAAAAAAAAAGCTTACTGAAAAAATAGTGTTTTTATTTACTTTTCGGTTACATACCTGAAGTTCAAAAAGTAAGCCTCTAGTTGCCATTCAAATTAACACTCAAAGGTGTTCTGTGCACAGCTGTACAATGTGTTGGTTAATCTTTAATTTGGAACCAAAGTCAGCCACCCATGATAACTGACTTTAACCAGTCTATACAGACATACAAAGAAGACAGAAGAGAGAAAGAGAAAGGAGGAGGGGAGAGAGGAAGGAGGGAGGATGGAGAAAGAAAAGAGGGGGGAGGGGGAGAAAAAGGAAGAGAGGGAAGGAGGGAGGGATGGAGAAGGAGAAGTATGGGGGGGAGAGACAGAGACAGAGAGACACAGAAACACAGAGAGAGAGAGGACATAAGCTACCTCTAAATCTTCCACCCCAACCTGGTAGGGAAAACATCTAATAGAAACGAAATACAGCAAAATCTAAGGAACCAGCGGGACGAAGGTGACTGATTCCGTCCAGCTGGCCTTTTCAGGAGCAGCACCATAAAGCACCCTAGAGCAGTGATGTTGTAATACTAGACATTCAAGAGATGGAAATGAGGTCTGAATGTTTGAAATGAGAACAAGAAATCTCTTGACAATAGTCATGTCCAGATCCCTTAGAACTAACAGCAAGAGGTTTTCAAGCATCTGGAGGTACACAGTCTGTGAGGGACCCAGCAGGGATCAGGACCCCCTCTACCACCCCCCCCACTTCTGTGTGTGTCTATGGGGATGACAGGAGGAAAGGAATTCATGTAAAAACTGCCTTTAGGTGAGAGATGGAAGAAATATGTCCAAGATGGTACAGTCCCTCCTGGTAAAAGAGACAACAGTGGAGATAAGAAGGGGACCCAGAGCTGCTGACCAAACATATTCTGATCAGTCAGGGACTGTGTAAGGACAGGTCACTTGGGAAAAGCACACCCTGTCTGTGCCTCAATCTCCGGCCCCACAAATGGCAGTTAGGAAATTAAATCTGAATGGAGCTTTAAGACTTTCTGATACCGATGTGTACAATTCAGTGAACAGAGCACTGCTCCCCTTCCAACGCTTCAGTGTGAAGTTCCAGCATCAAGATTGGCCCGTAGAGCAGTCCCTCCCAGGCCCTGAACTGGGGTCACTTCCTCAACAATAGGACAGACCTCCCCATATGCCAACACTATGATTAACCCCTGACCCACAGGAAGGAGACTGTAGGCTCACCTGACCCCAACCTCATGCTTCTACCACATGACTTTCTACAGAAAAAGTGGGAGGGCCCAGACAAAAAACAAGGAAAAGTGGATGCACCCCTTTCCCCAAGTTCCTGGTTGGGCAGCGTGGAGGAGAGGAGAGAGCCACACCACTCCTTAGGAGAGCAGATCCGAGGTCTGCTTCCCCATTCTTGCTCCGTATAGCAGACAGAAGCAGCAAGATGTTTTAAAAAATCTTTTTAGATTCCCCCTAGATTCTCTGAAAAGAGAAGAACAGCACAAGTCAGCAACCTCTGCACCCTGAGAACCGAGCTGAGTCACCAACATCCAGAAAGTTCAGTCCTGCAGTGGCTTTCCAGAGCGCCCCCTTCAAACACCTGTCCATTAACTCAGGGATTCAGAGACAAGATATACTACCCACTCCATATACCAACAGACCCCAACTCACCTTGCTCCATATGCCCTCATGAAAAAGACGAAACCGATACTAGCCCACGGCTCCTTTTTCCTCCAGTGCCCACCCTTGTACTATGGTGCTCAGGTCTGGGTCACAAAGGGCACTGGTAAATTATATCTTCCTCAAACCCTAAAGCCTCAAAGGAAGGAGTATGTCCCTGTCTTGCCTTTTCTAGACAATGAAGTGTCTGCTTGGGCATCAGGAAACAGGGTGACAATCTTGTGTACCTTGGTGTTGCCGAGGTCTCTAAGGACCAAGCCTTTGGCACAGTGTGAAAACAACAGTGTTGGAACAAACCTATGGAGTAGACGTCCTCTGATGCTAAAGTGCCTGACTCTTCTGGTGTCCAACGACCAGAAATGAGACAGAGTCTACCATACAAAAAGAAGGGGTGAACTCTAAGAAGCAAAATGACAATAATAAAATTTCCCATTTGGTGATTTAGGAAGGGACACAGAATTTGCTGTTGTTCTTCCTGCTCAATCTCCCAGAAAAGTCCCCCCAAATCTCTGTCTGTATGCTTCTCTGGCCTCATAAGGAGGCTGCAGGAAAGACTGAAGACACTGCCTATTAGACCCAGTGTTGGGATCACCAGAACCGCATGGGCAGAGCCTGTTTTCCTGCAGTGTCCTTGGAAAGTGGTGTTTTGAGCAGATCAGCACGGGACTCAACCATAAGGTCCCCATAAGGATCAGAAGCTGGACTTAAGCTCCACTCCACCCTACAATTCCTAGACCCCAAAACAAAAAGAGCCAACCTATGGTTGAGGCAACTGAGATGAGAGCTCTTAGAAAGCATCATGCTTTGGTTTGACAGAGTTTTGCATTCTCTTGAGTGAGGAGCAGGAGGAGTAGAGAGAAACACCCATGAGACTCTCCTGGCTCTTGCACCATCTGGCCCTGCACCAGCTTCAGGCATATCACTCTGATCACTTGGCACATCAGAAGGAAGAGCAAGCTGGTGGAGACACCAGCTGAGGCAGCAAGGCGTGTGGCCCTTGCACCACGTGTGAGGTCTTGAATTCTCAGAGGTATTCTTCAGGGCACATAAAGTTTCCTGCTCTAACACAAGTGAGCTTCTGCTCCCAGAGCCTCCATTCTGAGTCACGTTCTTCTAGTATATTATTAAGTTTCAAAGACCCGGGCTAAGTGCCAGACAGAAGGTACCAATAGGACCCATCCTTCAAGTCCTACTCAATGTCAATCTGTCCCTCCTGATGGTCCACACAATGTCCCAGGACTGGCCTGCCTCATTTCCAACAACGCTCTATTTTTCAATTAAAAAAAAAAAAAAGAAAAAGTATCGATGCTATATTTATACTAGATACCACATTCACTGGTTCCAAGAATCTGCAGCAATAATTACCAGGGTGTATCTTCTCCAAGACTGAGCCCACACAGTCAGCAACAAAAATCTATCACACCTTCCTATGGCTGCTTGAGTCCAGTGCTACAAACCAGGGCAGGTGTTACTGTAAGCCGGAGGTGATTAACCTGACCTCCCTCTTTCCAAGAGCTGAGCTGGATTTCTTCCAAGGAACTGGGTACCAACACACAACCATTGGAATATGGATTCATGGAGTGCCCAGCTCTCCATCATTCTCCTTACACAGAGTACTTCTACCAAACAGTTCCAGGCACAGAACCCTCCTGGAAGGAGACATAAAGATCCAAGTTCTCCCCACAACCTACAGCTCACCTGTCCTTTCTACAAATGAGTTATTTATTTTTTTCATATATACATATTTCTATCAGAAAGATCCGAGCAGCTTTAAACAGAGAGCATATCTCAGGAAGAATGGAGAAAGAGGTGACATCAAGGCATGAGCTAGCACCCCAGACCACCTGGGGAAGGTAATACTGCTCAAAGCATCTCTAAGCACAGGTACAAAAATAAAGCAAACTATGACTTCATATAGATATATAGATATATAGATAGATAGCTTTATATAGGTTTTTCTTTATATTAATATATGTGTGCAGAGGGCACGAGCCCCCACTCATCCTGCCCAGCTTGCATCTGTTCCCCACCCAAAACCCTCCCCCATTCCCCACGTGGACCACTTACCTGAAGCTCCCACTATTAGTCACCACTATTGCATCTGATCCTTGCCCTCCCCCACCCCCATAAGTTCTCTTCTCAGCTTAAAATAGAATACGTTATATATTTATATAATTTTATATACAATCTCCATAAAAAATACACTCAAGATGGTGTATTACTGGTATGATCCTCCTACCAAAACAAGTTTATCTAGCAAAGAAAGAGCCAGCCATGAAGAGGGATTTCCTGGGCCTGATGCTACTCAGGCAAAGCGGTGTATCTCTACAACCACACCCACATTCAACTCACATACACATTACATCCATACAACATACACCATAACACAAACACACACCACATACACAGATACCAAGTATACACACCACGCATCACACAGACATTCACACCCGTCTACCACACTTACTTCTGAATACTGGAATAAGCAATTGGCTAGGGGTTCAAGACCAGGCAGATAACCTAGCACCTGCAGGGAGAGAGGTAAGCATCCCATTTCTCTGACCCAGTGAGCGCAGTATCAACCCATTAAAGACTGCTCAGTTGTTTTCAGTGGGCAATATAAATACTCAGTGATAGAGTGATAGGGCAGACCTTCCCTTCCAAGGTTTCCAAGGTGACTATGAAGAGGATTATTTCCCTCCATCAAGTATAATAGACCCCTAAGCCAGAACCAAAACCCCAGAGTCTGCACCCCACGTGAAGGGCACTGACCGTGACCATCCGCTTGCATGAAAACCCCACGCCTCTCCCAAAAGCATGCTTACAATATTTTAAGGGTGAAAATGCAAACCCCCTTCCCCAATCCAACCCTGTGCCCTCCCCAAATCTCTCCCTAACCTAACCACCTCCCCACTGTAAACCATGCATAAGCCAGAGATCCCTGGAGCCACATACAAGTGGGAAAGGAAAGAAAGGGAACCTGATTGGTGTGAATGTGAGATGGAAAGACAGCTTGCCCTACTTCCTAAAACAGATTCCGGAAACCCAATGTCAGTGGGAAACAGGATTGGTGGAACACATTTCTTTAAGACCCCAAAGAAAAGCAGTCATTTGTGTTGCCATACTGTTGGACAAGAAGGGTAGACAGTCAAGGCCACTCCTGCAAGCTGAGTTTGTGCTGCTTCAGTTGAATTCCCAGCCAGTCCAAAGCTGATCTTGGTTCATCAGCTCATCAACTCTTCTCAGGATCCCTCAATGCTGCTATGAATCCAATGCAGAAGAAAATGTCCAGGTGACTAGCTGCTGACCTGCCCGACTGTTCAGCAGTGAGGGTAGAACAACTATTCTGTTTTTCTTAGGCATGGGCACCCATCAATAATATTTGCATTAATACATAATATTTCCTTCTCTACAAAGAAACCCTTAGGATCTAGAAGTCTCTTTGAGACCAGATGAATTTAAAATGAGGTCATGAAAAAAATTCTACCCTCTTGGCAACCCAGCATGCCAAATGTCTGCTGCTGTCAGTGTATTTGTTCCTGTAAGGCTTATTTGTAAGTATAGACAGGGGCCCAGAACAAAGCTCTGGACTGATACTGACTCAGGATCAGAGGTGGTAACCACCCCCATCCAAACATCAAGTGGGTAAGAGTTCTTAGAATCCAACCAGGGCTTTGATTCTTGTATCGGCATCCTCTAAAGAGATTGTCAGTTCTGCCTTGTCAGTTCTGCCTCTTGATCCAAGAGGAAGCTGGACACATTAAGGAGTACAGAATGCTTGGTCTGTGGTTTCAGGTGAAATTCTTTTACCCTCCTACTTTAGTCCCGTAACTTTAACCTACCAAAGAAAGAAAAAAAACCTCTAGACATAAGGCCACTGTGTAGATTCCAGGACAAAGGATACCTCTCCAGTTCAAGAAGAGTGGCAAATAGAGAAACATGGCCCCAGGTCCTCCACTCCACAACTACCACCAGTATCTGATGAGCATTTTCAGACACAGCCGAGGAAGAAAGGCAACCCTCCACTGCTGTCTAGGAGAATAAGTACCAAGCTCCCGAGAGAAATCCTTCTCTACTGGCAAAGAGCTAGTGACGGGGTGGCAGGTGAAGGCTAGTCTACCAGCTTTGACTGAGGAGCCCCACAGAGAAAGCTGAAGAGCATGATGGCAAAGAAGTCTGCCTGGCACACAGGATCAGAGGCTTTCCACAGGAGACAAGGATTCCTTGCTAAAAAGCAAAACCTCTTCCAGGATCCAGTCTGCACCTGCCCTTTCTTATTGATTGCATCTGTCCCATACCAGCTGCACCTGCCTCTCACCACCCCCACTCCCCATCCTTCTTCCACAGGCAGTCCCTCATTTCCTTGGAATGGTCCCCCAATGTGTTCACTGCACTTTAGGGCTAAGTTATCATATCCCAAAGAAAACTGGAAACTCCTTGCTGTGTTCGGGTCAGGATTCCTGAATACTCCACAAGTGACTTAACATTTTATCCCTTCCAGCCTCAAACACCAGACCAAGGTCAGGCGCCCTCTCCAGACTCCAACCTTCTAACTCTCCTTCCAGAATCACACCTGCCCTATCAACCATTGTATTCAATGCAGACAGGACACTCAGCCACATCCCGAGTATCTTCTCAAAGGGACAGACCGTCAACAAGGGACCTGAGCCTCTATCTCATTGGAGTCTGCATTAGCTTCATTTTAAAGAAGACACAAAAGGTTGGGTCAAGCCAAGGGGGTCCCAGTGCAAATGCTCAGGATCCCAGACAAAGTTCTAGCAAGCCTCCCCACATTCCCCCATCTCTGTCTTTCGACTCCATTCTACTGCTCCTAAGTCCCTGCGGTGCCTCCCTTCGCATGCAAGCAAAGCAAGCCCCAAATTAACAATTAGCTTTTCTTCTCCTAGATTTCTCTACATAGAGATAAAAATGTATTTATCTACAATTACCCCAATTCACTCCAAGCTCTCAAAGGATTTGGCTATCAAAATTCAAAGAAATACTTCCAGCAACACACACCTCAGCCCCAGGTTCAAATCCTGGGCATGACGAAGATGCCCTAACGCTCTGGAATGTCCATGTCACCCCTGAATCTAGTGTTTGCCACTCTTGTTGGTGGGGGTGGGGAGGAATTCCACATCTCAACCTTATCCAGTTTCCTCCACACGAAAAGGGCAGACGAATGAACAGCTAAACTCTGTTCAACCTCACGTATTTTACTTAGATCACTATGCGAAAATAGAGAGCGCACTGGAAAAATATCAATGAAGTAATTGTTCTAAACCACTCTGCTGGGCTCTCCCCAAAAGGCATAACCCAGACCCTGGAAGAGAGGTGCAAACCCTGCTCACCCTTTGCAATGCAGCAATCTTCCTACTGAGAAAATAGAATCCCAGACAGCCTCTCCTCTCCTGCCCTAGCTCCTCCAAGAAAACTAGGCAGGAATAGGTGGTCAGTAGGCTCCACGGCCACAAATGACCACTCGTGCACAGAATTCTACGCAAACCATGAAACCCTCTGGTGGTGGAGACACCAAATCGAGAAACAGGAATCACATCTCCTTACCGATCCTCTTCTTCCCTAAACTGCAATCTTTCTGGCCCCTTAGAGAACTGTTTTACCCTCTTCCTGGTTAGTGGTCTGAACACGGAAATAGACACCATTTCCAGCCAAGATGCAGAAGGAAAAGGTAGAGAAAATTCTGAGCACAGGAACAGGTTTTGAACTGAGTTGCTTCTGCAAGACTACCAGACCCAAAAGGGGGAGATTTGGAAGACATGTGATCTCCCACAGCGAGGAGGATGAAAGGCCTACAAAGCCCAATATTGGTCATTGCCAAGTTCACAGGCAGAGTGTAAAGGTCATTGGTCCCTAGAAATGGATATCCTCCATCATGCACATTTTCATAATCAGAATGTTAAATGTGTGCCCACATCCAGGGCTTGTAGGCTGTGCTTGTGACACCCTGACCCCCACTAATGGAAGGGAGTATATCCCAGCAATATCGTCTGCAGTCATCAAAGTTCCCAGGGGTGCTGGAAGGCTGCTGGACTCCAGGAAAAGTCACAAGAAGGAAGACCCCTTGGGAGGAGAATGAGTCCAGTCCAAAGCCAGTTTAGAACAGGTAGACCTTGTGTCCCTTTCTCAGCACTGGGGACATCACAGCACAGATGCCACCCAGCAGCCAGTGGAAAGCACAGCTTCCACTATTTGGTCAGCTGAGCTGAGGTAAGGTGCGCTGCCCAAGGCAAGAAAGGGAAGGAGTCAGCACCTTTGTCCACAAAGCCTGCAAGCCAGCCTGCACCACCTGACCTACCTTGGCCCACGAGGTTTGGCTCTTGGCCCTATACAACATTCAAAAGAAGCAAAACCTTCCACCCCAACTTCTCCTCTTCTTTTCTAATTTCAAGGCCCAGAGAACATCAGGGCCAGACAGTTAGCCAATTTCATTCCCAAGTGCACCAGCCCCGACACCTTAGTTTCACATTGCATCTCACGAACTGGTACAGAAACCACATGTTGCATGTTGCAAGAGGACAGGTGAGGACCACAGACCGGCCCCCTGTCAGCCTCCAAATATCACCCCAGTACTTCAGGTAGGATTGTTGTCAACATCCCCAGGAGATGCTCCAGCGAACAGCCCATCATGGCACAGTGGCAGAGGTACAGCACTGCCTCTGATAACGAAAGGGGAGTCTCCCAACTCAGCTTTTACTTTGCCAGAGCTGCTGCACAGTGGAAAGTGGATACTAACGCCCCCAAAGAAGGGTATCAGTTGGAGGGTCTAAGGTGCATGGCCTAATCCTGGAACAACAGAAATTATTTTACTTCTAAAAGAATGAACCTCTTTTACCCATGTTCAGAAGGGAGCTGTGGTCATTTGGCTTGCATGGTTAAAACCCCTCACGTGCAGGGTTTGTCCCTAGCTCCCTAGCAGGGGGAAGAAAGCACCAGGGCCTGACTGCAGAAATGCAGTCCATTCCCCAGGATGCAAGTTCTGATAAAAGACCATCTTTCCAGTCCCTGGAAGCCAGACCTCATCAAAGTCACTAGGCCAAGTAACTGGCAACTCCAGGAGACCAAAAGAAGCCTTCTAGTACTTTGACATGGCTAGTGTCCAAGCAGGTCCCTGGGGAAGCAGACATGCCCATACTCACCAAGACAACAGCACCAAGAAGGACTACTCCTAGGAAGCCAGCAGCTTCTGATAGGCTGGGCCAGGCCAGGCCAGCAGGAAGGCAAGGACAGCCCCACTTCCCCCTGGCCTCTGCCTCCTCCCTGCCCTTAGGTACCATCATAACCTCATAGGAGGAAAGAAGAGCATCTGAACTGGAAAATGGCATCAAGAAAGCTTCTAGGTGCTAACAGTTAAAGCCAGGACAAGGTTTGAATTAAGGAAGGCTTCAGACAAAGGCACTGCCCTCCACCCTTCCATCTTCAGTCCTGTGCCTCAGCTAGCTCCACTGGGGGGTATGAGGGAAGAGCACCCCAGAACTCAGCAATCTGAGGCACCTTCACTTCATCTCATGCACTGGAGATTGGGTCCTCGGGGTGGAGAAGGACCCCAGGGCAAAGCAAAGTTGGCAGGCAGCGCACAGAGAATGCCAAGGAGCTGCAGGCAGCTCCCACAAATGGCAATTAATCAATCTGGAGAATTAACAGACACAAAAGGAAAGGAGGAGCCAGTCAGCCACGGGGGAGCAGTGCTCCAGAGTGCCGAGCTGACACGGGTATAAATAGAACTGTGGCAGCTCAGTGCTCTGCACAGGTGGCTGCAGACAGGAGGGCCTTGGGCCTTGGGCTCCTGGCCACGGCTAGACCAAAAGCAACTAATGCATGGCCACATGAGCAAAGGATTGTAGAGCATGCCTGCCTGTCAGCCCCTCTGCTAAGCGACGTCTACTTCTGTATAGCGAGCCAAACTGTGACAGGAAGAAAGATGCAGATTTGGCCTTGTGCCTAGCCACGCTTTCTTCATCCAGCAAACAGGCAATAAAGGCTTGTGTTTAGTTCAGGGCTAACTTGTTGCTAAACCCCTAAGCAGGGCGCAGGAAATCATGATAGGGCCTCATTTCTGCTCTCAATAGGAGAAGCTAGAAAGAGCAGTGAAACTGCATTCAGCTGAGAGGTACGAATCCTGGTTCAACTGGAATGAGTTCCCAAGACAGGCATGAGGGCACCCCACCAGCTCGTAGCCAATCCTGCTCACCAACCCCAGCTTTTCACTACCTTCCTCCATCCTTCAATGACCACAGGGAGAAACAGTGCTTTGCTTCAATGTACATATATATACACATAGAGAAACCCACCAACTACACACAAGTGCATTTGTATCTATATCTATATATATGTGGGGTCTAGAGGACAGGGTAGAATTCCAGCCCCACCCCAGGACTAGGAAAACAGAAATAGAAGCAGACAGCAGTAAAAGCCATTGTTTTCCTCTTCTTCACTTCCTACAACATCTGAAGAGGGGAGAAGAATCAATCTAATAAAGAGGGAAAGGTAAATCAGAGACAGAGGGCTTCCTGTACCCCATGCACTCCCCAATTCTGACCCACAGGCAAAGCTCTGAGCCCAGTCCTCTATTCTGTGGATGAGGCTGGCTGGCTAGGTCTAGGGGAAAGGCTCACATTGGCAGAAGGGAATACACACAGGACAAGAGTCTGAACCATCCCATGGTGGCCAGAGGAGGACAAGGCCCTACCTGTACAATGTCCCTCTCTACCCCCTTAGCCTAGCACCCTGCCCTGGGGACACTTGGACTGAAGTTAAGTTATAGCAGAGTAGCGTGGCCTGGGTCGTCATGATCCACGCTGTTGAGGATCGCCGTCTGGTCTTCTGGAAGCTGACGATGGCACAAGTCTGAGAGCCGGGCAAAGGGATCAGGACGAGTGTGTCTCTTCTTCTTTCGGAGGCAGACAGCTTCGTCGGGCCACAGAACCTGAGAGTTGGGAAGCTGCTGAGCCTGGGAGGCAGAACCGTCTATAGAAAAGGAGACACAAAAAAGAAACAGTGTGAAAAGGAGGAGCACAGTCTCACGTACTGCATGCATCTCCCAGGACTGCGGTCTGAGTTTCCATTGACAAGAGGAGCATCTGAGTGCATGGGCTCTGAGGCCGTACTACTGCAGCAAAACCTCCTCCTTCCCACCTTGGAGCAACGAGCAACCCAGCCTTGCTTCTTGCTCTGATGAAGTCCAGGAAGTAGAACAGAAATTCTTCCTTCAGTGAATTCACAGATCTCAACCACCAAGCTATCTCAACACTCAATCTACTTAGATTTGCTCTGCAGTGTCTCCTGGACAGCAGGCATCATTCTAGGTGGTGGGAGGCAGGGCTTTAATACAGTTTTCTCACCTATCCCCAGCAATGACAGGGGTTATACCAGATTTCAATCATGTGCTGTAGTCAGGCCTGGACCCTTCCTCCACTGTGAGGGCCACTCCCCTGCCTTGGGGGCCTTCTGTAGATGCAGTGGGAAGGTTTTGCTTTCTAGATTACACTTCAGCGTGAGGGCAGGGAGGAAGAGATGAACTGTCAAGATTTGAAAAATACAGACACTGGACTCTCAAATGTTCCAAGTGCAACAAAGAGAAATGAAATTGGTCCATGCCAATGACCAAAGCCCCACTTCTGTTTCCCAGAGGGAATTTGGAGCGTTCCCCAGAGCTAAGTGAAAATGACTACCATCAGAAGGAACAGCAGTACGGAAACCCACATTGAAAGCAAATGGAAGCCAGGATAGTGGCATACACCTGTAATCCAAGGACTCGGAAGGCTGAGGCAGCAGGATTATGAGTTTGAAGCCAGCCTGAACTACACAGTGAGACCCTATCTCAAATGTCAAAACAAACAAAAACAGAGCAAGCATAGCACGCTCTGGAGAAAGATGGCAGGGGCATCAAAGAAGTCTGAAAATCTGTTCCTGTTGCAAGATGTTCACAGGGTTTTGTGGGTGTGTGTATTTTTGTGTATAAACAAACATGTGAAAAGCAGGGTACTGTAAAATCTCTACAGCTCACTCTGGCTACTGTCGTGAGAAGGCAGAAGCAGGAGAACTGAGAGTTCAAGGGCAGCCTGCGCTGCATGGCTAGTTATGGGCCAGCCTGAATTAGTGAGACTCTATCTCAAAATAATATAGCAAAATAATTTTCTTTTTCTCTCCCTCAGTATTCCCATCTACAAACTGACAGGAAACAAGCCCCACCAAGGGCTAAGTGAGCCGTAAGTGATCCCTATCTCCCAAGGATTTAGAGTCTTTGTCTCTGTGGAACACCGCAGGAGTGTAGATGGGGCAGGAGAGGAGCTTCAAGGTACTGCACCAGGTCAGGTAGGAGAGGAAGGGACTCGAGCTTCTATTTCTTGCAGTATAGATCCAGGATACACTGCAAAGGTTGAGCCAACAGATGTTACCAAATGGATCAGGTGTGAGCCACGAGGGCAAGAGAAGCATCTAGAGAAAAGCTGCCCAGGAAACTGAACCTGAGGAAGTGCTGTTTACTGGACTAGAGAAACATGGGAAGAAGCAGGTTTGAAAAGGAGGAACAAAAACTCTTTGGGGGACAGTATGAAAGTTATAAAACATCCAAATGAAAGCCCAGCCAACAACTGGCAATATGAGACTTGATGTCATAGAAGACTAAAAGGCAGACAGACCT
Organism: Rhizomys pruinosus; assembly: GCA_009823505.1. Taxonomy (NCBI): domain Eukaryota; kingdom Metazoa; phylum Chordata; class Mammalia; order Rodentia; family Spalacidae; genus Rhizomys; species Rhizomys pruinosus. The sequence continues at coordinate 2,540,734 of VZQC01002030.1, read as the reverse complement.
CTGAGAGGTCTGCCACAAACAAGCAGCAGGGCCACCATCATCAGAACAATAGAGAACATGGGCCCTGACATGGCTTATTCTGCAATAAATAAATAAGTTCTATCTATTGAAATTTATAGTCTTGTACCACATAATAGTTTAGCCAAGGACAGATCATATATTCAATGGCAGTTCTGTAAGATAGCATTGCATAGTGACTGTCCCCATCAGCTTAAGCACACTATCCGTACTCACACAGTACAAAAATCACCTAACAGTGTGCTTCTCAGAATGTCCCTGTCATTAAATGACGCACACACATAAACACAAAAATGAAATACGTGTATGTATATATAAACAATTTCAATTTAAGACTCAGATGTGTAGGTATACAACTTTAAATACTTTGAAGACTCAACTTTGAAATGACCCAAACTTTAGAAAATTATTTTACTGAGCATGGCAGCATATATCTATAGTCTTAGCAGTCAGAAGATAGAAGCAAGAGGATTAAGAATTCAAGGCCAGGGCTGGAGAGATGGCCTAGCGGTTAAGAGCGCCGACCGCTCTTACAGAGGACCCGGGTTTGATCCCCAGCACCCACATGGCGGCCCAGAACCGTCTGAAACTCCAATTCCAGGAGAACTCCAGTTCCAGAGGAATCTGACACCCTCTTCTGACCTCCGCGGCATTGCATGACACGGGTGCACAAACCTGCATGCAGACAGTACATTCATACACATACAGAAATAAATAAAAAAATTAAAAAAAAAAAAAGAATTCAAGGCCAGCCTGGGCTACACAGCTAGTCTCAGACCAGCCTAAGCTATACAGCAAGAACCTGTCTCAAAACAAAAAAATAATCTTTTTCTCTTTCTCAGTATTCTCATCCACAAGCTGATAGGCCACCAGCCACACCAAGGGCCAAGGGATCTAGCAGGGATTACTGCCTCCCAAGGATTCAGGGGCTTTATCTCTGTGGAATATTTTTCCATCACCTGGTTTATAAAGAACATTAATCCACAGTCATCACTAAAGATCTGCAAGGAAACTGCTCAACATCCTCCCTTGGCAAGCTGCCACAACATTGCTACAGCCATTGGTAGAAAGAGCATTTGCTAAACATCAACAGGTCTTCTAAAAAGGGCTGAGTTGTTGCTCTACCTCAGAAGTCTCTGTCACTGCTGGATATACAGTGGACATAGTCCCATAGAGGTGCCCTTTAGGAGACAAGGAGATTACACTCTATCTCCTAGAAAAGTTTAGTCAATGCAAAGGCTGGTCCATGTCATTTGAACTCTAAGCCCCATCACTCTTATGTTCAACTAGAGGACTTGAAACGATGGAGGCAACTGACAGAAGGAGACAGGCATAACTGCAAAGTATAATGCAGAATGGGAAAGAATAGGGTACTGCTTAGGTTGCTCTAAACACCTTGAAATGACACAGTGTACTTTCTAAAGGCTCTATGGGCACACACATCCCCAGAGCAATGGCTCCTCAGGACAGAGGAGATGAACTGGGAAGGAAAGACAACCAGATATCTTTCTTGCATTTTTAAAGGAAAATAATTTGTGTATTATTGGAAACGCATTTTTAAAAAGAAATCAAGAATAAGAGAAGCTGGTTTCACTTCTAGAGAAAACCCAAGGTTGGGGTCCTGGGCCCACAAGCCTCAGCATACAGGAAAAGCACGGTGGAAAGAGGAGCGACTTCCCACCATTTACCGGATCGTTTCTTTGACTTCGAAGAGCCCTTGGATGACTTTTTGGGCTTCTTTATCCGTTGGTATCTCAGAGCCTCCAGCCTCTCAGGCACAGCAGCGTTCCCGGGTGCAGGTGGAAGTATTCTGCAAGGAACAATTAGAGAGGCACAGGTCAGCTCCCAGAAAGGAGCCTCTGAAGAGGGCTGGAAGAAAGCCAAAGGGCTGCCCATAGAAGGATGGAGCCCGGGGATGGAGTCCAGGCTGTCCACAATTGCTCCTGGAAGGGAGAAAACCCAATAGAAAGCTCCAGCATCAGGCGGCCTACCTCGGGTGGAAACCAACCTGCGGAGCAATTGGAAGATCCTAGGAAAGGAGAGAGAGACTTTAATGATAAGCGCATCACGCATCACTCAGGCTGAAATAAGCAAATGCCAGAGAACAGTCAGTTCCTAGAAATCACCAGCATCAAGACCTTTAAGTGAAAAGTGAAGAGCAAATTAAAGCAGGAGGTGAGCAATTCCAGTCCCCAAAGCTGCCTTCCGTCTCCAGAGAAGGAGAAGGGGAAGTAAGCAACCAATGCCCAGTGAGATAAGGGCTCCATAAAACTTAGCTTCACTGAGCTACACCCTCCATCCGCCAAGGTTCATCTAGAGCCTCCCAGCTCATCCTGACAATTGCTGCGGTACACCAACATCGTTGGCAGGCATGTCTGCATGACCCTCTGCAGCTAGGCTCAAATTTCTTTGGTCTCAAAAGAGAACAGAAGAGAGTGGAGGTAGATTATGACATGACAAGGTGTTCCAGTCTTAGGGCCTCACAGAGTCTGTGCGTGTCACCAGTACCCAGCAAATTCTGTATTTTGAAATGCAGCCTAGATGCTGGGATTGTTGGGAGAGGAGACTCATACATATGGCCCCCACCCTAGCTGTGGGATGGATGGTGCTGGTCATTTAATCAGAGCCTGTGCAGCCCAGGTCACAAGGGAAACCAGGGAAAACTAAAAAGAAAACAGGGTATGACACTCTGTGCCTACAGAGAGAATTTTGCAAGAGCCATAAAAGAGGAAAATGGAGAAGACACGTTATCAATGTCAGTTTTTCTCAGAGTAAGACAACTTGGAGCCTGAGGAACAAAGAGAGAGAGAGAGAGAGAGAGAGAGAGAGAGAGAGAGAGAGGCAGGACATGCTTTCCTCCCATCGACCCTGGTATTTCAATGAGATCAGGTTAAGCAAGGACATTCTAGAGCTATGGTAAATGGAAGTGACTCTTCTATCCCCAAACACATTTCCCTTCCCCATGACCATCACAGTGAGGTTTTTGGCAAATCCTGATTAAGAAACTGATAGTCCTGTCAGTGCCAAAGAAGTCCCCAAAGGTTGACAAGCTTTCTGAAGTTAAAAAAAAAAAAAAGAACAAAGAGAAAGAAAGGGATGAAAAGACTGCAGCCATCTCTCCAACATGGGAGGTCTCTGCGAGCATGGGGAAGAAGAAATTTACAGACTCCTGGTAGGTAAGCCTCTGGTTTCTCACAATAACTGGCGATGAAGTAACGCCATCTTCCTTGATGGATGCCATCAGCCCAGAGTCTATTAGTGCACAAAGTATTAAGAAGCGCTCTCATAGTTCAAGACAGAGACAAACCCTTAACTTTAAGCCACAGCACTGACAGCATCACTATACAGCAACAAAGAACCACATGTGCATGTACACAGAAGCCCACATCCCAGGAAAAGAAACCTAGCTCATGGTGGAAATCAAGACCCCCACCTAAGACCCAATACATCAGTATCCAACCCCTTCCTCTTTTCTCAACCCAATTCTACCCAGAGGAGATTTTGGAGGAAGCCTGTATCATCCCTTCTCAACCTGGACTAATGTTCTTCATGTTGCCTGAAAAGAAAATCAAAGACACGAACCGTCCACTGTTTGCCCTCTCCACTACAGATCCCTGCCCACATTCAGAAAGACCATGCAAGGTGAGCTACAGTCGGAGGAGCCACACGACAAGCAAAAGCAGTGCTCCCCAACACAACCCTTGGTGACCCACAGTTACAGAACAGTTCTCCCTTATTCACAAGCCAATAGGCAGAAGCAACCTAGGAGCTGCTCCCCCCCCCGGCCCCCACTGTGGGTAGGATGGGGAAATCCACTCACACACAAACTGTAGGTGGGGAACAGGTGGAATCAGTCTCTGTAACTATCCCATAGACAGCTATGAGGTCACAAGCCAGTGCCAACCCAACCCAACCACAAAGGGCTCCCTCTCCAGTAGAGTAAGGGCACAGATTATACAAGAAGCTGGTACAGAGCACCCCTGAAAATTCCCAGGGATTCTTCAAGGTAGACAGAATTTCCAAGGGGTGGAATACCATTAACATGATTAATATATGATTACAATTACCATTTGTATCATGTAACACGTGCTTACCACTTACCATGCCAGCCATTGTTTAAGGTTTGCAATAAGTCTAAAACACGAAGACTGCATTGGCCATATTCCAGATGGAGAAACTCAACTTTAGAGAGGGTAAGCAGCTTAGCCAACAGTCCGGGTATCCTCATACACAGCCAAGACTCTTTAGTATGAGGCTAAACTGCTCATTAAGTTTCTTCTCAGTCCAGAAGCTACAACAGAACAAAAGCACAGCTTCCCTGCCTGCTCTGCAGTGCCGGCTGCAGACCGCTGCAGCTGTAGCTCTGCTTCTGTCAGGGCCAGGCAGGAACAAGTGTGAAGTCTCATCAACTCAGGCACAAACTCCCAAGCAGCAGAGAAGCCAGTTTTCCCTGGAGAAGCAGCCCAGCTCCCGCCCATCCAGGACACCTGCTGCCTACCTGCTTCAGCATCTGGCTCAGGGCTCAGACACTGCAGCATGGGAGAAGATGGCTCTTGGAGGCACCAGGACACTTGCCTAATGCCAGAGGCAAAAAGAAAAGCTAGTGTCTAGCAGGACAGGTGGGAAGAGAGGGACAGGCATAATGAGATTGTTCTGAGCAAGTTATATGGAGTAGACACATGAAATGTCTTCCAGACGACCTTACCAATACCACCAACAGTCCTCTGGAATGAACTTGTCTCCCATTTTTAGGAAAAACAACCACATCCCATGTCAACATCAAGCCTACCTGCACCTTTCCAGTTCTGAACCTTTTGGCATTGATGTCTGGGATAGGAAGTGTGGTAGAGGGGCTGGAGAGACAGCCTAGCAGTTAAGAGTGCCGACTGCTCTTACAGAGGACCCGGGTTCGATCCCCAGCACCCACATGGTGGCTGAGAACCGTCTGAAACTCCAATTCCAGGAGAACTCCAGTTCCAGGGGAATCCGACGCCCTCTTCTGACCTCCGCGGCATTGCACGGGTACACAAACCTACATGCAGACAATACATTCATACACATAAATAAATATTTAAAAAAAAGATTTCTTAAAAAAAAAAAAATGTGGTAGAGAGCTTCTAACCCTGGAATAAAGTTATCCAGTAACCAGACCTTGACCTATAGGTTAATCTGTTGTTACAATAGAGTCTAGCCCTAGATTCCTAAGGCAAGGTTCATTTCTCCCGGCTAGCCTTGACTTTTCTCCACATAAAGGAATGGGGCAAACCCAAGTCTCCCTTCTCCCAGCAGATGACCCAAGTATACTACTAGAGGATGAACGCCTCCAAGCCTATGGGGGTTTCTGATCCCTCATTTCCCCCCAGTTCTGTGATCCAGTATCCAATAGTGTTCCATACAGGTCAAAATTACCAAAATTTGTCAGATTTTATTTTAAAATCTCTCTTTGTCTCTCCTGTCTTTCTCCTGTGTTCTCTCTCTCTCTCTCTCTCTCTCTCTCTCTCTCTCTCCCCCCCCCCAATACACACAAAATCCCTACTGTACCCATTCAGCCCAAGAAGTCTTATTTGAGTCCCACTCCGCTTCCTTAGCTGAGAAAAGAGGCAGTAGGTTGCCAACATAGGCAACATAAACCTCAGGTCAGGAAAGTCAAAGTCCAGCTCCCTGTTTCTTCGCCTTAGTGTCCTAAGAGTTAACTTTCTTTTTTTTTTTTTTTTTTGTCTTTTCGAGACAAGGTCTCCCTGTAGCCCCAGCTGGCCTGGAACTCGCTCTGTAGACCAGGCTGGCCTTGAATTCACAAAGATCCACCTGCCTCTGCCTCCCAAGTGCTAGGATTAAAGGCATGTGCCACCACACCCAGCTCTAAGAGTTAACTATTAAGACACAGTTCTTCATTAGCCAACTGGGAGCTGCCTCCCCTTTAATGTGGGTGGAAGAGTAGGGAATTCTACTTCCATAAACACTATAGCAAGGAAAAAGGTGAAACTATTCTCCATGTACCCTACAGTCAGGAGTTCACAAGCCAGCAGCAAGCCAGCCCAGGGGATCCCTGTTTGGTGGGGTTGAGGCTCAGATTCTGTTCTGCCACAAAACTTAGAAGTCTGGAGAGGCTTGTGTCCAAATGGGGGCTATCTCCTACAGTTCTTTCCCATTTTGTAAAAGGGGGTCCACATTCTGGCTTTTCAGCTCCCTGCAGGACAGAGGTCACAGTAAAGAGAAATGGGACTAGACAGAAATAGAATATAGGGGTGCTATCAGCATCAAAGGCAAGCTGAGCAAGTGGCTGGGCACCCCGGCAGTCTACAGAAGGACAGATCCACATACTGCAACTCCCATACTGAGATGAGAGTTGGGAAGAGGATAAAGAGGAGAGAGAGACAAAAGAGGACATGTTGGGGAGAAACAACAGGTATGAGCAGGACAGGAGAGAAACAGATGGGAAAAGAAACAGGAAGAGAACAAACAAGAAGCATCACAACTTCTCCAAGCAAGACCAAAGGAACACATGCAAAGGCGCAGCATGAAGACAGCATCTACCAAGGAGCCGGTGCCTCCCCGGGGCCCAGCAGCTCCTGTGCCCAGGGAGGCTTCAGCAAGCAGGACAGAGCAAGCAGAGGAAGGATCCTGTTGCCCAGCACCACAAACTCCTATCTCGGACAATGAAGAGGACTTCATTCTCCTGGGCTGGGAACACTGACCAGGCGTGGGAGGGAGGGGAGCACAGTCCCTTGTCACTGCCCCTGGTTTCTGGGTTTCCCACAGTGCTGATAGGACGACTGTGTTCTCTCAGATCTGCCATGGTCGGGACCCTGGGGAAGGACACAGTCAGTGGAACTGGGGGAAATGGGAATTACAAATAAGACCAGAGTCCGGGGAACTGGGAGTGAGCTGGCCCACAGCTACCAGGGGCAACAGAGGAGACATAGCAGGGCACAGTGGGAAGGAGAGGGATTGGGAAGGGAGGTTAGTCATTCTCCCTCCTCAAAGCATCCATCCAGGGAGCCACCGGAGGTTCAAGGAGCAGGAGAGCTCATAAGCACTACCTGCTGGCTTGTATGACCCTGCCAGCACTGGAGGCTATAGCCCAGCACCTAGTTGGCTCACACATGATGCTGTGGCCTCTTAGCTACTGACAGCTTTACAACTGCAGATTATAAAGAAATGTCCCACAGTGTCTTTATGGAAGGCCTCTCACAACCAGTAAAATTTATAGTTCTGAGGAAAAACGGCCTCCCGTGGCATTTTGAGTGGAAGACAGCAAGCAGCTCCTTCTCACCTGGGAAGCCAAAACCACTCACACAAAAGCTCCCTCTCTTCCATCTAGATGGCCAGCGCAGTCTGTCTGCTCCTAGAACACTGGCGATGGAGCATCTTTGTAGGTTGTTAACCCTGACAGGGAAGCCCAATAGTCCTGAGCATCATTAAGAGATTGATGGGACTTCAATGGCCACATTCTTTTGGATTCCACCTGGAAAGATGCTGGAGGAGGAGTGACCACAGCAGGAGAGGACACAGTGCCGATCCCTGGGGTTTTGGCTCTTGCTAATTCAACTCTCTTCTCCTTAGGAAAAGCCTGGCCTTTCTGGGGATCTTCCTATGCCCTTTCCTAAGAACAAGACTCAAGGAGGCCAGTATAGCTTCTACAGGGACTCAGAGCAATGCAGCTCAAGGACGAGGCCACATTTCAGTCTTGCAACAACCACGAATGGGCTGAAGAATTCGAGGAGCATGGGGCGCAGAATTTCCCCACCCTCGGAAGAGCTTGAAACCACCTGACCCCGAGGAAAACCCAGATGGAGAAGGGGGCCCACTACATTAAGATCTCAGGAAGGGTGAGCAACTAGCAACGTCAGGAAAAGATCTGAGTCTTGAGAGAAGGGTGGGTATGTTGGAAGGGGCCACTGCCTGAGTCTGCCTGGAAAGTAGGGCCGCGGGGGTGCAGGAGGACAGAGAGATGGTCCTGGATCCCAGGTGCAAAGTAGATGGTAGATATTCTGGGTCCCTGGGGTACATGCAGGATCTTAGAGCTGCTTGGGGTCTCTGGGGGTGTTGGCAGCAGGGGTCTGAGTGAGAACTGCGGGGAGCTCTGGAAAGGGTGGGCGTGGGCTCAGTGGTTAAAAGCTACAGCTAGGCGGTACCCGGGCATGGCCAGCGGGCAGCTGGAGCAGCAGAGCAGTGCAATGTGGGGAACCCAGAAGCCAGGGGAACCCAGGAGCGGCAGCTGCCCCTGTGGGGCGATGAGGGGATGTGGTTTGGGTGCCCTGTTACGGAAGCAATGGCCCTGCCGAAGCCCCGTCCGCCTGCCCGCCCCCGCCCGGCCCAGCCGAGGAGCTCCCTTACCTATTGAGCTGAGGAGAGGCTTGTCTCGACAACACTGCCCAGATAGCTGAGATAATCAGAAACAAAGCAGTTACCAACACCGGCCAGGTGAACCACCCACGCACACCCAGAGGGGAGGAGGGGCACAGTGAGCAGAGACCCCCAGGCGAGGTCAGAGAATGGGTGAGGGAGGAGAGGAGAGGAGAGAGACGGAAAACCAGACGCACGATGGAACCAAGTAGGTGAGTGGGCTGTACAAGGCACAGACGGGGCGCGACGACAGCATCTCCTGCAGACAGAGGCAAGAGTCCTGGCTACTCTCTCTGTTCCCCACGTCGCCTGCCATGGCACTTGGGTGAGCTTGCAGAGTGGTGGGAGGGGTAGGCTCCCTCCTCCCCAGCTACCTCCCATCTCCCACCACCAGGCCAGCCTCCCCGGGAACTCGGCAACCCTCCACAGACCATTACATCAAGAAGAGACCAAGGTACTGAACCAGAAAGAGAAAGACTGAGAAGGGGGAAGGGGTGAGGGGAAGGGAAGAAGGCAAGGTGGGTGCTAGAGGGTTCATGGCAGGCTCTTCTGAGCAAGTTGGGTCAACCTCAAGGCAACAGAGGAGAAAAAGAGGTAGACTGATTTGAAAAGGAATGAAGGGTAGGAGGAAGGGAGGACAGAAGAGGCACAGACGGGCGTCCAGGCTGACTGGTACCTGGAATACCAGCTGCTACAGTACAGAGTGTGCTCTTTCAGGCGGGCAGATCGCAGGAGCTTGTCTGTCTGTCTGTCTCTCTGTAGCTTCCTGCGAGGCACATGGGTGGGGTGGGGGGTACGGCTCCCCACCCAGAGGCCTGAATTTGTTCGCTCAGCCTCCAGGGCACCTTCCTGGAGAGACTAAGGAGAGGGCCTGGAGTCCAGCACTCAGTAGCGCTGCTAGGGGGGAAGGGCTTTGAGCACAGGGGCCGCTGATCAATGGTCCTACTGGGTGAGGAGGGACTAAGGAAGAGGATGCTTAGATAAAAGGTCTATAAGCACCTTCAAGGAACCACCCCCCAACACCAAGATCACAGGGACGTGGCAGAGCTTCCACTTCAAGGGTAGCATTCACAGAAGTCACTGCCTACTATGCCATCTTCCCCTCCTTTACCCCACACTCCTGATACACCTTGAGAGCCTTCTGGGAACTCTGGACCAGGTGAGACTCCTGAACCTCCAGGCAGATAAGCACACCAATCCCAGTGAACACACCCTGCCAATGCGTGACCAGAACTCCTCTCCCAGGGATGCTGCAGCATATCCCAACAAGCCCTGTTGTTGGGGTGATGGAGAGGTGAGGGAGAGGGCGAGCATGGAGTAAAGACTGAGCGGAGGTGGGTCAGAGACGGTCACTTACACTCACCCTGAAGTAGGTAATGTTGTTGGGGGCTCTGGCCGGAGCAACTCCTCCCCCATCCTCCGAGGGGAAGATGTCTGTCCAAACACATCCAAGTTGTCCCCTGGCGCTGCGGGGGCAGGACCCGGTGGAGGAGACGGGTAGCCTGTGGCCAGAGTGGTGAAGCCCATGGTGGGCCGGTAGCTGGGGCTCCCGCTGCGACTGCTCTGAGAAGGAGAGCCAGTGGACGGAGTGGACTTGCGAGAGAAGCTGACCGCGGCCGGGGGCTGCAGGGTGATCTCCGACATCTCCGCCTGCTGCAGGAGGCCTGGGCGAGGTCGGGCACGAGCAGCGAGCTCAGGGGAGCCAGTACGGGAGCTGAGGGGACTTTGGGTCAGAGGTGAGAGCCGGGAGGGCTGTAGCACCACTTGATGTAAACTGGGCTCGGCTCGCCGGGCCTGCCGGGGGCTGGGCCGGGGCCGGGACTGGGGCTCGTACCACCTGGTGTCCAGGCCAAATGTGCTGGGGCCCCCATGCCCCCCGGGCTCAGCTGGCTCCGGGTAAGGCAACACAGGTATGCCCATACCTTGACTGGTATGTCTTAGCTGCCCTTGGCTGACCAAAGGTTGCATAGGTCTTTCCTGCCACTTGGCGGTCGGGGGCGCCGGAACGGGGCCCCTGCCGGGTGACTTGCCTACCCAGCCCTTTGGTGCCTCCAGGGACAGCATGCCCGGGTAGGCCGCGGGCACCTGCAGGGAGCTGGGCGGCAGTCCTCGTGGCAAACAGGCCTTGGGCTGTAGACTCTCGGCCACATCGCAGGGGTGCAGCTGGTGGGGGAACATCATGGCTGGGGTCTCCAGCCCCCCAAAGGGGAATTCCGGCCTACCCCAGGGCTCGGGAGAGCGCCCCCCTGTGGGCGTCTGAGTCAAGGGCAAAGTACTGTTGGACGCATTCTCTCCGTTTTCCTCAGGGATGGTGGGGTGGCCAAAAGGCCCCTCGCTATGCAAGGGTGGGGATGACATGACCGAGCTCAGGGGGCTGCCCACTTCCGGCATGTAGAAGGGTGGCGGCTCCACCTCCCCAGGGCTGCTGCTGCTGAGGTACCCATAATACTGGCCGTGGTGGAAGGGCCGGGGGGCGGGAGGCCGTGCTTGGCCTGTAGCCTGCAGGCGACCTCCCAGTCCACTCGGGCCCTCAAGGCCACGGGGCTGGAACCTAGGACTGTATGCTGGTGGCGGCAGGTAGGGGTCCTGGCTGGAAGACATAGGGGTCAGCTGGGACTTCAGGGCAGCCACAGACGTGGGCACCAGTGGGTCCTCATTTTCCTCATCCGACTGCCGGAACTCAGGGTACATGTCGGTTTCCTCTGCGAAGGGGAAGCCCTCGATGCGCCGGCCCTTCACTGGGGGCTCCATCTCGGAGGGGCCCATGACAAAGCGGCCGTCAGGGCCTCTGCTGATCAACTCGATGGGTGTGGTAGCCTCCGCCTCCGCCTCCGCCTTGGCCACGCTGTACTTCCGGCTGCTGATGGCCCTCTTGGTCTTTTTGTACAGAGACAGCTCCTTCTCCCGAGTAGGGCTCAGCATCCTTTTGGCTGCAGGCTGGCCTTGGTCATCGGAGGACTCAGACGGGGCACGGAGTGTGCGGATGCTCTCGGGACTCACCTTGCCGGAGGACAAGCTATGAGGGAGACAAAGGCAGGCAGTGATGAGGGCAGCAGGCACGGCCTACAGCTTCTCTTCACTGCCTTAACAAAACCTGCAAACATCTGGAAAAGCAACTGGAAAAAACGGGTACAGATGGGCTACGTATTTTAGTGAGAAACTCTGGCCAACTCTCAACTGTCTAGACACGTATTGTCCATTTTTGGAATAACTACCCATATTGCAACTTTTCTTTTGACCTACCCCTAAATTTGGCACACCCTGCCTGAGCACAACTCCAATTTCATTCCCTAGCCGTTCAAGAAATACAAGCTCATATTGACTTCAGCAAAGCAAATGGGAAAAATTACAAAAATAACACTGTAAGGCTAAACAAATCAGCTGCTAGTCTGGATTATCTACAGTACTCTCCCTCCATCTATGTGGTCAACTTAATACTAACATGCCAGTCAGTAAACAGGAAACATGTTAGGGAAATGGGGTCAAGTGAGCATCCAGCAACCCCCTTCTACCTACCAACCCCCAACAGCAAGAGACACTTACGGAGACTCAAGACTCTTCCTGCAGTGAGTGATGGAGAGCGGAGGGTCTGGAAGGAAAAAGGAAGGAAGAGACCTGAGCCCACCAAAAAAAATGGCACCCCAGACCCTAAGGTCAACAAGGAAGGGCTGGTGCAAAGCCACAGAGGAGGAAGCTGAGTGTGCACTGGCATCTCCATGCCCAGCCCAAAGGCCTGTGCCACCACCAGGCCTCCAGCCCTACAGCTCTGACTCATCCTTCTCTAACATCCCTGATTTCCTCTTCCTCCTTTCAAATCAACTTCCATTGGCATGATGGTGCATGCCTGGAATCCAAGCACTTGGGAGACTGAGTCAAGAGGACCTCATTGAAGCCAGCCTGGCTATAAAGGAAGATCTTATCTCAAAACAACAATAAATAATAATTTAAAAAGAGAGAACACAGAGTCAGGAGAGAAACAGGTTAGGGGATCCTAGAGGAGACTGAAGGGAAGCAGTGCAGAACAGAGCAGATTCAACTACATTGTATGTGTGAAGTTTTCAAAAAATAAAGTATTGTTAACAAAAAGAAAAATATCAAATCAAATCTCCCTGGCAGCTCTGTCTTCAAGGTCCCACTGTCCCTGTTTCCAGAGAAGAAATACTACAAGTCACCTGGCACCTTCGAGGGAATATCTGACCTCGGTCAGGCCAGGTGAGGGGACAGACACCCACCTTTCTTCCGCTTGAGTTTGCGCTTGCGCTGCTTGTTGACAAAGCAGGCCGCCAGAGTACTGAAGAGGATGGCAGCTGCCAGGAAGCAGATGGTGGCCACGATGCCAGCCAACACAGGCCGGGCGAGCCCGTCATCAGTCAGGTCCGGCTGTGGGAAGATGTCTGCGAGGGGGAACCAGGAGAACTCGTGGGTCTCGGGCCTGCCAGTTGCCACCTGCTCTGCACTTGCTCTCAAAGAACTTTTCCCGACTAGGCCTCCATGCTCAACTCTAAAATGGAGTCTTTAAAGAAGTATAAAGAGGCCAGGTGTGGTGTGCATGCCTTTAATCCCAGCATTTGGGAGGCAGAGGCAGGCAGACATCTGCGAGATCGAGTCCCCCCAGGTCTACATACATAGCAAGTTCCAGGCCAGCTGGGGCTACAGGGAGATCCTGTGAAGGAGGAGGAGGAGGAGGAGGAGGAGGAGGAGGAGGAGGAGGAGGAGGAAGAGGAGGAGGAGAAGGAAGAGGAGGAAAAATAGGAGGAGGAGGAGCAGGAGGAAGAAGAGGAGGAGAATGTAAAGAGGTTGTATTGCAGTATGAAGAAAGAAAGGGATGGTCTCCAAAAGTCTTTGTAGCTCACAAAGAAATGATATCCATGTCTTCCCTCATGGGGATGATCACTAGTCACCTTCTACAGCTATCACCATGAATGCAGGAAAGCATTTCCATGCATGTTGCCAGGTTCTCCCATAGGAACCCTGTGAGCATGGACAGTGCCCAGCCAGACTGCAAAGACACTGTAACTTGCTGAGTTTGAGTGACTGGCTCACGCTATCAATCCGTAAGAAGAGCATAGTTGTTGTGACCCATTTGGGATCTTTCTACCTTCCTTCATGCCATCTGCAGAATGAAGAGACCTCAGGGATAAAGACTCACAGCAGGGAGAGGAATTATGGATCCAGACCCACCATCTTCTAATACCTCACAGGACAGCTTACAGCTTCCTATAGCAGAGACTAGCACATCTCAGTCATCCAGGCTACAGCAGAAGGCTGGGGCTGCAGGATGATAAGATGGGCTCAGTTTGCCCTTCTACAGTTAAAGACTGAGCTTCGCCTTGTGCCAGATTCACAGGCCAGTTAATGACAAAACCTAAATCAGACACCAGCCTACTGTACTACACTCACAAGGCTATGAGATCGTTAAGTACCTCTGTTAAAGTGCATCAAAGGGAAAGTTGATATGTTATTTCTGGATAGAGTTCCTTGCCATGTCCATAATGAAAATAGATAAAAAGAATCCAAATTATGCAGATGGGCAACAACCTTGTGAACAGGGGACTTAACTACTGGAAGTGCTGCTGCTCCTGAAGGTCCTTCACCCATGTAGAACTCTGAATAGGCATGCTTCCATTCCTTTTGGGAGCCAGGCAAAAGGCTACTGAGTCAGAATAGTTCATAGAGTGAGTGCAAGAACACTTAAGTCATCTCCTGTGGTTCTGGCTGCAAGCTATTTTCTGTGTTCCTCCATCTCTCTCAGAGTCTCTTCCTTGGAAATAAGTCAAAACAGAAGCAGCCAAGTTTTGCTGCCTATTCGAGAAAACATTTTGGTTTTACACAAAAGCCCCAGGGTGCCTAACACGCAAGACAAAAATCACACTCAACTTCTCTTCACCAAGCACCCTGGCTCCAGTTCTCCCTTCCCGAAGCCTGCCCACACCAGTATTTTTAAAACTCCGAGAGGCTCACTTCAAGAGCTTTTTGGCCAAGAGCTTTGCAAAGGTCTCAGTGCGTGCTGTGCCCAAGGAAATGGTGCCATGGCTGGCTTACTAGGCAAGAATCCCATACCAAGCACACCGCTTCCCTGGAGAGGGATTCTGCTGGGTTTCAGAAACTCTGGAAGGGAGAGAAGATATGTAGAAATGGGACCAATGCCAAGAGAAAGAAAGATAAATGAAGAAAACACTGGGGAGTTGGCTTTATTTAGTCTGAAAAAAAATCTAGGGAGAGGAAGGAAGGAAGGAAAACAACACCAAACAACAATTTTCCAAATAAAACCCACATAATTATAAGGAAGCCTATAATAGGCATCCAACAAACACTTGTTGACCTGCTATCTCTTCCCTCTAATTCACGGTGCCACCCTCATTACAGAGTACAGCATTAGAGGAAACAGAAAATGTATGGCAAACAATGTTCTGATAACTATAGTGAGAGGATCCATTGGACTCCTGTGACTATCCTACAGACCCATCAGAAGCCCGTCTCTACAATGGGATAAAACACCATGTGTCCTGGAACTGTGGATCTGACGGGCTTCAGAAATGCCAGGACTTAGGAGGCTTCAACTAGGCAGCTGCTTAAGTTTCCAACCCAGCCTGTCCTCCCAGATTAGCTGTTTCATAAAAAGATTCTCATGTTTCCCAGTAGTTGTTAGACAATTTTGGACCCCAAAGTACCTGTACTGGAGACGCCGGCGATGTTACTGGGTTCACTGATCAGATCCTGCATGACAGCCAAAACCCGGAACTCATACCAGGTATCCTACAAGCCAGGGACAACAGTCAGCTGAGGGACTCAGAACCACCACTACTGAGCCTGCACACAGCTTCCATGGAGCAAGGTACCCTGAGCACTTGAGTCCTGGGAAGTGTTCCATGGTAAGTGACTGTTCACACTGGACAATGGTTATAGTCCACCACTGTGGATTTCAAGCTGTGAACACGAGACCACTGATAGACTGGAAAGAGAGATGCACAGTGAGGCCTCAAAAGGTGTGATGAGCCAATTCCAGCTGCTATAAGGAACATCCAGGATAGGATGATCCCTGTTGGCTTCACTTTGCTTTACCCTAGCTGGTAATCTGTACTTGAGAAAAACCATCTGCATAGCACTAGGCACCAATACCTCCAAGCTATCTCTGGTCTAGGGACAAAGCCCAATCCTTAGTGGCAGCAGATCTTGGAGAGTCTAAGACTGCAGGTAAGAAGGGACAGTACACAGTTTGACTTTATGCCCCTGAGGTGGGTCACTCAAAGTTCAGTGGCTTTATAAAGAGTCATGCCAACTCCAGAATCTGTGAAGAAGCAAGAAAATTAAAGCCCTTACCTGCGACAGATCCTTGGCAAAGAAATCTCCATCAGTGCCTGGAATGGCATCGTCTAGCATCTCCCAGCGTTCCCCAACTCGGAACTCCATGATGTAGCGATCAATGGGGAAGCTGTGGTTGGCAGGTGGGAGCCAGGACAGGAGTACGCCCTGATGGGTCCGGTTGGCTGTGAGGCACCTTGGTGGGGTAACCAGCACCAGGGGTTCTGGAGTTGTAATAGGGAATGCTGCAGATGGGAAAGGAAGAAGAAAGGTGTCAGCTACAGACTCTCAACCCAATGAGGCGGCAGAGCCCAACAGGGGATGACTGTATGCTTCAGGAGATGGGAGAGTATCACCTATGAGTGCTCCCCTGATCCAAGGAAAGAGAAGCCAAGCCTGGTGACCCAGAGCTCCATGACTCTCTTCAGAGTAGGAAAATTGCAAGAAAACTGAGCATCTCCTCAAAAGGGAAGAAACAACGAGCACTATGGAGAAGGAAGAATAGTCATGTGCCACACAACTTTTAGACCAACAAGGATCTCTGATGGTATTCCCTTGAAGTTATAGAGCTGAAATTTTTCTATGTAATAGTAACAGAGCATCCACTATCGTATCACAGAACAGCACAGTACTCGCATATCTGCAGTGACAGTGGTACAAACAAATCTACTGCAGTCCCAGTCATATATGGTATAGCTATGTACAGCACAGAACACTTGGTAATGGTAATACCCAACTATGCTACTTTGTTACGAGTTTACTATGCTATAATTTTTGTGGCTAGAGTGTATTCCAACTGTAGAAAAGGTTTCTGGAGAAGCAGTCTGCCCTGTTCTACCACCGTCAGCTGCGCTGAACTCGGATTCACCATGTCTCTTGGTCACGACATTTCCTCTTGTGCTGTGCTACTTACTTTCATGAAAACACACTGTTTGCCCGATGACCATGTTGCTGAATGACGCACTTCAGGGACCCTCAGATGGCATCCCTGCTGTTAGGTGGCACAATTGTGTCTTATATTGTTATCACGAGAACTATTAAAATCTCACGGCACATGGTTCATGTTTTCAATTTCCTTTGAGGCCCTGGACCTCAAAACTGAGGCTAACTGGAGGCACTTCCAGCTGAGCACCTTACACCTGCTGCCCATAGGGCAGAAAGGGGCTGACGCGACACCCCGCCTCAGCTCCACCTGGAAGTCTCCTTCCAAGGCCCTCTCTTAGGACCCAGATAGCTGCAGCCAGGCAGCACAGAAGGGCTCCCTGTCCCTATGGAAAGCCACCAAACATTCAGACATATCACTAATCCTGGAAGGGTAAAATATAAAACCTCTTTCCTCTATCTTAGGATGCCAGAGGAATTAGGCCCAAAATAACATGATATGGGATCAGGCAAACCCTGGCAACTTCTTCCTGGGAAAGCAAATGGAAACGTTACAGAGGGTATTGTGCTCATACTTAAGCCCTAAATTAGCTCTAGGGCTCTCAGCGTCATCACCTTTGTCTATCCCTGCTCTTGGAAATACCCCCAAGACATACCAGCCCCAGGGCCTTACCTAAAGTGTTCACAGTGACCACCTCACTGAAGGCGCTGGTTCCCAGCTTGTTCTGAGCCAGGACACTGAACTGGTATGCAGTCTCAGGCTCCAGAGTATCCACTAACAACCAGCTGGGGCCCGGTGGCACTGACAAGGACAGCCAGTCATGGGGCCCAAACTGAGCCCGCTTCATCCTGGCCAAAAGAGAAGAGAGAGGATGGGGGAGAAGGGGTGGGGTGGGTGACACTGGAGAGAATAGCAGGCATGCAAGGTCCTCAGGGAAAAGGCAGTGAGAGGACAAGCTTTCCAGGTTCAAACGCAGGAAGAGGGAGAGCAAGGTGGGGTGACCTGCCCGGCTCAGCTATGCCAACCCTCATGGTGCCAGGCTGCCCCTACCCTGGTACCTCGCTTACAAAAAGGGGCCCTCGGGTATAAATCATCCTGAAGACACTGGTCAGGCTACCAACTGCATTGTGAAAGAATCTCAATCTGAGTACCATTCTATGAATGGGCTCTGTCTTGGCAGAATAGGGACACTGGGAGTAACAATGAGCAGCCCAGCAAGAACACGATTAGGGAAAGGACCCCAGGTGACCTTGGCTGTCCACTCTAACAGGGAGAGACAAAAGTGGCCCCCGGAGTCACCCAGGAAGCTTGCTCAGTCCAATCCAACTTAGGTCATTTGAGGACATCCAAAGTCTCTAACAAAAATGACCAGGAGTTTCCCTGAAGCAGGACCCTGAGGGTTGGAAATAACAGTCAAGGGGAAGGTTGTACTGACGGGGTACTGAGACGGGGCATGACGTTTTCCATTCTGAAGCCACCCCACTCCCTAGAATTCGAAAGCCAATGAAGCCAGCTGTTTCAGATGCAGTTCCATGATTGCACCACAGGGAGGAGACATTTTCCTGGGCCACTGGCATACTTTCTGCAGCCCTGAGCTGTAACTCAGCTAATGCGCACTGGTTCTCCACTAGGTTAGACCCACTACATTACTGTGTTTACTGATGAATGTGAGGTAAGGTAAAATAAAGTATAGCAAAAATTAATTAAAAAAAAAAGCAAGCACCAAATGTCTAATTTAGTACAGAGAGCTAGGGTCAGTCAGAAAGAAAGGAGAGAAAGAGACTCCGTCTACCTTAGCACCCACTCTTCCCCACCAAAACACCAAAGCAAGGGTAAACAGAGTGAGGTAAAGATGCCGATGAGCAGCAGTGTGGAGCAGGACCCTGGGCATCATGAGAAGGCCCTGCCTGTGCCCAGACCTTCCATCCATCCCCAAAGATGGCTCTGCCATACCAGGCACCCCTTCCTGAGTCACACACATCCTGCGACACCTCCATGCAATGGTGTTGAGACCCTCCCCCCATTCAGAGAAACACAGACAGGATAGGACGGTGTTCTGACAGCAGCTCCCACCATCCACGTGCAGTTCTCCCATAGAGAACTCAAATCACTGAGGAGATAAATGCAGCCTGGGAACCTGTGGAAATGGCAGGCTCCCTTGATCCTGTGCTGTTGAGGGCTCTCTTTGAGGTCCACACTGCTGTCTGCTTGTTCCTTCTCCCCAAACTCAGACTGAACCTGGCTAGAGGAAGAGGAAGTAAAGGGTTCGTCTTCCCCACTTGAGGATTTGTCCCTGAAGCAGAAAGTTGCCATTCTGGGCTCAGGACAGGAAAGTGACAAGGGAAAAGGCCCAGGAGGGGGCTGAAGAGAAGGGAACTCCACTGAGCTTCTCTTCCCACCGTCCCACACCTCTGGTCTTCATCCTGGGCCGTGTATTTGTAAGATCTCTACCTAGCCTAAGGTTTGGGCAACGATCTTAAGTCAGTGACCCAGTTAATAACAGACATGAAAAGAGCACAGGAGCCTTGAGAGAAAATACAGACACTGAAGACAGGCCAGGGACAGAATACCCTGTATCTGATACTTCCTGTATCTGATACTTCCTGTATCTGAACCTCTGGGCAAGGACAGAATAAAAACTGCACCCTATGGTTCAGACTCAGCTGTTTCACAGCACCCTCAAAGGTTAGGAACCTAGAGAAAGAACGAAGCCAGCACGAAATGAGGGGCACTGAGAGAAAGAAGCTCAAGTGAGAGCTTCAGGAGGGACAGCTTGAGCTCAAATCAACTTCCAAGCCTTCGGGGTACAAACCCAAGTATGTTTGTACGGTGTCCTGAGCTCCGAACAGACAACTGTACCACCCAGTAGAACCCAATTACTGTCTAGCCCACTTTGCTGTCCTCAGGGCTCACAAGCGCAGACCCCAGCCTCCTTAGACCCTCTACCCAACCAGGGATGGGATGGGACAGGACAGACGGGTCGGCCCAAGTGGGGCGTGGGAGGAGAAGCAGAGAGCAAAGCATGCAGGACTGACTCACAGAGGTCCGTACCAAACTGAGAATGTCTGCTCGAAGCCTCCATCATAGCCTGGCTCCCAGGACACGTTGGCAGTTGTCATGGAGACCTGGACCCGGACACTGCCTGGGGCATGAGGACTGGTGCCTGGAGACCAAGGTAAACAGTTCAGACCAGGGGGAGCTGAGCCTGTTTGCTAGGTTCCCTTCAACTTCATGTAGGGAACCTAGGAGATGCCACAGCAGGTAGAACCAAATGGGAGGATGCCAGGTTCCTGCCACTCTCGCCCTCCTAGTGTGTAGGCTAATAACACCAGCAGGAACACGGGCCAGAGGGAAACTAGAACCTTCCTCATCGGCACTACCCCTACTAGACTCCAGTCACAGGAGACGGCACATTCCATATGCCAGACAACAGTGGGCTCGGGTCTGAGGCCAGGTCTCACTAGCTATGAAGGCTGTGACACTGGGTCGGCTGGCCAGCTCCTCTGTTAGGTCGTGGATGATATGGCAAAGACCACTTAGTTCAGAACCTAAAACCAGCAGTAAATGCTCTGTGTTGGCCTTGGGTACAACTGGGCTTGTCAGGTCCCAGAAGACAGGCTAACATGTCCTGAGTGAACACAGTCACTTCCTCCTGTCCTAGGCTCTAGACACCAGCGTGGCCCTCAGGCGGCTCGGCGCATCCACCGTACTGCATGGCCATATTCTTTGTCACTCCACTCCCTCCAGCTCCCACATGCCTGTATTCCCCAAGATGAAGCAAGTGTGGACCCTGCCTGCCAAAGCCTACAGAGGGCAAGGCTGCAGGTAGTAGACTCTGGGCAGATGGAGGAAAGACATCTGCAGAATGGGAACGGTCACCCCGAATGGCCACCCAGCCGCGTACCGATGACAGTGAGGTGAGTGCTGGCAGTGATGCTCGTGACCACATTGGTGGCGACACATTCCCACTCCCCGTGGTCCTCCTTGCTCAGGGCACGGAACTGGAGGCTCCCGCTGGGCAGGGCGTTGTGCTTACTTCTGCTAGGTTTCCCTACCTTGGCCAAACAAGGGGAAGGGAAGAGAGCGGGTGTAGGGAAGCAGGTCAGAGCAGTAGTCTCAGGAGTCTAAGAGAGGTGTAGATGGTGGCTGACCCCAGGCCTTCGGCCAATCCGCCACCACTAACCACCACTCGCAGACGTTGCCTCCCCACCCAACATCCAGCCTGTCCACACAGGTCCAAGCGGAGCCAGCACTGGGTCTTCCCCACTTCCCCCACAGAGCAGAAGCTTCAGAACCCAGGTACCTTCCTCCAGGTAATGACAGGGAAGGGGTCCCCTGCAGCCGCGCAGGGGATGAGTAGCTCCCGGCCAGCCTCCTGCCTGTACTCCCAGCCTGGTAGCACCGTGAAGTACGGGGGATCCTAAAGCAGCACAGAGACACGTGTCACGTGTGGGTCAGAGGAAGACTGCCCACCTCAGTGGCCATGCACAGCCCTGAAGCCTCACCTTCAGGACAAGCCGCGCGGGGGCAGACTGGCCCATGGTTCCCAAGGTATTGTAAGGCACACAGGTGTAAGTGCCAAGGGCTTCCTCTGTGGCCTCCTCAATTCGAATGGAGCCATCCTCCATCAAGGTCCAACCCAAGTTCTGGCAGACACAGACAAGAGAGCACAGAGCCACTGTCAGGGCACAGGCACTGCGTCTCAGCTACTTCAGGGGAGGATATGAACTGGGCCAAACCAAGTCCGGGACAGAACAGCAGCTCAGCGAGGGCGAGTATCTGCTATGGGCCTGCAGCACAGCCAAACTCCTGCCTGATCACTGCTCTTTGATTTCCCAGTCCCTTTAAGGAGAGTGTGCTTGGCACAGAACCGGAGACCACAGGTAAAGGGCACTCTGAACTCTGAACCCCAACGTGCAATTTACCTTCTCAACCTGTAGAGGGCGGCCATCCTTGTTCCACTTCACCACGGTGGCAGGTGGCTCTGCATCCACAGGGCAGCGGATATAGCCATGGATACCCACGGGCACATAGATGACAGGGGGCATGTTGAGGACGCGGGCTGGGTCTGTGAAAAGGGCAGGACCGGAGGAAAGTATGCCAGGTGAACAGCGAAACAGAAGGCTAATCTGTACACACACAGAGACATCCATCTGCAAAGGACAGCCTTCACATCTGCCAGGTCAGAGTTGCCATGATCAGGAAGTCCAACAAACAAACCTAGCTCTCTAGCACTTATAGCTTGGGGCCACTTACCTTGGGGCCAGTTATAGCTGGCTGGGGCAGGCCATACTTCTTTAGTCTGCCCAACCTACCACAGTAGATCTGAAGAAGCTTAGTATGTTTAAGCATTCTTAGAGGCATCCCGAGGCACATTTTTAACTGCCCATCCTTGGTACTTGGAAATGGCTCTCACACTGCAGACTCTACCCCGGCCCCTAAATTCTGAACGGCTAAGTCAGCAACGACAACGCAGCTACTCCCATCCCCGAGTTTCTCGGGAGCAAGCAGTTAAGCTCTTCATAGCCTAAGCCACAGGCAGCCACCATCCAAATGGTGAGAATTCCCTCTGCTGGTGCTGCCATCTGTCTCTGCAGTACAAGGCAAAATCAACCCTGACCACAGGACAGACACAGCAAGAGGCCCTGCCACCCTGTGTGCCAGGCTGAGTCGCCTCTCACTTCTCCCCAGTATCCGCTAAGGCTACAGAGGAAAAGCATCCAGAACTAGGAAGGCTGTGCACATGAATGAGCTGGTACCTTTTAAGCATTCTGAGTTCTTCACAGAACCGCCTTACATAAATACCAGGCCGAGTTATATATTTAGATGAAACTTCCTACTTTTCTATGATAGTCTTTTTTTTTTTCCTCCTCCAAGGTTTTCAAAGGGTTTATGAATGGGAAATACTCTGAACACTGCTCTCTAGCAGAAATAAAGATCCTTGTCTCACCCACCTATAAATCTCAACCCCCTGGATTCTCTTTGAAGGCAGGAAGGAGGTAAAAACGGACAAGTGGGAGTGGGTGGTGGCGCCGTGGCTGTGGCGCCATGGCTGTGGCACCGTGGCTGGGGAGACCAGGGAAGCCAAGATGTCCCTTCGAGAGAACAGTGGCCCACAGCTCTGAGGACAGAGCCTTCGTCTTGGCTGGCCTGTCATCACTCTGAAGGCCAGTTGCTGTTGATCCGCTTCCTCCTGCACCACTGTCACCTTCTAGTCTAGGTGGCCCTGCCTGCATCCAGCCCAGAGGGAGAGAAACACTTCCAGGGAGAGAAGTCCTGGGCCTCCTAGCTCCTAAAAGTCAAGAACTTGCACCACAGCAAGCTACGAGTTCTTGAGAGTTGTCAGCAGTATAAGAGAACTGACGCCTTTGCCTCTGCCAGCCAGCAAAGTCTCATCTCGTGAGAAAGAGATGAGAAAACAAATGTGAGTAACCAAGAAGGGTGAGAGGTGGGACACAGCGAGTCCAACAGAGTCCACCACCTCGCCATGGCTGCCCACCAGCAGACCATCCACACACTCAGATCTGTGCAGCCATCGGGGAAGCTTACAAGGCCACAGACTGTTCCCTTACTTGTGCTCAGCTCAGAGGCTGAGCTCTGAAGGTGTCTCCAGCCTGCCACACTGCTCAAGCCTGTCACCTGTGTTCTCAGGTGTATGCAATTCTTCCACATCATCTTTCTAATGATGGAGATCTGTCACCCACAGCAATGACTTGCAGCCTTTGTTGCCTAAGTGATAGGGCCATCCATGAATCAAAAGGAAGACATTACTCTTCATTATCCATCCTTCTCTCTAGCTCTCTCATAGTGCCCAGCTTGCTAGGGGGTGGGAAGGCAACCCAGGGCACCCAGGACTAGTTGCAGGACACATAAAAGCCCTCCGTGAGTTT
Organism: Rhizomys pruinosus; assembly: GCA_009823505.1. Lineage (NCBI taxonomy): Eukaryota > Metazoa > Chordata > Mammalia > Rodentia > Spalacidae > Rhizomys > Rhizomys pruinosus. The sequence continues at coordinate 2,517,295 of VZQC01002030.1, read as the reverse complement.
GACTAATCAGCTCATTCATTTGGCTCTCACAACTCCATAGTGGAGGGACTAGACAGACAGAGAGAACCAGGCGTGGGAACCAGACCAAGTCACCCGGAAGAATCCTTTTCCCCTCAACATGCACTACTAACTTGTGGACAGGCAGAGTGCAACTGGCAGAGAAACTAACCCTGTTTCCAAAGGCATTAGGGAAATGTGACCAGTAGCAACCAGTTGAAGGTCCGAGTGTAGGCCTTCTTATACTCAACAGTATAAGAATGACCGTTCTGAAGGGCCACTCTTCAGAAAGATTTGTTTATCCTTGAACCTGACCTAAGCTTGAATCAATGAATCAGCTGACACCAACACAGTGATGCCTAGCCCACAGGAGATGCCTGCTAGGATTACTTCACCCTATTGGCCAGCCTTGTCATGGCCTCCTCTGGAGTAGTCCTTATTCCCACAAAACAAGATAGTCTTTACTCTGGCTGGTGTGGTTTGAACCTACTAGAATGCCCAGAGCCCTCTCCCTTATGCCTACTTACACTGCACAGTCAGGTATGCCGAAGCCGAGGGGGAGCGCCCCAGGCTGTTGCTAGGGACACAGGTGTACTTCCCAGCATCCTCTGGCTTTACCCGAAAAATGATCAGAGTTCCATCAATCAGGATCCGCACCCTCAGCTTCAGGTCACTGCAAAACCAACAAGCAGACAAGGAGGGGAGGAGGGTCAGCAAGGATGAGTGCAGCAGACATACAAGCAAGTAGCAATGAGTCCCTTCCCTCCCCTAGAGGCAGTGAGGAAACCCTGTGCTCCCAGACACTACCAGGGCCCCTCTGTGCAGAGACCCTTGCTCTAAGGGACCTGGGGTGTGGGGACCATGTGAGAGGGTTGGAGCAGGGTGCTGCTCACTTCTGGAAGTAGACGTTCTCATCCTGCCAGTACCAGGTGTAGGTGAGGTTGCCGGGATACGCCTCTGCTCGGCAGGTAAGCAGAGCATCCTGGGAGATGTTGACGGTGATGTTCTCCGGAGGGGAAACAATGAAGGGAGGCCCTGGGGAGAACAGGGAATAACCATCACCTCTCCTGACGGGGAGGGCAGCTGCACCAGACCCCCAGCAAGCTCTGGGATGCTCAGGAGGGGTGTCAGCGCAGCGGAGCCCAGGCAGTCATCACAGGTACTTCCAGCGGCTGGGAGGTCCAAGCATCCCTCTATGCCACACCGGCACCTGCTCCACAGCTCCCAGACCAACCATCGATAACCTACACACTCACTCTTCCTGCCCAACTCTGAAGCAGTGCTCAGGGAGGAGGGGGCAGGGCCTAACCTTATCTCTAGAGAAAAGAGGAATCTTGTGCTCTTCCCCAGTCAGAGTTTCAAACATCACTTGAGGAAGAAGAGGCTGGGGGGCAAAAGGGAAAATTCCAGCAACCCCTGGAACTACTAAGCCAGACCTTAGCAGAACTGGGTCCTGGCCCTCTCTGAGCTGCACAGCTTCCCACCAGCTGCCCTGGCCCCTGCCCTCAAAGGCAGGAAAAGCGAGTGCCATCACAGCTACCCTGCCAACTGACTACAGTTGCCCTTGACTCACTGTTACTCCAGTAGGCAGAGGGTGGGGATCAGAGACCCCGCATGGGACCTTGTCTGTCCTAGGCAGTAAATGCTCAGCCTGCCCCTTTCGAGCACACCAGGTCCAAGACAGACAGCCCAGCATCTTTCAGCTGACTATACAGACCCCGCCTCTACTTGTTCTCGGCATTGTTTAAATGTCAGGGGCTTGGATTATATTCCTACCCTTACTTATTGATGCTGTCACTAATGAATAAATGACCCAAGGGTTTCTCCTCTCTGGGGGAGGCAGAGACATGGTGAACAAAGGAAACCAGAAATAATTCAATATGGAGCCTCCCGCCCTGCTCCATCATGTGATGCCCTTTTCCCTGCCAGCCAAAGTGAGAGATAGGCACCCCACCCAGCTCCTCTGCCTCCCCAGTTGGGCAGGCTGTGCCCTGAGAAGATGTTCTCCATGCCTCAGCAGGGTTGGGAGCCTCCTGCAGAACTCCAGGGATAAAGAGGCTGAAAAGGTCCCCCTACCTTGAACAAGCAGGTGGGTTGTGTGCACAGCTTCACCCTGGATGCTATAAGCTCGACAGGTATAGGCGCCTCTGTCCTCTCGACTGACTGATGTCACAGTCAGGCTGCCGTCACTCACCTTGGGGCCAAGAACAAAAAGCACTTAACTGTTGGTCTCACCAACTGTGTCCCTCAAGCAGGGAGATGTGCTCACAGAAGCCAGAAAAGCCCTTGGAGACACATGTGCTGGGCACAAAGGTCAGGTGTCTCCTTATTTAACTGTGTGAGAAGCAGCAGGATGCCTGCAGTCAGGCCAGGCTAAGCTCGCCTGCCTCTACCCTGAGCTGCCCTGCAGCAGAGCCAAAACCGGGAGAGAGGAGGAGGAAGGGTAATTATAATACCCAGCTAGGAGCCACACTCACCTGGTACTTTCCACTAGCACCGAGGAGGGTCCCCTCCTTGAGCCAGGTGACAATGGGCTTGGGATTCCCAAAAGCTGTGCAGGTCATGGTAATACTTCCTCCTTCCTTGGCCTCAATATACTGGGGGGGTGTTTCTGTAAAGGTGGGAGGGGCTGCAGAGTAGATGGGGAAGGTGAGAAACAACAGAAGCCACCCACCTGTACAGTACTCTCACTGAAATTCTGTAAGATACAAGCACAAAGGAACAAAGGTCGAATGCCTAAAGTCCTGCCCAGTGTATCACGGGCTGACTCCAAATTCTACTCAACTCACTGAAGTACTTATTACTCCCTAGTAAAGTGTTTACCGAGTATCTACCATAGGGAAGCTGCTGTGCTCAGTGCTAAGGACAAGACATAATACTGCAGAATCTTTTGCCTACCTTCAGGATTATCATAATGCACAGATCCCCCACTTCCTGCATCCCACATCCATCAGGCCCCTTCACTTGCAGGATATTTCCTGAGTGAATCCGGTCTAGGCCTAACACAGGTCACAGGCCAAAGATGCAGTTTTACTTTCCCTTCATTCTACAGACAGAAAAATGTCTTCCCAGTGCCTGCTTCCTCTTTTGTTTCTGGGGATAAAGGTGAGCAGTGACTTCTGAAGGCTATTCCCTTCTTAATTCCCCTCTAACTGTGTGAGGTTATCCTCCCATGAACTGAAGGTATGATTAACACTCCATCCTGTTTGGATAATCGGCTTTTAAAGAGACTCAGCCCCCTCTGCCTGAGCTGCTTGCAGACTCGATCTGGTCACCTTTGACCTCTTGGACTATTAATTCCATGGTCTTCCAAAATGGCTATTCTGAACGACGGAACATGCAGCGCTAGGTTACAAAGGCCATTCTGAACTCCTCTTAAGGACCCAAGTTCAAGTGCTAGCCTGCCATATAATCTTTGGCAGGTTCCTGAGTGTCTCTGGACTTTATCTAAATTCTCTACCCTCTAGAATTGATGTGAGTAAGGAATGAGATAAAGTTTACAAAAGGTCTTATGTAAAAATATAGGCGAATGTTTAAAACAAACCCTGATTACTCTGCTATCACAATCCTCATTTTCATCCCTGGGGGCCACTAAAGACCAAGGAAAAGCTTCAGGAAGGCTAAAGAGCCATGGTCCAAGAGCTAGTGAGAGGATGCCATGATTCGGTCCCGGGTGCACAAACCTCATCTGCTGAAACTTTCTCCTACTGCCTCTAACAACACTGGCCCTATTCTGTCTTCCCCTGCATGTCAAGAACTTCAAACCTCAAGACCTTTCCATCTGCAGTGTTCTCTCCATGGAACTCTGCATCCAGATCCTGCTTCTTTGACTCATGTGACTCTATTAAGTGTCATCTCTGCCTTCCTGGTCAACCAATCCGAGACATTACTTCCAGAATTCCCTACTCCTTTACACTGTTGTATTTCACTTAAAGCACTTACCACTAACTGAAGCATGCTAACTGAAGTCCAAATACACACACACACACACACACACACACACACACACACATATACATATATATATGCTTTCTATCTGTCCCCATTAGTGGAAATTGTACTCTCTGAGAGCAGACATCTTTCTGTAATCCCATTGAATGCTTAGCTTTCACTGTAGTACAGTGCTCATCCAGAAGAATTCATTCATCCAGCAAGAATGAATGAAATGAATAAATGAATGAGGGGCTATAACATACACATCTATAGACCAACGTAAATTCAAGTACATAAATCCTCTTAAAAGCAAGACCTTGAAAGGCCATTGGCTTCTAGTTGCCAAAGCCCCGTAGCTCAGTGTAGGCACACAGGGACATTTAGAACTATAGAGTAAATAAGAAGTACACTTCATTACACAAAACACATCCTCAAGAAAAAGCAGTACTCAGTGTTCAGGAATATACTCATGGCAAAGTTAATGGCAAAAGTCTCCCAGGTCCTTGTAAAGGTGTCCTGGGAACCCAGCTTCCAGGCCCTGAGGATGAAGGATGCGAGCTCATCTCAAAGCCCACCCTCACTCAGCCTGCCCTGCAATTCAGTTAACTCAACCACAGCCTATATTACCTCTGGTGTCAAGCTTAAAAGAAAAGATAATAAATTAAATTACGTCCTGAAGTGACAAATTAATTACTAATTACATAATTACTTTATTATTTAGGTGCTAATCAGAAAAGTACTTTGAACAATTTCAAGTTTTCAGGAAAATAATGGTTTGACTCTCAATTATTTACTGAATTAGGTGTTAGCTTGCCAGCTGCATTTCCAGGCTTAATTCCTCTTGCAGGCGCCCTATAATTAATAGCGCAGGTTAGAAATAGGCTGGCCTCCCCTCCAAGCCATCCACCAGACCTAAAGCAAAATTTGGCTAGGGCTTTGGCAGTATTTTACATGCGATAAAGAAATAATTGGATTTGTTTTCACCCAACTCATCTTCAAAGAAAGCAGAGGCAGAAAATGAGACAATTTATAACTAGCTTTGCTAGCCCTTCCATTTCCAATAATCCTTGTCATAAGATGCCTGACACTAAGCACCCTGCTCTGGAAGTGACAAAAGGCCAGTGCCTGCCTCTTTTTGTCCAGTGTATAAGTATTTATACTGAAAGGAGCTTCAGAACTCTGGAAGAGGAGAGAGAAATTGGAGGAGGGGTCGTTGCTGGGCAGGAGCTCTCTTTCACATGGGGACATGGGAAGCATCTGTTTTTCGTTCTTCCCATTTTACAGGTAGATTTCTGGGTGGTAGGAAAGTGCATTCTATGCCTAGTCCTGGTTCACAAGCACAGACAGATGGTGGGTAGCTCAGTCTCAGTGCCCTGCCCAATACTTACACATCCACAACCTGCCTGCTCTCCTTAATGGAGTTGCTGTCCTCCACCAGGTTCCTAGACAGGCTGATTCCTCTCATGGATGGCTGTTCCCACCTCACCCCCCACTCTTGCCTGAGTCCCTCCCTGATCAGGTCTCTGGACAAAGGCCAAGTCTTCAGAGAAGCTACTCCTTCTTCACATTACTGACACTATAAAGGAATCATTTCTTGACTCGATTAGGTCATGTCTTCTGCCTGTGGCCCAGAGCTTGCACACAGAGGACATTAGAGAATACATATTGAATCATACTTGGTGGTGGATTCACACAGGCTTTTAGTTTTTTCCTTTTTTTTTTTGGTATTTTTGAGGCAGGGTCTCCCTTTAGGACCAGCTGTCCTGGAGTTCGCTCTGTAGACCAGGCTGGCCTTGAACCCACAGAGATCCACCTACCTCTGCCTCCAGAGTGCTGGGATTAAAGGTACGCGCCACCACGCCCAGCTCACACAGGCTTTTAAAGAGTCTTCTGTGCCTTCTAGCCAGATATCCCCTACCAACCACACTTTGATCTGCTTTCCCTCTTCCCCATTGTGAAAAAGAGGCCAACATCTTACCCATAACTACCTTCAGATAATTAGTGCTCAAGACACAATCACACAGCAGTCTGCTGAATCTCACAATACCCTGCAAACAGACTTTCTATGAGAAGAAACAAAGCTCAAAGAGGTGTCTTAACTGGCCCAGGATGACACTGTTAATGACACTGTGGGTTCAAGGAATAAGCCAAATCTTTTAAGGGTCTTGGTCTATATTTATTATACTCTGGGCACTCAGGAATTCCTAGGTAATCAACACCTATTCATGCAAACTAGGACAAATATCTTACATACGGTTCTAAACAACTCTACTTTCCCATCCCATGAGTCTTGGCTGTACAGCTGACATTTAGGGTCCTGTAACAAACATTACCAACCAGATGAAGTGAGAGACAGGAACGCCTCAAGGCGCTTTCAAGTAGAAAGGCCACAGGAGGGAAAAAGAACAACATAGGATCTCTTGGCTTGGTGCTCAATGAGGGAGGCCTGAGCAGCAAATCTACCTTGTGAGTTATAACTTGCTTGGGTTCCTGGTAAGAAGTTGCCATACTCTACACTCACTACAGCTGTCTCAGTCACTCTAGAGCTGGCTGATGCTGGAGACAATCCACACAAGATTCAAAATAAGCCCCTAAACCGGGCGTGGTGGTGCACGCCTTTAATCCTAGCACTCGGGAGGTAGAGGCAGGCAGGTCTTTGTGAGTTCAAAGCCAACCTGGTCTACAGAGTGAGTTCCAGGACAGCTGGGGCTATAGGGAGACCCTGTCTCAAAAAGACCAAAAGAAAAAAGAAAAAAATGCCCCTAATAAGGCTTGGGGATTGACTGGCAGGAACCAACAGCGAAAACGTACTCACTGAGCCACCTCTGACCTTGGACTACCAACTTTAAAGTGTCCTGTGCTGCATGCCAATATTCTTGATAAGTTAAGTTATTCTCGGGCTGAGGATGTACCTCTGTGGTAGAGCATTTTCCTGGTCTGCACAGAGCCCTGGGTTTGAGTCCCAGCTCTAAGGGAAAAAATTTTTTTTGAAATAAAACTAGAATACTCTATCTTCCAAGACCCTGGACAGGTCCCCAGACCAAGAGAGAAGATGAGTCTCTTACCCAACCCGACTAGAAAGAGAAGACAGAGCCATCTTTCAAGCCAGAACCATCTGGAGAAAAGTCTCTAAGCTAGGAATATGAATTTCTTTTTTCTGGCCATAGCATCTAGCATTCCAGACACCAAAACTGTAAGGACCTATACAGGACATGGTGCATCTAAGCAGGCTGTTAAGACCTCAGTAGCCAGCACGGTGTCTGACACACAGCAGGGCTCAGTTCATTTTGTCATTAATTAAGAAATGAAAAGCTAGAAAAGTGGCACATGCCTTTAATCCCAGCACTCAGGAAGCAGGGGTGGGTAGATCTCTGTAAGTTTGAAGGCATCCTGGTCTACATAGCAAATTGAAAGGAGGACAAGGAAGAAGAAGAGGAGGAGGAGGAAGAAGAGGAGGAGGAGGAGGAAGATGAGGAGGAGGAAGAGGAGGAGGAAAGAAAGAAAACAACAACAAAGAACTACAACTACTACAGAAAGAATTAGACCAAAAGACCAAAGTAAAATAAAAAAGAAAACACCTCCCTCAGCCATTATCTCCATGGCCAACCTCTTGGCTCCTTCACATCTCTTCCCTGTGAGGACTCCTAAGGACCCGAGGGGACATAGATTCTCCTTCCATGAAGACCCGACCCCTGATGCCATCTCCATGGTGGACCCAGAGCCCTAGCTGGGAAAATCCTGCAGACTCAGCAAGCTCATCTAAGCTTCCCTGCCTCAGTCAAACACTTGAAAAGCATCTGTCCATAGCACAAGCCATTTAACCTGAGCTATAAATAACTGACAGCCATTAAAAACAGCTCTCCTTCCCAGGATTCTCACATATTATTAGCTGGTAAACCCCATTCAAGCAGAGAGTGGGTCTGGGTTTGCTCGACAGTGTTTACCCATCATCTGGTGCAGGGCTGGGAACATAACAGACCCTCAGAACTTATTATACAAATAAATACAAGTATCAGGAAATTACAGGAGCAACTTAAAAAGACTAATGCTGAGAAACTAGGAATTCTGTCTGAGAGGAGGCACTTCCTGGGCCACCAGCATCACTGGAATCTGGGAAATGACACCGACAGTGACCAATTCAATCTCCTTGGTTCCCAGAAGCAGATGTGAGCCTTCCTCGGGGATCTCTGATGCCACCCTGCATCCAGGAAGCTGCTGTCCTAGTGTACTCCACTGACCCCGAAGACACATAAGGGGCCAGCTAAGACCTCATGGGGCCCAGGTTTCCTCTTAGTCGAGGGGCTTCCTCCAGGGGAGCCACAGAGGCCATCTTCCTGGGCGGGTCCCAAGAAGCCTGTACGCACCGTTGATGGTGAGATGGACCCAGCTGCCATTGTGGAAGGTGTCATACTGCTGATCCAGCATAAGCACTTTGCATTCGTACCAGCCCTGGTCCTCGGAGCGCACCTGCTCCAGCCGTAGAGATGCTTTATCATGAAGACTGGCCCGGCCTGGAGGAACATAGCACACAAAGCCCAGTAAGTCATCAGAGCCAAGCCATTGAAGCAAGTCTAGCAGACCCCCAACTACCCCAGGAAAAGGGAGGGGACCCATCATAATCTTCAGATCATTTCCCATATCAGGGTCCCAAAAGTTGGCAACCATCTTAGGCAACAAGGTGACAAAAGAAAGGCAAATGCTGTGGCACTAGCCACTTCCCCTCTCCAGATGGCCCTGCCCCAGCCTACAAAGGCAGCTTTCTGTATGTGGCATCTTGGAATACACTCACTCTTTTGGAGATCTCCTAGGACAAAACAAAGGCATGATGGACACAGAGCTGAGAAGAGAGAGAGGAGAGTGCTGACAAGGAAAGGACAGGCTGGGGTGCCCAACAGCCCCAAGGCATCCTTGTCCCAGCTGAGTGTTCAGGACTGTTTCACCCAGCTGCCCTCTCTCTAACTTCCCTAAATAGACAGAGGGAAGGCAGTCTAGGGGCCAGATATGAGGGTCCTTCCCAGCCCCGCTGCCAGCACCTGAGACGACGACATCCTTACAAGGACCAGCCTAGAAGGAGCTGGAGGTAGCAGGCCTATAAACCCAAGAAAAGGCAAAGGCTGGATGTTCTTCTTAGCCCCATCAGGAGGCCACTTCTGTGTTGCTTAAGGCATGGAAAAGGAACCCCTTTCACCTCACCATCTACTCTAGCCTACATTCATCCAAAGCACAACCACCACTTCCTCTGCTTTCCTTCCTGCCTCAGCATGGGCAACCTGCCTAAAAACAAGACACTGGCCAGGTGTGGTGGTGCACACCTTTAATCCTAGCACTTGGGAGGCAGAGGCAGGTGGATCTTTGTGAGTTCAAGGCCAGCCTGGTCTACAGAGTGAGTTCCAGGACAGCTGGGGCTACAGGGAGACCCTGTCTCAAAAAGTTCAAAAAAAAGAAGAAAAAAAATACTTTCCAAAATAGGAGTTATGATACTTCAGTTTTCTGAGAAGGACAAACAGGAATGGACTGGTGTGATGGCACAGGCCTGCAATCCTAGCTACTCCAGGGGCTGTAGCGGGAGGACTGAGAGATGCCAGAACGGACAACTTAATGGAAGAGGAGACTGAGATGTACCATTCAGTGATACAGCACTTGCTTCGAGTTCTATCCCCAGCACCACAGAAAAGAAGAAAGGAAAAGAGGGAGGGAGGGAGGGAGAGAAGGAGAAAGGGAGGAAGGGAAAGAGCATGAGAGGGAGGGAGGGAGGGAGGGAGGCAGGGTGGAAGAAGAAAGGAAAAGGAAGGAAAGCAAAAGAAAAGATGCATTCTGAGGGGCTGGAAAGATGGCTCAGCAGTTAGAGCACTCGCTGCTCTTGCAGAGGACCCAGGTTTGGTTCCCAGCACCCACACTGTGGCTAGCAACCATCTATAACTTCAGTTCCGGGGGATCCAATGCCCACTTCTGGCCTCTGTTGACATTGCACACACAGGTGCACTTACATACATGCAGGCAAAACACTCACACATATAAAAATAAACAAATTTAAAAAAGATTTTTTTTTAAGATGCGCTCTGGGAGAAGACAATTCAAACCTCCCAAGTCCTAGGAAAAACAAAATTAAGAGTAGGGTCCTCCCCGCCTCCTCCCTCCCTTCCAGCTCCAGCGCTCTTCCCCACACGCACACAACCCTGCGCCCTCCTCACTGACAGGTGGCAGCAGTGAGCACAGGGAGGCCAGTCTGACAAAATAATTGCAGAGTAAGACATGAATGGGGCAAGGGAAAAGCAAGGATTGTGGAAGAAGAAGCAGAGACCAGGCACCCACCAGAACTAGGGACACAGACAATGGAAGGTACAGCGTAGACCAGGCTCAGGATAGGGCGCCTCAGCCTCAGAGCCAGGAAAGGGAGAGTGGAGGCCTTCGGACAGCAGAGCCTCAAGTTGTATCATCAGTGGAGAGAGGTGGTGCTAACTCCCTTCCTTCGTCCAGTCCTGCTCGCTCCAACTGGGCCCTCTCTCTAGCTTGCCCTGGACTCCTGGCCCCTCACCCCATCTCCAGGCTGGCTCATAAGGGCTTCAGGTCTGCTTCATCGCCTATTAGCTCTCCTACTTTTAATGAAAACCCAACAGAAGGCAAAGACAAAAAGAAAAAGAGGCAGAAACCATGAAAAACAGAGATAATAGATCAGTCATGAAAAAGATGAAAGAGCGATAAAAGTCAGAAGGACCTGGGACCTCGTGGGTGCCTCTGAGGCCTGGAAAGAGTGTAGCCAAAACCTAGAGGGAGATGGAGACAGTGAAGAGGCTTCCCTCATCACCCACACCTTACCTGCATACTCGGGGTCCACATGCGGGGGGTAGTAGCCAAACTTGATGAAGATAGGGATGGGAACCCCAAACTTGAACCACTCTACAACATAGGGCGGGGGCTGTCCCGTTACCGGGTGGATCACGTCGCATCGCAGGACAACACCCTCACCAGCTCGAGCAGTCACAAACTCGGGCTCCTCTCGAAGGCCGTGGGCACCTAACCGGGACAGCCAAGGTGATACGTGAAGAACTGGCAAAGAGATCCTGCCCCTAGAAGCTCAATGTGATATCCAAGGCCACCCCCAACTCCTGGATCCATCCCTTCCCTCCCCAACGATCCCTAGTGCACCCTAGACCCTCGCCTCTGTGCATACCACCCTCTGCCCTGGGGAAGTTAAAGCTTCCATATGCCTTGGACTTGAAGAACAAAGGAGTGGGGAGTACCATGTTCTCCAGTAATACAAACAAGACTTCCCTTCCGAGACCCAAAGACAGACATAATCACGCCTGGTCTGCCCTCCTGAGGCACCCACTGCCCCTCCCAAAAGCATCAGGAGCTCTAGACTGAGGTGAAGGGCCCTCAGCCTGGGAGGAGCTGCCCAGTTAGAGTTCCTGTGAATACTCAACATTCTTTCAGAAGCAAGGTGCTTCCCGCTGGAGCCTGGTGGGCGAAGGCAGAGCCAGCCTCCGCCACTGCCCCACCCCCAGCTCAGCCTGGTGTTGCAGCACTAAACAAGAGGGCTCCATACAGGAGCAGGGAATCCCTAACAAGCTAACGCTGCTTGGCAACACCAGAGGGAAAGCCCCACGGGCCTCAGCGGCCTCTCCAGCCCCTCCTCCAAGCCACTGCGCCAGCCTTGCTGCAGAAGGGAGCAGGAGGCACTGCAGTCCTATTTTCCAAGCCTTGAATCTATCAGGCTCTCAAAGAAGCCCCAGACATCACCATTACACCAGAAATATGCTGGTGATGAGGGAGCGGAGCGGGGCACTGAAGCAGCCCCCCTATCTTTGTCAGAAGACATCAAATCAAAACCAGGGAGCTGGAGAGGGCGTACCCACACAGGGACAGAGTAAAAGAAGCAGGCAGGCGAAGAAGCCTCCACTCCACCCAAACTGAGATCTGAAGGAGCCAGTTAAGAAGATAACCCTGGGCTGGAGAGATAGCCTAGCGGTTAAGAGCACTGACGCTCTTGCAGAGGACCCGGGTTCGATCCCCAGCACCCACATGGCAGCTGAGAACCGTCTGTAACTCCAATTCCAGGAGAACTCCAGTTCCAGGGGAATCCGAGACCCTCTTCTGACCTCCGCGGCATTGCACGACACGGGTGCACAGACCTGCATGCAGACAGTACATTCATACACATACAAAAATAAATAATAATAAAAAAAAATTTTTAAAAAAAAAAAAGATAACCCTGTGGGCACTATCCACACATCAGAGCAATTAGAACCCGGAGCCCACCTCCCACTGAGACTCTTCCCATGCCAGGCCCCACACAAGGCAGAGAGAGGGAGATGACAAGGTCACCTTGTCCATTTCTTCCAATGAGAACAGCCTCACCTCTACCTACCTTGGACTGCCCACCACTCCCCAGCTAACCATACACTTTCCCCATTACCACCCTCCAGGCCCAGATTTCCAGGGCAGTACCAAGGACAGCAGCCCAACCACCAGCAGGAGACTACAAGCCAGGAGGAGCCTGCTGAGCCCTCCCACCCAAGGAAGCCTCAGAGGAGAGCAGCCCAGCTTTGTAGTCAGCCACTGCTCTTTCTGTACTTCTGACCCCATGAGCTCCTGCTTCTGTCTGTTCACATTTGTGTGTGTGTGCACGCGCGTGTGCAGGCATGTGTGTCCTTCCTACTTGGTGTCTATCTCCTTGTCTCACCTATGCCTGCTTCTCTCCTTTCTCTGATCCCCCTGCCTTTCTTGCTCCTTCTCTGGGTCTCTTTCTTTTAATCTAGCACCTGTGTTGGTCTCGCCCACTCTCCCAATCTTCCCTAGGTCTCTCCTCTGGGACTGTCTGTGGCTCTGTGTGTGTGTGTGTGTGTGTGTGTGTGTGTGTGTGTGTGTGTCCTGTTCCCTTCCCGTGTATCTCTGTCAATGTCTCTGTTTCTTCCCTTTGAGTGATTCTGTCTACCTGCCTGTCTCCATTTCCATCAGTCTCTCTCTCTCTGCGTGTGTGTGTGTGTGTGTGTGTGTGTGTGTGTGTGTGTGTGTGTTGGGGAATGAGAACTATGATTTTCCACTGACCTATACCAGGAAGAGATTTGCCTGCTTTTCAAAGATGGGGATCTCTCTGTGTGCGTATGTGCTTCTTGTCTGTGCATCTCTGTGTGCATATGTGCTTCTTGTCTATGCATCTCTGTGTCAGTCTGTGTCGCCTGTGTCTCCTTCTCCCCCTTCTCCCTCCCTCTCCACTGCAACTTGCAGAAGGAGGAGGAAGAGAGGGAGGCAAGCCCTTCCAGAAGCCTATTGGCTCCTGGTGACATCACTGTTTTCTAGAGAAAGAACTAAGATCACAGAGTATTTTTGGAGCAAAGCAGAGCGTTGCACTCACCTGCTAGAGGCCCCGGCAGGTTTCCCAGCCTCCCCTCCCCCAGCCTGGCTGTTTGCAGCCCTCCAGGAAAGGAGAGGGCCCAGCTGCAGGGAGTGCCTTCCGCACATCACAGGGACACCTGGGCAAGGAGCCTGCCTGCAGAATCCAGGCACACAAAGACCAGCACAGGACCAGGAGGAATGGGTGGGCATCAGGCTCCATGAGCCAGAAGAGAGAGAGAGAGAGAGAGAGAGAGAGAGAGAGAGAGAGAGAGAGTGTGTGTGTGTATGTGTGTGTGCACATGCACATGTATAAGCATATATGCATGTGTATGTACACACATGTAAAAACTATCTGCAGCACAGCCTGAGAGGAGATGAAGAGACAAACTACAGGAGCCTAAGGAAAGTACAGGGAGTTTTTCAGGGCTAGGTTACCTTGGGGGAAGGCAAAATGGACACTAAAGGTAGTTCCTTTGCCCCTAGAGCGTAGGCAGTCTGGGGAGTACCGGGCACCTCTACTGGTGAAGTTCTGCTCTAGATAACAAACTGCTGGCTCCAGGGCTCTGGAGGGCAATGCCAAGAGGTAGGTCAGCTTTGACATGGCTCCTGCAGCGCCAGCTACTCATTCGCACCTAGCACTGCCTGCCTCTCACCTCATGTCAACGAGGCAGCCACTGTTACACCTTCCTTCCCAGCCCTGGAAGGAAGGCTCCACGTTCCTACTCCTAGCCCCAGCCAGCCCCTGGGCCAGGCCCTGAATCCCCCAGCATGAAGTGCACCCCAAGGCAGCAGCGGGACAAACACTCTCCTCCAGCATCTCTTCTCCAGACCCTTCCAACAGAGTAGAGCCACTGCAAAGTGAACTCGACCCAAAGATGACATGTAAGACAAAATGAGACAGATTTCTCCACAAGGAAGCTGAGAGGGGAAGCCATGTCTCAGCCTCCAGACTTAGGCCAAGCTCTCCTGGATCTCAAAACAGTCATCTGTTCTTCCTCATCTGTACACACACACACACACACACACACACACACACACAATCACCCACAAGTACTTCTCCCTAGGTCTGATCCTCTCTGAGCCAAAATATGTCTAATAAACACTCTCTCCAGAAAAGCTCAGTGTGAAGAAAAAAAATGAGAGCTGGCACACAGTGGGAAAAGGAGTTCCACAGAGGAGAAATCAGGAAATCAAACACAAGGGCCAGCAAGCCCAAATCCAGGAGTAAAAGAGACTCAGAGGCAAGGAAGGAGGGAGATACAAACAGCCTCATCCAGCCCAGCTAGGGAGATGCTCAGGTAAGGTAGCATGGCAGAGACACTGGAACTTAGCAAACCCTAGAACCAGGGTACAGAGCTAAGTCTTCATGGCATAAGCAGACTTCCCCCAAAGGGCCAGAGGAAACTGCAGGAAAGCAAAGGAATGAGGAAAGAGGGCAAGAGGGGGCAACAGTGGCCGTAGGGGACACCCACAGGTCCCTCCCACAGACTGGGTTTGGCAGAGGAGGCTAGGAAATACACCGAACCTCATACACCACTTCGTGAGAAGGCAGAATGTGGCCCTGTACACTTAGAAAATCTGAATCTTGAGTGTCTGCCCAGCCCAATCTAGTGTGAGCCACACCAGCAGGAAAGGGAAAGTAGGAGGCTCGGTGGATGGAGTAGCCCCTGCAGGTTGGCTGACCTTTTGGAAAGCCCATAGGATACAAATCTTCCATTCTGTGAGCCAGGTGGTACCCAGTAGGTAGCTGAGTCCAGAACTGCCAGCAGATTCCCCCCCCCCATTGGGCACAGAACCACACGGCATCCAAGGCTTGGCACAGCCCCACATCCAACACACAACCTGGAGCTTGTCTGCTGGGAAGGTCTGGGAAGGAGGGGTCATGAAGATGGGAAACCACTTCTACATATCAGTGTAAGAAACAGGAGCCAGGTAGAGAAACCCTCTGCTGAAAGGCAAGTGGAGCACAGTGCCCAGCTCTGCTATGTGGGGGTCTGTACTAGGAATGCAGTGCTGTATGTCTAAGGGGGCCACTGACACTGTACTGCTGTCTCTATCTCACAAAAGGAGACAGGTGGCTCCTGTGTGGTTCTCCCAAAGGTACAACATGACAAGGTAACCTAGGTAACAAGTGGTGGGTCAGGATTCCTCCAGAACTCAGGTGACTCGAGCCCCTTCCCTCTACCCCTCCCCTTCTTTACACAGTGAGTCAAGAGTTCCCACCCCATGTTCTATGCAGATTCTGAGAGTCCAAAGCCTGCATCCCAAAACTACAGAGAATTCCAGGGTGGACCTGCCTTTCAAAGGCAGCTGGGTCAGCAGGTGTATCGCTGGCCAGCTCTGGTAAAGGTCACTCTACCTGAGAACCAGGCGCCCTGCTGGATCTCATGATGGCTAAAAGGAGGGAGGACACAGGCTGAGCACCAGCCTCCGTGACTCCTTGTTGCAGCATCCTCCTCTTCCTCCTCCTCTGGGCACCAGACTCTCAAACCACAGGCCTGTTGTCTAATAATACCAGCGACAGCCACCGCCACCTCCATCTGCCAGCCTAAAAATAATCCCTGCTGAGTCCAAAAAAGGCACAGCCCCCAATAGTCCCCCAATCCCTCCTCCTTGACATGCCAGGAGGCTCCAGGAGATTCCAGGAAGCTGGCAGGCTTGGGCTCTCACCGCATGGGAGGCACACACCCAGAGGAGGGCCTGAGGACAACAGAAGGTTGGTTCCTGCTGCCCAGCACCAGGTGAGAAGTGCATGAGAATCTGGCCTGGAGAACCGATCAGTGCTCAGAACATGAGGCCATCCCATTCTCTGCACAGGGTGAGTTTGAGGCCATCCAGGACATCCATCCCTCCCTCTGCCTAGGAAGGACCTTCATACCCTAGAGAAGCCCTACCTTGCTATAGCTCCCCATCAGTGTCCTTTGTGACCCTTCGGCACCCCTGTCCCTCAGGTCAGTGGGTCCAGCCAGATAAGCCCCAACCTTAAGAACAGCAAGGCACTGAGTGGGCTAGGGCTCCTCCTTCTAATCTTTCTGGCTGGGCTCCCCCCAGCCACTGTGAGGTGGTGATGTTATTAGCAACCTTAATTTGCTGGGCTAGATTATATTTCCAAGAGCCCTTTCCCCAGGAGCCACAGGCAGGAAGGAAATCTGTAATTCAATCTCAGACCTGCTCCTTTAATGGCTCCTCAGCACAGAAAAGTGAAGCCACACCCCCTACATCCACAGCCCTAGCCCAGGGTGAAGGCCTGTTTTGCACAGAGCCTGTGTACACTATGGGGCAGGCTGGTAGGCTGGCCAGTGAGGGCACCACAGGCTTGGCCAGCCACAAGGTGAGGAGCCAGCCAGGCACCGTGTAACTGGGTGGGAGATTACTCTTGAGGGAGAAGCAGCATCTCTGAACCAGAATAAGGACAATGATCACTCACACAACTTGAGCCTTTGTGCAAGTTTCATGTCTCAGCCTCTTATCTGTGGGCACATGACCAGGAAGAAGATAAGGGGACAGAAAACAGAGCAAAAGGCCTGGTTTTCAGTCCTCCTTGTCAGAAGGTCAGGCAGGCAGGCTGAGACCTCCCTCGCAGCCCTAGCCCCATGGACTGCTTCCACAAAACCCTCATAGAGGCCCCATCACTACTCACCACTCTCCTGCCTTATTCATGCAAGAATGAACAGGAAAGCAGAAAGATTTCTAAGAAAAATAGGTCAGATGCCTCAGGCAGACCAGGCCCACACCCATGGGCAGTGCCCTTGGGGCAGAAGCCTGACTGCAAGCTGCCTCTCTAACCCCAACATCCTTTCCCCCCCCCCCCCCCCCGTGACACCCAGGGCCTTCCCTACCCTAGACTGTGCCAAGCTGACAGCAATTCATGCTTCTTAGCAAGAGAGGCAGCATCAGCTTCCCCAAGAGCTGAGCCTCTGCCTGATCACTCAGGCTTTCTCTACTGGACTTCAGGCTCTCTTTAGTCCTGCCCCTGGGCTGAAGCCTCCAACCTAGAACATCTGGCCTGCCTAGATGCAGGTGCAGAGAGCAAGGAACAGGGAAGCAAGCGGCCTGCTGAGCACAGTCTCCATGCCTCCTGCAGTACTCAGAGAAGCACCCCCCACCTTAAGCCTGTACCCAACTTCCCTTGTCCTGCTGCAATCCATGTATGTGCACACACATACAAGTGGCTTGCACATGCATGTGCACACATGTCCAAGAGTGCACACCAGTTACACAGGCATGTACACATACAGGGATACAAGTGTGCATACACATGCACACATTGATACAGGCATGTACACACACCACATACAAGAGTGCCTACAGATGTGCATACATGCATACACATATACACAGGGACTTCCAAAAAGCTGAAAGTTCTTACCAATCACAGCTCATTCTATCCACTCTTCACACAAACTGCTTAACCCATCCTGGAAGCAGGGGGAAGGGGGGTCACTTCCAGGGGACGCCAGCTGAGAAGGCCACAGAGGAGGAAGTCACTCATGAAGACGAGAGCTGCTTAAATCTATGCTCATAGTGGAGTCCTTACTGGGGCTCACCTCCCACCCCCTCATTTTCAGTGCAGCACACAGGAGGGCTTCAGGAAGACTGAATGAGCACCCAGCAGTCAGGGCTGATAGAAAGCCTAAGAAGAAGCATACATGCTGGCCAGCTCTGAAAACTAGGGGCTGTCCTGCTGAGAGAGCAGAGGAGACCCAGGCATGGGAAAGAGCAAGGCACAGCAAGAAGAGAGGAAGGATGCAGGCTTTCAACATCCTCCTAGCCAGGCAAACTTTGCTCCTCCGGTAACCAGCTTAGCTTTCTGTCTTAAAGCCATAAACATGAAACCACTGGAACCTGGAACCTGACAATTTGAGAGACTAGCGTGTACGCCCACAGCTACTAGCTGACTCTTCCCAGTATCCAGCAAAATGCCCTATCCCACATATATCCATCCCAGCTTCTCCCAGGGGGCCTGCTACTAGACATAGATACACATATGCCAGCACTCACCGCCACTTTCTGCGCCAAGTCTTTCTAAGCTGAAAGTCTGTCTAGAGGTTTAAACCTGCTCCTTCCCATCTCCATCAACAGAGAGAAAATAGGTAGGCCAAAGCCAGGTAGAGAGCAGAGGTCCAACCACAAGTAGAATTTGAGTCAGACCTCAGCTTGCCTGGTCACACTAGAGCCAGGGAAAGTCCACCCACATTCTTAAAGAACATCCTTCCTTATAAAGGTTCAGAGTCAGTCACACCTGGATGGCCCAGGATCACTAAATAATGTCAAAACCCCCAGATTTCTGGGAAGATGCCTGAGATGCTGAATCAATAGCAACCGCCCCTCTCTTCTCTTCACCCTCTCAACCTGTCCTGTTAGTTCTAAGACACACATGATCAGAGTCAAAAGAAGGAATCCATGTCTACCTCTGTCCCATACTTGGTTGACAGAGTACCAACCCAACACAGCTTGAGGGGCCAAACCCTGTTTACCCTGAAGGGATCCTACTTCAAATTCTACAAGTAGCATCTCAAAGTCCCTGGGGTTCAGGAGTTTCCCCAGAAATCATCCCTACTACTCACAGAGCAGCTGGAATACCATAAGGCCCCTCACCAGTTCCCTCCAACCCCAGTTCATTGGGACAATCCACCCTTGCAGGTTGAGTGGGTCTTGCATCCTTCCACTAGCCTCTGCCAGTTGCAACACTTCAGCTCTGCAGACCTTGTAAAGGACTTGAAGCAATTCTGCATGCCCCGCCCACACATCTCTGGGATGCAAGGGACAAGAGGTTCTACCCAGACAAGGTCAGCCCATGAAGGGGTCTCACTTCCACAGAGGGAGCCTTTTAAATGGCCCCAAACACTCCTAACTCCTGGTTCTCTGAATCTGACTGGGAGCCAGGAATCCCATAGATACTGAAACAATAATAATGATAATGTTTGCTGGGTACAAACTTTACAACAAGCAGACAGCCACGTCTTTACCACCACCACCACCACCACCCCCAAATCTCTTCAAGTTCACACTGTTAACTCCACTGAGGAAAGTGACATTTAGAAGGGTTGAGAATTTGTCCAAGGTCATAGGGTCAGCAAGTGGGAGAGCCAGGATTTGAGTCCTGACGATTTATCTGTAAACCTAGGTCTGCGGCTGCCACAAAGAACCATTTTAGGCTAAAAAGATCCCAAGACCAATAGGTCACCCTTGGTCAAGACAAGAACAAAAGTCCCAAGCAGAAGGACTTCCATCCTGAAAGAAGGATGTCCAGCATAACCTTCAGTGTTAGGGACTTCCTCCTTCTGTCTTGTCAGTCTGTGATTAGCTGCAATAAAAGCCCAATTTCCCTTATTCTGTGCTTAAACTTGAAATAAATAAATGATAAATAAGCAAGCATATCCATTCCTCCACCTTGGCTTGGTTGGGAGGCTATTTCATATCCTTCCTTCAGTGTCTCTTCAATTCAGATCCTAGCACAGCCTTTGGCGCTTTCAATGACAGACCCAAAGCAGGAACATACCATAACCTGGCAAGGAGGAGGAGGTCACTGAAAGACTGCAAGGGAAGAGGCAAGAGAGTGGAGATGCACTGTGGGATCCACCCCTTCCCATAAGCGTCTGAGGTCGCCCCATCTCGGATTTTCCACCTTGGGGAGCCTTATAACCATTCCGACCACCACAGCCCTATGATGGACACAAAGACATCCTTCCCTTCGCCCTCAGCTCTTGTTCCAGAGCCGCCTCCCAAGTGGTAGAGGAGACATATTCTAATCCAGAAACTTTCTCAAACCACTCCCCCCACCCGTCCCCAAGCAAGGTGCAAAGAAGCCGGCAGGCCAGGCACGTCCTGCGGAGCCCTTCCCACGGCGGCGCCCAGGTCCTCCGGTCCTTGCTTCCCTGCCGACTCCCATCCACAGACTGCTTCACTCCCGCCGCCATCACCCGGCTCCGCTAACTTGCCGGCAGCGGCGTCCGTTCTGCGCGCAGAAACCATGAGCTCGGAGTCCTGGCAGCTTCCAGGCCCTGCTCCGACTTCCATACAAGGGATGGGAGCCGATGCCACCCAGAGCTCTGCCATCTCCGAAAGCCTTCGCGCTCGCGCAACATCACCCCAAGGCGCTGGCTTCGCCCTCGCCCCTTCTCCGGCTCAGATCGGAGAAAGAAGACAGAGAAAAACCCCGCGGGGCTCCGAGACCCATCCGAGGAGAACCCTGGCCGCGGCCCTCGCCCCCAGGCTCCTGGGCCTGACAGCCAGGAGCTCGGCGTCCCCGGGAACTTTTGCGTAGCCAGGGCCCGGGTGCGGCTAGGATGGGCGCGGGTGACCCCAGGGCGGGTTGGAGTAGAAGCTGCTCGCAGCCGCAGGGTCAGTTCTGCGGTCACCTGCGAGCGGGATCCGGCTGCCAGGATGTGTGCGCAGGAGGGGCGCAGGGCGTGAGCCGGGTCCCTCAGAGGTGGCGGCGGAGAGTCCCAAGCTCTGAGTCGCGCCTACCCGCAAGGGCTCCTCCGCGGAGCGGCGCTGCGCAGAGCTGGAACACGCCGAAGCCTGCCGGAAGACCCGCAAAGTCCCCAGCCGCTAGTTAGGGGAACCTCAAGTCCGCCAAAGCTCAGGCTCGGGGTGCGGGTGTGGACCTGGGGGCCCAAGGTGGGGCAAGTCGACCCCCATGCGTTCTTTCCCCGCCTGCCCTGCAGCCCAAGGGCTCCGGCACCTTCCCGCCTGGTACCTCGGGCCCGAGACTCCCTGGCCCTGGCAGCAGTGCCTCAGTGACCCCGGACGCGCCCGGCAGGAGCCAGAGCTTCGCCAATGGGGCTCAGAAGTCACAGCCCGGGGCGAAGGTCTGAGAGCGCCTGGAGGGTTGGAGGAGGGACGCTGCACTTCAACTCACCTTGAGCCGCAAGACCTCGGGTGCTGATCACACTTGCTATCAAAGTGGCCACATACCAAATCATAGTACTACCGCGCGCCAGCCAGGAGCCTCATCCTATCGCAAAGTGCTCCCGCGCCCGTACACTTCTTGTGCCCGAGCGCCCGCCTCTCGCCCGCCTACGCCCCGCGCCGGTGCTCCTGCAGCCCGGGCGGCCCGCTCTCCATCCCTCCCTGGCTCCGCTCGGCTCGGCGCGCAGCCTTCCCGGCCCCGGCGCAGCGGCACCTGCACTAGCACTGGAGGCAGAGCTCAGCCAGGTCCACGGTGAAGCCTAGCCAGACCAGACCTCCCGGCCCGCCCCTGCAGCTAGCCTATTGGACGCTGTCCCCAGGTCTAGACACTGATTGGCTTCGCTATCTGCCCGTCGCGGCGCGAAGGAGGCGAGCCCATTTCAAGGTGCGTTGAAGTGTGGCGAGCACAGAGCCGCAGAATCATGCGCATTGCCGGGGAGAAGGCGTTATAGCGTCTTTGCTGTGTTCTGTTCTCTGCTCAGACTGCATGGTAAGTTTCTGATAAATGATAGCTTCTTGGGCCGGCTAACGGGACCCTAGGAGTCTCAATAACCCTGACAGGTCCGAGGTGATGGAACCCCCTCCCGTCCTGAGAATCCAACATCCGGTTTCTTTTCAGCAAAAAAAAAAAAAAAAAAAAAAAAAGGCAGTTTCCCTGGAGGACCACGCTGATTCAGTGATGGGGAAACCCTAGCATCCTGGGGAAACTAGGGAACGTCTTTTGCTGGAGATCATTTCAAAAAGGTCACGTGCTGCCTCCCCCCCTCCAGAACAACACACCACCTTCACCAAACGTGGTATTAAGTTAGTCTCCATCCAGCCTGAAGGCAGGAGGATGACTAAAATGACCTCTAAAAGTCGAAAAGATTTAGAATGAGTCATTGGCTCAGCTGTGGCGTGTCACAGACCCCTCTGGAACACATGTGCACACGTACTGCCACCCCCACTGCTGGTCATCATTGCTCTTGATTACTAAATCCCAACTCTGAGCAAAAAAAGTTTTCCTTCCTCTGCTATGATTCAGATGGAGAATCTTCTCAAAAAAAAAAAAAAAAAGAAAAGTTTTCCTTCCTCCTAAATAAATGCTGCTTCTCCTACACACAATTCCTCCCCTCCCAACTCACAAGCCTAGCTTCATCTCAGCAGCATGGAGCCTAGGTGGATCTGAGGAACAATTAGAAGATGGGACGAAGACCTGAGGGAAGGGGAAAGAAGAAAGGAACTTCTCATTCCTGAAGAACATAGATAAGGAACTTAGAAGAGCTTCTGAATTCCCATTCTCCCTGTCACAGCCTCTCCTCGTCTCCTCCCCCAATACAGTTGTATTTGCAGTAAGAATAAATGAGTGTCATGGAAACATCTACAAACAATCGCCTCACACCAGCATTCTGAGGCTGCAGTGAAGATGTTTGTTCTTTCAAGGAGTGAAAACAGTGGTGAGATCCACAGCTGTTGGCCAGGGAAGGAAAGGAAGAGGCAGGAAGGAGAGCTTAGGAATTTTACTTCTCAAAGCACTCATTAGCATAGAGCCCTGCCTCTAGGACAGGAAGCTCACAATAGACCTGCTGCTGGAAAAACCCATGTGTATAAGACATGTACACATGCAAACATGCACATTCACCTTACATAGAAAGACGCCTTGAATGATGGAGGGACAGCCTTCCTGGAGAACTTGACCTTCTTAGCTCATTGTCATCCAGTAATTGGAAAGCTGGTACCTTGTACAGAGAAGGACGCACACTGGTAGCTTTTGTCAGCTGAATATAGTCCAGAGAATAGACTTCTGAGTAGCCTCCTG
The DNA here is from genome assembly GCA_009823505.1 of Rhizomys pruinosus. Lineage (NCBI taxonomy): Eukaryota > Metazoa > Chordata > Mammalia > Rodentia > Spalacidae > Rhizomys > Rhizomys pruinosus. The sequence goes on along the minus strand of VZQC01002030.1, from coordinate 2,494,317 downwards.
CTGCCCACTCAGTCCACTCACACAAACACTCCAAATGTATCACTCAGGGGATATCTTTCTATGGGCCACTGCTTTGGTTTTTCTTTCTGGACCAAGCTGCCTTTCTTGGGGCTTTGATATATGTAACATGCAAACCCTAGGCCTTGTTGATGCATCAATGTTCAGGTAATAAGCCCCAGAATAACAGTTCTACCACCAACATACATGCACACATGAACATCTTCACATGCATACATGAATATCTTCACATGCACACGTGCATACATGAACATCTTCACATGCACATATGAACATCTTCACATGCACACATGAACATCTTCACATGCATGCATGCACACATGAACATCTTCACATGCACACATACATACATGAACATCTTCATGTGCACACATGAACATCTTCACATGCACACATGCTAGGTCTGATAAGACTTAATGGGATCTGTACTGGTTAGTTTTTGCTCACTTGACACAAACTAGAGTCACTTGGGAAGAAGGAGCCACCATTCTATGGTGGGTGATTCCATCCTTGGGCCGGTGGGCTTGGGCCGTTTAAGAAAAGAAAAGTGAAAAAAAAATTAAAAAAAATAAAATAAAAGAGGCTGAGCAAGCCAGGGAGGTGGGGGAGCCATAAACAGGCTTCCTCCTTGGTCTCTGCTTCAGTTCCTGCTTCCAGGAACTGACTTCCAGGCCCCAAACATGGTATGAAAGTGTGACCCAAATCAACCCTTTCTTCCTCAAGTTACTTTGGTCAGTGTTTTATCAGAGCAACAGAAACCAAACTAGAACAGGATCAGTTTGCACAACTGATCCTGTGGCTTGGGTATGATTTAATTGTGCTCTCCCAAAGGTTCATGTGGTTGGAAACTTGATCCCCAAGGTGGCAGTATTGGAGTCATGGGGGGGGGGATTCAAATATTTAAGAAAACAGACTGGAAAGATCGCTCAGCAGTTAAGAGTGAACAATGCTTGCTGAGGACCAGAGTTCAGTTCCCAATACGCACGTTAGGCAGCTCACAGCAGCCTGTAACTCCAACCCCAGGGGGATCTAACCCCCTCTTGAGGTGGTCTCCATGGGCACCATACTCATGTGCACAAACCCACACAGAAACACACATACCCACATAATTAAAAATAAAATAAATAAATAAATAAATAAATAAGAGTGAAGTCCCACCAGGAGACAAGATGGCTCTCCTGGGACCCTCTGGCAGTTCTTACTAGAGCATTTACTCCAGCATTTGGAAGGTGGATGGTCCAAAGTTCGAGATCATCCTCAGTTACACAAGAAGTTTATGGCTAGTCTGAGCTACATGAGACCCTATCTCAAAAAGAAAGAAAAGAAAGAAAGGAAGGAAGGAAGGAAGGAAGGAAGGAAGGAAGGAAGGAAGGAAGGAAGGAAAGAAAGAAAGAAAGAAAAAGAGATGAAAAAAGAAAAAGGAATATTGTTATAAAGGACACAAGCCTGACCTTTCCCTTTCTTGATCTGCTATCTACTTTGGAATCGGCCTGGTATCAGCACACACACCCAATCCCATTACTGCCATCTGCTGCCCTTCTTAGAGGTCCTCATGAAAAATAAGCCAATGCAGGTACCATATCCTTGGACCTCCATAATTGCCATAACTTTTCTTTATGAATTAGCTGTCTTGGGTATTTCATTGTGGCCACAAATATTTGGCTGAGTAACTGATAATCACTGCATTTTCCCCTTTCAAAGCCTCTAAGCAGCCATTTGACACCTGTGGAATGGTGCTGCGGGTCTTCCAGGCTGGAGTATAAGCAGAGCTGGGTCTCTAGGCTAATCCTTTTCCTTGATCTCTTGGGGTGTGAGCAGGCACACCTGTTCTGCATATGGGGAGCATCTGTACTCTGAGAAACATTCTTCAGTGACCTGAAGGCTGAGAAAAAGGATGAATCCACTCTCACTATCTATTGCGTCATGTTTGTTCAGCCACCCAATTTGTCCTAATGAAGATGTTGGTTTCTGCTGGGAAATTAAAGCTGTCTGTCCCGTCAGAAAGAAAAGATACATAGAGCTTAAAAGAATAAACCAAATTGGGAAGGTGCTCAAGAGAACTCTCTGAAAAAGAGAATAGATTTTGTCTGGAGAAGTCAGCTGGAAGTAAAGTGGAACACAGGAGTGAAGGCAGAAAAGAAAGGGGAGAAAATTGAATTGAAAGGAGGAAAATTAGCATCATGGCCATTATCATCCAACATGTGTCAGTTCATTTTAGATCAGCTCAGGAGAGCTGTGCTATAGCAACGGGCAGTAAGGAATGAGGCCAGACAGATCTTTTTCCTCTTGACATATGGCTGAGTGTTTAATTCAGGAAGGAGGGCAACCCCTCCTAACATGGACATCCAATTGAATACTCAAGGACAGCATAGATCCCAGTTGTCTAAGAGACACACGAGTAAGTGTACCTGGTGCATCAAGGATGCCCTTGATGAGTACAGCTATCTTAGAATGCTATACATACCAGGTACGGGAAGGTCTGCCATCTTTTAACCTCACAGAAAGGTTTGCTTTTGAAAATACATGGCAGGGAGAGGGGAATGTGTCTAAATTGGACTGAAAGATAATGTAGGAAATACACAAATCATCAATTAAAGTATTTTTAAAAAAGAAGATACAAAATGTTACTCTTACCAGTTATCCTGAGAAAAACCATACCTAGCTACCTACTCATGTGCCTGCCCCAAAGCCTTCAGAGAACAAATGAAAAAGGCAGTAGTCACCTCCACTCCCTTTCAAGTCCACTGGGCAATAGAACTCACAAACAGCAGTTTTGTCACTTCTTACCTTCTTTAATGGTTACAAAGCTTTTGATAGAGTTTAGGATAGGACACTTGTTGAGGCAGTTCTTGTAAAGAAACTATAAATCAAAGGAATTTATCCAAAATGAATACAAAAAAAGGATGTTTGGTGTTTATATAATTGGGAAACTGTATCAATTATCTTGCCCTATAAAACCCATCCTCAAGTGACATAGTGGCTTAAAATAACAACAGTCTCTTATTTCCCTATGAGTTTGTAATTCGGGCAGTACTTGGTAAGAATACCAAGCTCCTGTAAGATGGAAGTTCTATGAACATGGCTCACTCACTTAGCTGTTAGCTGGTTGTTAGCCAGCCTTGTCAGTGAAGGTCCATGTTTAATACTCATGAAAACTTCTCTACAGGCTGCTGGGCTTCCTCACAGTTTAGTGGCTAGGTTCCAAGAGCCAGTGTCCCAACAAACCCAACTGGAAAACATATTGCCCTTTATGTTGTCCTGCCTTGGATGACATAGCATAGGTATGGATTACCTTCCAGACCGAAAAGGGAAGGATGGAGATCCTTGCCTGTCAATGCAACAGTGTCCTCATTACACTGTAAGATGAGCTTGTGGAATGGAGGTAGTGTTGTAGCCATTTTTGAAGTGATACAATTTATTATATCAAAATCAAAGCAAAAAATGAACTCCAGAAAAAATTTCTAGAAAAAAAAACTGATATTATGGAAATTGCCTCTTGCAATCATGGAAGCTGAGAAATCTAACAATATGCTGGCTCAAAGCTCAAGAACCAGAGAAGCTGGTAGTGTAATGTGATTCAGCATGAGCCCAAAGCTTAAGAACATGGCATAAATTAGAGAGTCTGAAGACCTGAGAGCTTAGAGTTCTCATGTCTAAAAGGCAAGAGAAGATGGGTGTCCCGGCCGCAGAGGAGAGCAATTCACCCTTACTCCACCTTTCTTCTCTCAACAACTGGTGGAGGTAGTTGGAGAAAAGCTCTGCAAGCATCTCAGGCCCTCATCTTACAAGTCTTGCTCATGTAGGCTCACAGAAGCAATCTTGCATGCACCTTTCTTGGCTTCCTTCTCTCCCACTTGCTGCTTGTCTCTCAGGCTGTTGCCTTTGGTCAGGAGTTGTGTCTACAGACCCCAGAAGCTATCCTAATGAGCAACCATTCCTTATTCAAAAATAGATTATTGACAACCTTTTCCTATATTAAAGCTGAAATTTGATTATGTCTCAAGTTCCTAAGACTATCTAGACTGGTCCTCAGCTGCTGTTACCCCTAAAGGTCATAACCTGGTTAAGTGGTGCTGACTGATTTACAGACAGATAGGGTTCTTCTGGTAAAAGATACCTGCCTATCATAGGATCGTTTGATGCTGTGCCATTCAAGTGAGCTCACAAGCCCAGGAAGAGGGTCAGTCAAAACACCATCCATTGCAGGTACAGTTCCCATTGCTTTACTATGGTCTTGCCATCTTTCATGTATATATGACAAGTCTACACACTTGCCTCAGATGCCTATTACCTAACTGGAATGTACACAACAGTTATGAACAGATACACGCAGAATTCTTAAATGCTACTGGGTGTGACGGTGCATGCCTTTAATCCCAAAACTCAGGAGGCAGAGGAAGGCAGATCTCTGTGAGTTCAAGGCCAGCCTGGTCTACCTAGTAAGTTCCAGCACAGCTGAGGCTACAGGAAGACCCTATCTCAAAAAGACACACACACATAAAGAATTCTTATATGCTGAGGCCAAAGTTACAGATCTTAAAGATGTGTTTGTGGTACTGCAGTAGAAACCAGTTCCTGGAATTTTAGCCAAAGAGTATTCCTTTCTTGTTGGGTTGAAAAAGGAACAAATTCTTGCCCAAGGCAGAAAATAGATCTGTAATTTAGGACCGGTTTATTTGAAAACCAGGTAGATAGCATCTTCTACCATACCAACCCCTCAACTCTTTCCTCTTGGTGTTCCAAGCAAGCTCTGAACACCCTAAGAGAAGACACATGTGCTATTTGCTTGGCTTCATCCATGAATACAGAAAGGAAATTTGCTGTTCTGCATACACTTTATCCTTTAGAACTTGCCACATTGTTCCTTCAACAATTCTTCACCTTGACGGAGGCTGCATCATGGAAAGAGTGGGTTTCAACCTCCTGAGACAACTCTGGTACACCTGGTTATGCCTGTGCCTGCCCAAAGCTAAAAGACCCACTGGTGAGGTGCTGGCACAAATAGGCTGTAGTGTTTCTCATTCCCATTCCCTGGCATGCAGAAGTCTAAAACATGACTAGAAATCTGGTCTCCACTGGATCACCCAAGCCATGGCCACAGCAGGTGGGGGTTTGAGTTACTTTCTTTAAATTTGGGTTATTCTTCCAGCTCTAGAAGAGACAATAGAAGGTGGTAGGAAGCAAGGTCTGCAGGAGAGGATATGAATATCCTTATTGGGAGATTCTCTTTCATATACTCCCCTAAAACCCACATCCAGGCCCCTGTGATACTGTATAGATGGTAAATGGAATCTAGAGTGTTACCAAAAGAATTGCATGGCCAGGAATTCTAATAGAACACAGACATTTCTCCCCATGTTCTAGTTAGCTATTGCTATTGCTGTGACAAAACACTCTGACCAATACCATACCAACTTGGAGAGGAAAAGGTTTATTTGCCTTACATCTCCCAAGTCACAGTTCATCATTGAGGGGAGCCCAAGGTAGGAACTCAGGGCAGGAACCTTGAGGCAGGAGCTGAAGCACCTGTCATGGAGGAACGCTGCTTACTGGCTTGATCCCCAGGCCCGTGTTCAACCTGCTTTCTTATACAATACAGGACCACCTGCCTCTGGGTAGCACCATCCACAGTGAGCTGGGCCCTCATACATCACAATCAAGAAAATGCTCCACAGATATGGCTACAGGCCAATCCAATGGAGAAAATTCCCCAATAAAGGTTCCCTCTACCCAGGTGTGTCAGGTTAATACTAAAGCTATCCAGCACACCCCAGAAGGACATGGGGTCATGGACCTGGGAATATGGCAACTTGAAACCAGAAAAAGGTTGATATAAGCAATCCAAGGATCAGAAAGCTTTGTGAATCCAGCAGAAAGCTTTGTAAATGCCAGTAATAGGGAGACCAAGGACTTGGGTTCAGGAAACATCAGCGGAGATAATAATTCTCCAGTGGATAAGTAGAGCCTGATGTGAATCTTCAATAGCACCTTGCCAGGCACTGGGGAGGAGGAAAAAAGAGGAACAAACCACTGTCTTTTCACTCAGCTGGGCACCAAAAGAGAAAGGTGAGTCTGAGTCTGACCACATGAACAGTACTTATTGAACTCTGTCTACATGAAACCACAAGAGAGATGGTAGGTCAGCCCATTTTGGTTACTATAACAGAATACTCAAATTTGGATAATTTTCTTTTTTTTTCTTTTCATTGTTAATATTATTATTTGTGTGTGTGTGTGTGTGTGTGTGTGTGTGTGTGTGTGTGTGTGTAGGAATACACATGCCATGGTGTCTGTGTGGAGATTAGAGGACAACTTTCAGGAGTGCTACTTTCCCTGCGCCCTGGGATCCAGGAATCAAACTCAAGTCATCAGCTTGGTGGCAAGTACTTTTACCCACTGTGCTGGATAGCTTTAGTGTCAACTTGACACACGTGGGTTGAGGGAGCCTCAACTGGGGAATTGGCTCCATTGGATTGGCCTGTGGCCACATCTGTGGAGTATTGTCTTGTCAGGCAATGTGGGAGGGCCCAGCCCACAATGAGTAGTGCCACCCTGGGCAGGTTGTTGTGTACCACCGTATAAGAAGGCAGGCTGGGCATGAGCCAGGGGACCAAGCCAGTAAACAGCATTCCTCCATGGCCTGTGCTTCAGCTCCTGCCTCCAGGTTCCTTCCCTGAGTTCCTGCCTTTGGCTCCCTAAGTGATGAACTGTGACCCGGGAGATGTAAGATGAATAAACCCTTTCCTCCCCAAGTTGGTGTTGGTCAGAGTGTTTTGTCACAGCAATGGAAGACAAACTACAACACCCAATAAACCATCTCTCCTGTTCTGGGTAATTTTCTTAATAAAAAATAAAAGGGGCTGGAGAGATGGCTCAGCAGTTAAGAGCATTGAATGTTCTTGCAGAAGACCTGGGTTCCATTCCCAGCACCCAGACTGTTGTTGGCTAACAACAGTCTGTAAATCCAGTTCAGGGGATCCAACTCTCTCTTCTGACCTCCACAGGTATTGCATTACATACATGTAAGTAATACACTCATACACATGAAATGAAAAAATAAAATAGTTTTCAATAAAAAATAAAAATAGCCCGGGCATAGCCATAGTAGTGCACACCTTTAATTCCAGCACTTGGGAGGCAGAGGCAGGCAGAGCTCTGTGAATCTGAGGCCAGCCTTGTCTACAGAGTGAGTTCCAGGCCAGCCAGGGCTACATAGCAAGACCCTGTCTCAAAAACCTAACTCAATTAATTAATTTGGCAGCTGGAGAGATGACTCAGCAGTTAACAGTGCTTGCTGCTCTTCCAAAGGATATAAGTTTGGTTCCTAGCACCCAGGATAGAAGAGATCACAATCGCCTGCAACTCCAGCTCTAGGGGAACTGAGGCCCTCTTCTAGCCTCAATGGGCAACTGCACACACTTGGTATATACAGACAGACAGACAGACAGATACACACACACAAATTTAAAATTTTAATTGTAAATAATTTTTTTTTAATTTTATTTATTTTTGTATGTGTATGAGTGTACTGTCTGCATGTAGGTTTGTGCACCCGTGTCGTGCAATGCCGCGGAGGTCAGAAGAGGGTGTCAGATTCCCCTGGAACTGGAGTTCTCCTGGAATTGGAGTTTCAGACGTTTCTCAGCCGCCATGTGGGTGCTGGGGATCGAACCCGGGTCCTCTTAAGAGCGGTCAGCGCTCTCAACCACTAGGCCATCTCTCCAGCCCTGTAAATAATTTTTAAAAGGTTTGTTAGCTCAGATTTGGAGACTGAGTCTAAGACCTGATGGTATCATTAGTGAGGGCTTGGTGAAGACTACTGGTGGATAGAGTCATGGCAGAAGTAAAAGCAGATCACAAGACAGGAAGCCAGGGAACAATTCAGGATTTGGGCCCTCTCCCACAGTTCACCATCATGAGAGCTCAGGAGTCCTGCCTTTGTCCCTTTCAAGGTCAGTCACTCAATGATCTAAGCTCCTCCCACTATCTGCCACCTCTTAAAGGTCCTACCACCTCTCAGCATTGCCACCGTAGTGATAGGACTTCAGCACACAAACCTTTCAGAGACAAGCCACACCCACAGCACCCAACCTCAAACTGCAATAGACCTGCAAGAAAGGGGTTGGTGAGGGGGTGAAGTCGGAGCTCAGTTTTCAATGAAGAGAGAAAAAGAAAGAAGAGACTAGCAGAGAGGGGGATGTGGGTCGGTCACCCACCAAGATCAAAAGCCAATGTGCTGAGCATCCTTACTGTCCATCTCAAAGTGGACAATGAACAAGTGTTCACGGTACATGAATGTACAAAAGCGGCAATAAATCGACCTGTCTGGCCAGTCTGTATCACAGAGAAACTTCCATGTTAAGAATAGAGGAAATGGGGCTGGAGAGATGGCCTAGCGGTTAAGAGCGCCGACTGCTCTTGCAGAGGACCGGGCTTCGATCCCCAGCACCCACATGGCGGCTGAGAACCATCCGTAACTCCAATTCCAGGAGAACTCCAGTTCCGGGGAAATCCGCTGCCCTCTTCTGACCTCTGCAGCATTGCACAACACGGGTGCACAAACCTACATGCAGACAGTACATTCATACACAAAAAATAAATTTTAAAAAATGTTAAAAAAAAAAAGAATAGAGGAAACATGTTGATGAAATGAGGAAACTGGTCAGCTGGAAAAGATGAGGCAGAAGAGTAGGCAAATGAAAGTAACATGGGTAATTGCAGCAAGAATAGAGAGAGGTGACAGATACAGTTTGGCCTTAAGGAAGGAAAGAGAAGAAAACATTGCTTTTGGTTCGAGCAAAGACAAAGGCACACAGAGGCACGGGCCTATGAGTCAAAAAAGTCACTGCAACGGTGTGAGGAAGAGTCTAAGCTTCTGCTTTGGGCCCACAGATGGACAGGCTGAGAGGGGGGAGGAGAATGAGCCCTGGAGCCACAGCTGCCTGGAGAGCTGGCAGGGGTCTATTTTTGGCACCCATCCGACCCCAGACCTCTCATTCCCGGACCCCTCCACACTTAGCACTCAACTCCACACAAAAGGGCCTTGTGTGGGAGTGCAACTGGATGCAATGCATCTTTATACCATTGCCTCCCCTCCCCAGAGCCTTGGCATGAACAGCGCCTCCAGGTGCCGGGGACAGGAAGGGAGGGGCTGGGCAGCAGACACGAGCCAGAGGTCAGAGAAGCACCAGCCTCTCTCCCCTGCCGCCTCTTCTCCCACCCTTCCCTCAGTGTCCCTGTTCCTGCCCCTGCCCCTCTGCTCCTGTTCTGCTTCCATGCCCCCTCTAGCACAGTTCTTCTCCTCAGTTCTCTCCTTCTCTTCCTCCCTGTTCTCCCCTTGCTGAGCTGCAGAGTCAGGGGAGCCTGGAGACAGAGCCTGATTTACTCTTGGCAAACACCCAGGACAGAGCGTACCTCAGCAACAAGTTTCCATGGTGCTTGGACACAAGGCAAATGAGGTCTAAGGAGAGATTGCTGGCCTCAGAGTCACAAACCCAGAATCCCATCCCTGCCATACCTCATCAGTCATAGATCCTGAAATAAAATGTTTAACCTCCCGTGTCATGTCAGGGATTCTGTCCATGTCCCATCATTTCAGCACCCTCATCAGGAAAGCTATAAATGCCCACTCAGCAGCCTGCACCCAAGAGCACCAAGAGATTGCTGCCTTCACACAATTTGCAGTTAACAGCAATAGGATTGCTCAGAAGAATGAAGTGAGCTAAGGTATTAATAGAGGGCCAATTCATTGTCAGAGTTCAAGGGCTGCTATGCCCACATGGTATACCAGAATGCCAAGGAGAAGGATGCAGTGTGGCCTCTGTATGTTCTATGGACTGCAGCTATTGTTACCCTGGTTGACAGTATGGAGCTGAATCTCAAAGCTTGCCTATAGCCAATGTCTATTCTGGCACAATAGGAGAAAATGTGGACTCATCTACAAGGGAAGCAGGACCTGAGAAGGCCTCACTGTGGAGATGTTGGTGTGTATGAGGTGTACTCCTGGGGAGAAGTAAAAGGAAATAATGGTAGGACCTATTGGGAAAAGGAAAGGAATTTATCCAGAGCCCTGGCTCCTGAGAGCTGGGAAGCTAGGTACATAGATACAAGTACACACACATACAGAGGGGCAGGGGGGGAGGGAGAGAGGGAGACAGAGATGGAGAGAGGGAGGAGTGGGAAGGAGAGGGAAAGAGAGGGAGAAAGGAAGAGAGAGGGAAAGAGAGAGAGAGAGAGAGAGAGAGAGAGAGAATCAATCCCTTTCTAGGAAACTAAGTTAGAAAAGCAAAAGCCTGTGGACTTGGGGGTGGGCACAGCTGCCAGAAAAGCCTGGTGGGGGATTGTGAGGAAGCCTGGTGGGGATTCTGAGGAAGCCATTTGAGGCTCTGAAAAGGGAGTCTCATGGGGAACCTAGAACAATAAGCCAATAGAAGGGGAATGTGGAGAGAAGAGGACAGAGAGGCAGGCTGCCACGAGTGCTGCTTGCCTGGAAACTTCCCAAGGTTAATCGAGGGGCACCAAGCAGAGTCTGCAACATTCCAACATGAGGGAGGGTGGCGGGTAGAGAGGAGCGTTGTTGTGGGGAGAAGGGGCCTTTCTCTGCCCTGGGCTGCTGTCCCTTCTGGAAGTTCTTTGAAGCAGGAGCCCTGCAAAACCCCATGGCGGGTGGGGGGATTGGCTGGCTTTCATTAATCATTCAGACAGCTCATGGCTGGCAGACGGCAAGAACATTAGGGCCTGGTTCAGCTGCCCTTGGACCCTGAGATGGAGGCAGCTAGGAGCCCTCTGTACATGGAATTCCACAGAGTCGAGCTCCACTCTATCAGTGATGAGTATTTAAAAAGGCACACGAAGGAACAAAGGAAGAGAAAGGAAGGCGTACCCTGACAAGCAGGGAAATGAGGCCGCTATGGTGAAGAAAATGGCGACAGTTTCAGGGCTTGTTTCCAAGAAATAGAGTGCCAAGCTCTTGCCATTTGGTGTTAAGACAACTGAAACTCACATCTGCACATAAACACGTGTAGCAACACACTGCATTCACACTCATTCGGACAACATACATGTGTGTGCCAAAGTACATGTGTAAACCCCACATATCAATGCAGGACACACCTGTGTATCAGTTCATACACAGAATCTCTTCAGGTAACCATAGTCATGTGACCTACAACATCCCATTCCCTTTATAGCCATTCTGTGAGCAAGCGTGACACATCCTTGGGCATCATGGAGCTAACACACTGAGACACCGTTCATGTGCACGTGAGATTACTGTGGCTTCACGCACCAAAACTCTCAGGTGGATATCCCTACAATTTTTTGCTTGTCTCGCCTAAGTCCTGTTCCAAGGACAAGACCTTTTGTCCACAAAAATATACCCTTTTCATGCTCGTATAGTTCCCAGCGTGCATGCTGACCTGTACTTCATCTTAATTCTAGTTTGTGGGGTACAGAGCTCCCCACCTCAAACAGGATATAGATTCTCAGGAACAGTCACCAGCAGGTGGTGCCATCAGGAGCCTCTTGGAACCAGGAGTGGCATTAAGGACAAATACACATTTCTAGGAGGAAACCCAGCCATGCCAGCAGGTGATAAACTCTCCTTCTGGTGCCAGGACAAAGTCTTGCAAATGGATTTGTCAGAAGTTCAGGCCAAGGATGGCCACTTCCAGGCAGGAAGATAGAGGCCACAAAAGACTGGCATAGAAAGAGAGCTGGAGAGCAACTCCCATGTGGGCTGTCGGATCTGGACATGTGTGTGCTCGTGTTTGGTGTGCACATATGTTAGGTCTCCATGCACACTGAGTGCTATATTATAATGCTGGGGAGTTACTCGTGTGTCAGTGGATATGGGTGAAGTAGGTATATAAAAGCTTGAGAACTGGGGGGAGGGAGGACATGCACAAGCTTCTGTAGCAAGTTTCTATAGATACTGATATGTGCCATGCAACTCAGGGAATGAAAACGATGAAGCAGAGCAAGCTAGAACTCCTCACAGTCACCACACCATCAGCACTGCACAGACCACAGTTGTTAGCCTCCTCCCACACACTCCCACACTATGCACTCCAGGGACACACACACCCACACACACACACATAACACCTACGCAGGCAGGTGCTGTACGACCACATACAGACCTGCCTGCCCACACACTTCCACACATATATATGGCCCCATAGAGAACCATAGGATACATACAGTTATAGCAAAGACACTCATTGCTCTGCATGTTCATGCACGTGTGAGCTCTCACATTCAGCACTGTATCTGTAAATTCTCTTGCCCTCACACTCCTTGAAAAGAGGGAAAAGTTGAAAGAGAAGATGACTCTCCTGTTTTGTGCAGCATCCTAATTCCCAAGCCTCTGGGGAGTGAGAAAGATGTAGAGTCAGAGAGCCTCCTGGACTGAGAACAGGAGGGGAGGGAGGATAGAAAGGAACCAGCAGTCTTCTATGCACCCTGCCAGGTTCCTCAGCACTCTGGACAGCACCTCAGAGGCAGGACAGGAAACCCCCTAGCAGTTCCTCAGAGGTAGAGTCCAGAGCCCTTTTTCTGCATCCAGAAAGGTGTTGGAGTCAAATACAATCCAGTCCAACCTCTTTGACCTTGGAGGCTTATCAACAACCCATGAAAGTCTCTACCTCTCATAGATGTTATGAGCTACAAAGCACTCAAAGCTATGATAGACTCTCCACAGAGGTGACAACACCTCTGAATCCCATCACTATCAACTCCCAAGCCAGAAGATGAATAGTCTGTGCAAAGCATACTAAATGCCTTAGTGACACAGCATTTCTACATTTCAGAGTTATGAGCCAGGAGGTCTGGCTTCTCACCCCAACCTTGCCAACCCCTGTGATCTAGGCAAACAACCTTCTCACATGAGTCTCAGGTTCCCCTTCTAGTTACCTGGAATAGTCACAACAATAACACTTACACAAATAACTTTCTACTTGCCAGGGCCTTTTAGAACCACTTCAGAAAAATGAAATCTTTGAATCCTCATGACACTGAGTAAATCTGTTATTCTCTCCATTTTATAGAAAAGGAAGTGAAAGTACCGCCCATGATCAGACCCACGTTAGGAGGTGGACCCACACAGCTACCAACAGAATCTGTGCTCTTAATCACGACACTGCACTACCTCCTTTATGGGATGTATACATCAAATGACATCATGGGTAAAGTTTGTTGAAGACTGCACAGCATTATACAAATGTGAAGATATATTGTTATGCATCCCAGCCTGGCTCATGGATGAGTAATTGCATAAGGAGTGAGAACCACAGAGAATACAGGAAACAGGATGGGAATGAGTGCCATCTGCGACTGGCATATCACACCAAGAAGAGAGAAACAAGTAGAGGATGGGCCAAACAGGACTCCTTATGTGGCTTCTACCTCTCTGTTTCTTTAGTTGGCCCATTATTAGCATGGAGGACAGGACTATTTTGTAGAACATAAAAAAGAAAAATTTCAGATTGCCCCCAAATCTTCTTATAACTACTGCCTCAACCGTCTCTTTTCCCTTAGTTTCCTGCTCCTTTCAAAACATGTTAACTAGCCCTCCACAGTTTTAGGACAGGTATTAGAAGTACAGTAAAGTCAAGGGGCTCAGAGGACTAGAGGAAGCAACTCTGATGCCTCAAAGATTAAGGCATAGAGACCAGGAACATTCTTTCGGATAATTTCTTTGGGAAAAGGAAAGCTCTGGATTCTGTTTTGTTCCCCAACTTGATTCATCCCAATACGACCTACAGCTTGCTAAGAAGGTTCCCAGATTCTTAAGAGAGAGTCATTTGCTGTATACAAAGACAATCTCCATCTCTTTAAGAGTTACATATCTCTCATCCTAGGGTGATTTGTACACAAGACAGAAAGGTCACTGGCCAGGGACAGCAAGTCACACACTGCCTCTATTTCCTATGTTCCCCCATCCTCCTTTACTTTCCAGAATCCCTGGCAATCTGGGATCCTTCCCTCCCCTCCTTGCTGATGAATCCTTTAACACAGAGTTCTTTTCTTGTGCTCCTAAAGCTGGCAAAGTGATTGCAGGCAGTTAGTGGCGATGGCTGTGAGTCTGTCACCATTAGCAGAGCAGTAAAGGCAGCAAGCCCTCAGTGTGCTCTTGCTTCTTTTCCAGCTCCTCTCACATTCTTCTCCAATATAGTCAGGACCCCTGAGAGTCTTGGAAAGATGTGAACCTCTCCTTTAAATCCCTGGGAGCAGAGTCTTAAGGAAGCTCCACAAAACTGGGGGGGGGGGGGAGGCTGGAAGTGCTGGAGGAGAGACCCACTGGCCCTCAGACTAGCCTGGGCTTTGAATTGTCATTCTATCTTCCTTCTTCAGTAATGGATGGGACAGGCCCTCTCTTCAGAAGCCTTCTTCCCCACATATATTTGGGACATACCATCATGCATGCTTCTTTCTTAGCCCCTTGCCCTCAGCTTATACTCCTACTTCATAACATCTCCCCTCTCTATCCATTCCCTGAAGCTGTGTCTTCAAACATGGCTCATGAGCCACCTGGGTTCGAATACCAGGAACACAGGATAAAAATTCTGCCTCTGACATTGCACGACACGGGTGCACAAACCTACATGCAGACAGTACATTCATATAAATATATAAATAAATAAACATTTAAAAAAATTCTGCCTCTGAGTACCCACCCCAGAATCACAACCTGGGCAGAGGAAGTGAGACCTCAGAAACTTTTCTCTGCAAACCTCCCTGTGATTCATGTATGTAACAGCTTGAACAGAATTACCATAATAGTAGCAAGGCCGATCCTCCCAAAGCCACCTGGGTTACTTCCTATCCCCTAAGCCTTCCTCCAGATGAGTAAAGACACACACACACACACACACACACACACACACACACACACACCTCTGCAACTTATTCGAGAAGCATGATTACAGGATCTGTTGTAGTCTAGAATTAGAGCTGGACAGTAAACCCAATGATTCCAAGAACCTATCATGGAAATTTTGGCAAATCATCTTGCATGATTTCCTAAGCATCAAATGGGGCATGCTACTGGTCTTCCTCCTCATGGTTATGATACTAGTCTTCCCTCCTCATGGTTATGATACTAGTCTTCCTCCTCATGGCTATGATACTAGTCTTCCTCCTCATGGTTATGATACTAGTCTTCCTCCTCATGGCTATGATACTAGTCTTCCTCCTCATGGTTATGATACTAGTCTTCCTCCTCATGGCTATGATACTAGTCTTCCTCCTCATGGTTATGATACTAGTCTTCCTCCTCATGGTTATGATACTAGTCTTCCCTCCTCATGGTTATGATACTAATCTTCCTCCTCATGGCTATGATACTAGTCTTCCCTCCTCATGGCTATGAAACTAGTCTTCCCTCCTCATGGTTATGACACTAATCTTCCTCCTCATGGTTATGATACTAGTCTTCCCTCCTCATGACTATGATGTAAGTTTCAAATGAGACAGCAAAAGTGAAAATGCGCTGGGCGTGGTGGTGCACACCTTTAATCCTAGCACTCAGGAGGCAGAGGTAGGTAGGTAGATCTTTGTGAGTTCAAGGCCAGCCTGGCCTACAGAGTGAGTTCCAGGACAGTTGGGGCTACAGGGAGACCCTGTCTCAAAAAAGACCAAAATTTTAAAAAGTGAAAATGCATTAAGAGGCAGAAGATTTGAATAAATGCCATGTGTGTTTATGATTACAAAAAGGATGCATGAGATCATGACACAGGGTATCAGAAGATCCTATTACCACAATGCAAAGCCCCAAGGATCAGTCCCCACCACTCCTTGGGGGATCTTCTGAGCTTTGTTCTGAGCCCAGTAGAGAAAAGGGAGCTGGGCTAGAGGGCATTCATTGAGAGAAGGAGCCCTTGAACCTCCCCTACATCCATGCCCTGCTCTGCCCAGAGCTAGAAGCCCCCATCAAAGTTAGTAGGACCAGTCCTTTGCATCAGCTCCTCTCTCTTTAATTACTCTTTACACACTCTGGTGCCAGGCCCTCCAACCAAATTACAATTGATTCTTCACTCCTCCTAGATCAATGCTATCGACCTGGAACAGAGTGGACAAATCCAAACTCAGCCTCTAGGAAGCCAACAGCCCAAGGCAAAACCCAGCAGAGATTCCTGCCCTAACGAACTGTGAACACACACACACACACACACACACACACACACACACACACATGCTCCTCACTGTGCCCAAGAAGCACATGGACAAATATGTGTACCAATAGTACTGGACTCAATGCACAGATATCCACTTGCAGACACATACATGGTTCAATTAGACACATATGAGCACCCTTGTGTCTGTCTACATATGTATTCAAAAAGCATCCACATGCATTAATATATAGGATCACATACATGTGTTGTTGATGGTAGGAAGAGGCACTCTGGGGACCCCAGAAAGCATGGTCTGGTGAAACAATGCAGAGAATTAGACCACACCCAAGCCCTCCCTTCAGCTGCTCTCCTAACTGCATACTTAGGAGTGTACATCATCAGTAATGGGTAGGGTGAGCCTGGCATGCTGTGAGATAGCTCTGAGCAGAAGCATTTCTTTCTGCCAGTTTTGGAGGACTCTGATCTTCCTTTCCTGGGATGGACCTTGCCTGATAACTTTTGGGGGTTGTTGGAGACACACACAGCCACTTCTCAAACAAGTGAAGCCATTATATGTCCTGTGGACCCTGTACCTCCAATCTAAGAAGACTTGACATATACCTGAAGCCCCCCCAAATTGGAAATGAAGCAGAAAGCCTTATAGACACAAACCCAAGTCAACAACCATCACCTTATAACTATCCAGTACAGGTGCAGGAACTTAAAAAGGCAGAATATGTACCAACTCAAACCCACCCCGGCAACTGACTCTATTATCCCTGCCTTGTGGTCATTTGTTACTCCTCCTCACTGACCTCATTTGAGTACATAGTCACAGAAACACAAAACATCAGATGTGGAAAACCCCCTCGGAGATCATTAAGTCACTGCAGCCTATACTCTCTCAATGTCTAGATTTCCTTATTGACCTTCTCCAAAAATAACTGTCTATTGTGCTAACCATGTTCACAGACACCATGAAGAATGGAAAATCCTGTCAAGCAGTCTGCTGGCTGAGCAGCTTTGAAAATCTCTCGTGATGGAGCCAATTTCTTTCTCCCAAGGGCAACCAATTGTCATGAAGCAGACAGGTGTCATTTTAATCCCAAATGATGGGCCATCTTACTGAAGCTACTTAAAGAATGGACCAGGGGCTGGAGAGATGGCCTAGCGGTTAAGAGCACCGACCGCTCTTACAGAGGACCCGGGTTCGATCCCCAGCACCCACATGGCGGCTGAGAACCGTCTGAAACTCCAATTCCAGGAGAACTCCAGTTCCAGGGGAATCCGACACCGTCTTCTGACCTCCGCGGCATTGCACGACATGGGTGCACAAACCTGCATGCAGACAGTACATTCATACACATACAGAAATAAATAAAAAAAATTAAAAAAGAAAAGAATGGACCACTGTTTTACACTATTCCATTTCCCAAATGTGACTGTATGGGGCCAATCAGACCCTTCAAATGATGTGAACATAACTGTGGCCTTTTATACATAAAAGGAAAATCTTGAAAAAGTCCAATAATTTTCAGTCTCTTAATTTTTTCCTGTGTGACAGTAGAGGGATTCTTGGATCTCACTAAGCCTCACCTCCTCTCTTAAGAGGATCCCAACAGATTATAGATGATTGAGGTCTGCAGAGACCTCAATTCTTACCACTGCACAGGTCCTAGGAACACCCCTAAACCCTGGCTCCAAGATACAAAGTGATCTATAGCTTCGTAATCTCCATGTGTGCCATTGAAATCTCTGAGTAATCTCTTCTCACCCCTCACACAGAATTCTTTCAATCCATCCTTGAAAGCTGAGGGCCATCAGATATGTCTACTGGACATATCCTCATACTTCACTATGCATAACTGCTTAGAATGAGAGGATTTCTTGTCATTCAGTCATTCATCAGTCCTTTGCAAATCAAAGCAATAGAGAGTTCTTCTCATGGAAAAGAGACACATGGATCCGTCATCCAACGCCATTTCCTCTACCCTACCATCTGTATAGAAAGTATTCCCAAACCTCCTGGCAGCCATATTTGTGGGTGTGAATTTGATGCAAACAATTACATACACTCCCACAAAATCTGAAAGAAAATTAGGAGGTGGAGGTAAACTTCTTGCAGCCAGTGTTGCTGGTGGGTATCAAGGTGATAACAGTCTTTTGGGAAGGTCCATTGCTCAGTGTTCATTTTCTAGGTATAAGGGGAAAAAAAGCTTGTAGTAACCTCTTGATCTGGCTGCCTAACCCTTAGAGCACAGCATCTCTTCTTGCATCTCCAGGTCTCTAGAAGATGTTTCTCAATGGCTATTGGCAGCTCCAATCCAAATGAGTATAGCCCCAATGGCAGCATGAGTTACAGCTTCCCAAATTCTGTATCGTTTTGGAAGTCATCCTAGGAGTCTCAACCCTCAACCTACTTCAGTCCCTGCAATGATTGCATAAGCCTGATATTTCTGTATTAACCCCCTTTCTCTTAAGATACCTAGAGTGGCATCATATCCTTCACCAAATCATGGTATACAAGGTGCAAGCTGACCCAAGAACAGTTATGGTGTCGACTCCACTCAACAGATATCTAGTGAGTGTCAAACATTTAACCTGGCATTGTACAAAGCACTGCAGCTACAGTGCTAGTACAGAGAGGCAAGCTCTGTAACAGGTAATTAATGTCCTTTACATGATCTAGAGAGGAGACATAGAGGAGACAGACAGAGAGACAGACAGAGTAGTGTGACATTGGAACAAACTACAGATGCTCCTCTACTTAAAATAGAGGTATGTTTTAATAAATCCATTCTAAGACAAAAAAAAAAAGTATTGTAAGTCAGGACTAGAGAGATTGCTCAATGGTTAAGATTACTTGATGCTCTTGCAGAGGACCCAGGTTCAGTTCCCGGCACCCATATGGTACAGACAACCATCTCACATTCCACTAGTTTCACAGAATCCAACACCCTCTTCTGGCCTCCACAGGTACCAGGCGCATGTGTGGTGTTCATGCATATATACAGGCAAAATATTCATCCATATAAAGTAAAAATAAATCTTTAAAAACTATCATGAGTCAAAAATGCATTCATCCAGGCATGGTGGTACATTCCTGTAATCCCAGAATTTAGGAGGCTGAATATCCTGAGCTCAAGACCAGTCTGGGCCACATACTGAGACTATCTCCCACAATATTGAACTTAGTGCACTTAACCTATCAAGTTCCAAATCTCGGCCACACACTATAAACTGTAGGCTGTGTATCCTTCTAATCACTGCTACTGGCCAGCAACTCAAAACAGTATATATCACTAACCTGGGAAAAGATCGAAGTTCAAAATTCAAAATACCATTGTTACTAAAGTATATGACTTTTGCAACATCATAAAAATAAACCACGAGTTGAGCCACTGCTGCCGGAAACAATTTGTCTCAGATCAGTTTCCCCAAATTCAGAGTCCAAAGTAAGGGTTCGTGTGTCAGGGATTTATTGGAAAGCTGGGGGGTTCTCTCTGGAAAGGACTTATAGAAGTGAGGAAAACAAAATGGGAGTGGGAGAAACAGTGGGGAATGTGGTTTCATCTGCCATCTTCAGACAGCTCTCCCTCAGAGTTCTGAAGCAGGAATGGCCCCACAGACACGCCCCACACCGAGTAAAGGGCCTTTTCTTGTCTGTTGGTTTTTTTTTTTTTTTTTTTTATAAAAGGACAAGAGTTTATTTGAGCTTACATATTGACGGTTTCCAGGGAATTAGAGTCAATTTCGGTGGGAGGCATGGCGGCCGGATCTGGAGCAGCAAAAAGCCGGGTCACATCTCGCAGAGAGCACAGTGAAGCAGGAGAGAGAATGACTGGGGAGACCATGGCTTTAGTTAAACTCACTAAGCCTCCCCGCCCCCAGTGACATACTTCCTCTAGCCATGGCACACCTTCTAAGACCTTCAAAAAAGAATGCCACCAACTTGGAGACAAATGTCTGAATACTTAAAGCCTATAGGGACACTCATTTCAAACCACCACACTAATCACAACTTTTCTGGGCCCCATAGGCTCCTAACCATATAAAATTCAAAAATGCATTTAGTCCAACCTTAAAAGTCTCCATAGTCTTTACCAGTTTCAATGCCATTCAAAAGTCTACAGTCCAAAGTCTCTTCTGAGACTCAGGCCAATCTCCTAACTGTAAGCTCCTGTAAAATCAAAAGGCAAATTACAAACTCCCAACGTACAAAAGGCAAATTACGTACTCCCAACTGAATACACATTCCCATCCCAAAAGGGAGGAATAGGGGCATAGTGAGGAAATACTGGACCAAAACAAGACTGAAAACCAGCAGGGCAAAAACCAAGTCCAGTAGCTCCATGTGTGACTTCTGGGACTTTACTTCCAAAGGACTTAGATGGCTCAGCTCTTCCAGCTTTGCTTGCAACATACATCTCTTTCTTAGGCCAGTACCACTCCCTGTATGCAACTCTCCTTTTCTAACCACATCTGTCAGTCATGGCTGCGGATCACTTGGATGGACATCAGCTCCTCGGCATTTCCCTGAGGGGAGGCCACAGCTGTTAGCAGTAAAGGCATACTCTCAAAGCCATTGAGGGTGGGGGACAAGGGCCCAGTGAAGGAGCCTGGGAGGAGCCTGACTATCGGAAGCATAAAATAGCCAATGCATCACATTGTGGGACTGCTGGGGTGTGAGAATTGGACAGAATGGGGTCAAGGGAAAGAGCAAGTTCCTAATCCAGCTGCCTTTCTCCCTTGTTAGCTGAGCCAGAGCTTAAGACAAGCAGTTTCCCACCAAGATGCTACATGGTTCTAACAGAGAATTTGTTATGTGTGCAGGTGTTAGGGTATTAATGATGAGCTTATTAATTAAGTGACATATAGCTGCAGGGTGTGTTTTTATTACGGGCCACAAACAGAGCTGTTGTGTAAGTGGCTGTAAATCTTGGGCCATGCGTAGGACCTGCGTGCCACTGACAGGAGCGAAAGGACATCCGGGGCTAGGCTGACAGTATATGAGCACTGTATCCCCAAAACATTCTTAGCAGCTCTTAGGAGGTAACAAGTGCCTGGCACCTTTTCTTTTCCGTGTGGTGCTGAGAATTGAACTTAAGACCTCACCCATGCAAGGTAAGTACTCTGTCACTAATCTATGTTCCCAGCCCTCAGCCCCTATTTTTGACCAACCTATAAGGATACCTCCTTTCTCCCATACCAGAAGATAACACTAGAATCCAGAGGTGGGTAAGAAAAGTTGTGTGCTCAGAATGCAAGGCAGCCTAGTAAAGACCCAAAGTCAGAAGAAAAAGCAAGTCGACAGCCTATAGGGCACCCTGGACACCTCCCACCCTGGCAAGGGAGGACCATACCACAGTGACCTGCTGTCCTGGGTTCTCTTTCCAGGAAAATGGTACCAGGGCCATGTGCTGTCTGCCTGGTGGTGAAGCACCAGTCTTGGTTCTTCCGAAATCACCTGTGAGCCAGAAATCCTGAATCCTATCTCTCTATTCCCATAAGACTACTAGGACACCAAAACAGCTAAAGCAGAAAAGCAGGCACTTGGAGAATTATGAAGAAGTTGTAGCAGCTGCCCTCACAGTTCCATCTGTCCGTGTCATTCCCATCCCTGTCATAGAGGACAAGGTGAGGGTTCTTCTTAGAGTGGAATTGGCCCAGGAGAGCATCTCCTCTGGCCAAGAAGAGTAAAGGAGAGCAACAGATTCCAGGGAATCTGTCCTTCAGAGCACATCGGGTGCCACATCAGCAAAGCACACACCCAGTTCCATTGCCCCAAGCCCTGGAAACTGCCCCACTATTGTCCTAAGAAGACAAGACATTGGTGGCTCCCTGGTTACCAGGCTGGCAATATACCTCGTCTTAATTTGATGCATAAGCAACAACTAAATTGGCTGTTATTTACGTGGTGAGCACTAAGCTGGAGCAATAAGAACAGGTTACATTTTATAATGAGCTAGGAGAATTCTCACAGGGTAGCAGACAAAACGTGAAGACCTAGAGCCAGAAGCAAAGGAGGGAAGAGAGTCCAGGGCATCGGGTCACTGTGGTATTGTTCCTCCTTCCTGGGAAAATGGGTCTTGGGTACCACTAAATGGAAACATGGGTAGCAGGAGATGCCAAGGAGAGAGGAATAAGGAGCAGACACAAACATGCAGTCTGTCTGGATCAAATGGTTATTCCCGATCAGTAGCTCAGGGTGAAATCTGCCTTTATTCCTTCTGTGTCCTCCAGGAAATCTCCCACTTTCCTTTGAAATGTTGCTCCTCCCACAGAAAACACATGCTTGGCCCCACTCCAAAGACTTCAGAAATGCCGTTTCAACACCTCGATTAGGCTGGGCATGGTAGCACATGCTTTTAATCTTGAGGCAGAGGCAGAGGCAGCCAGATCTCTGAGATCAAGGCCAGCTTCATCTACATAGGAAGTTCCAGGCCAGTTATTGGGAGACCTTGTCTCCACAAGACCAAACAAAAATCAAAGCCCTAGTTAATTCTGGGGGTCTTGCAGTGATCAAGATACACATCCCCCTGTCTCCAGAGACTGACATATGCTGACATGCCAAGCATTCTCCTTTACCCATATATAAGTCACGTTTGCACAGAACATAAAGCTGACGATGACCCAAAGCCCTGCAGGCCTGAACCCCCCCCACTATGACCAGTCTTGGTCCCCATGCCAGCCCTTTAAAGTTCCAGTAACAAAGCCAGCCCAAGACATACTCTGGAAGGTTGCGCTGCCAAACTCCAGTAATCGGCAATGAGTAGTTGCACATGAAGAGGTCCTTTTTAGCTAGAACTGACTAGAATCAGATGTCTATCTTTCTCTCCAGGTCTATACCCACTTGAGCCAAGAGGAGATCCACACCAAACTGCCACATGAAAGCAAAACAATTTCTTCCTCAGGACCAGAGTCTAGAGCCCCAGGAAGGAGTCCAAGTCAGGACAACTCACCAGTAGCAAGGAGAGAACGTTCTGGGACACCAAATCCTAATCCTCAGAGAGAAACAACATTTCTTAGTTCAAATCCTCCTTGCCCTTAGCCCACAGAAACTCATCTTTGTTCCACAGGTTTGTGAAATAAAAGACAGAATAAGGGAGCAAGGAAATCCTGGGGCGTCCTTGCAGAGCAGAAATCCCAGGCCAAGCTGAGTCACTGGACTGACCGTTCAGCATTTCCCCACATCAATGTCATAGAGGGCCTGGAGTCTCCATCTTCAGGGTCCTCTTACTCTTACCTGAGCCTACAATGAAAGAGGCCCAAACTGCTGATGCCGTGGGAGGCTACAAATGGTGCTTCCTGTGGGTATTATTCTCAGACTAATGTTGTATGAACAGAGCTCTGCCTGGTGATTACTGTATTATTATATATTAATCATAGGCTAATGATACATTCTCACCCTCTTTCTCTCCTCAGTCTGCAACGAGTTCCCATCTAGATCCTAAGGCACTTACCTGTTCTCCCTATGCCTGTACCCCACCCCACTGTCAGGGATCAGCTCTGTCCTTAGCACCCCTTTTTACAGAGGATGATAATTTTCTTGTGTCCATATACTATCTACCAATGTCTTAGGACAGGGTTTAAAGTCCACAAATCTTTGATTCCCATCAGCCCCCTTTCCACATCTTTAAATGGCCAAGATCTAAGAGGTAAAATGAAGTTGGGCAGAGCTTGGTATGAGGGGGATGGCCCCATAATCCCAGCATTTCAGAGGGGGAGGTAGGAGGATCATAATTTTGAGGTCAGCCTGGGGTACATAGTAAGTTCCAGGCTAGCCTTGGCCCCATAATAAGACCTTATCTTAAAAGAAGCAAAAATTCCCAAAAGAGGTAGAAAATTATTTTCATGGTGGCCTGAACCAGAAGAGGAAAGTGAGGCTTCAGCAATGGTTATCTCGGAGTTGTTAAATCCTCTAAGGTCTGATTTCGTGTAACTTAGGGGGAGGCAGCCATTCATTCATTTAATTCATATTTGTTAAGACTTTGCTTGACAACTGTTATTTCAGACAAAGTGAACAAGGTCTCCAACCCCATCAAACTCAATTCTTGACAGAAGTTTAGTGTCAGGCTTCAAGGATACAGCAGTAAAAATCCAGATCTACAATGAAGGACTTGGTCTTTAACCTCAGGTCACCTAAGGGGAAAGCTGAGTCTCCAGTAGCTCACTACTTAAAATGAAAGAACAATAAACCTAAGAGAAGATCCTCCCCACGATCCCAAGAAAGGCAAGGTCACAAAGGAAAAGGAGTCCAAATGAATTCAGCCCTACTGACTAGAAAAGAGTGTACTACGATGGCACTCACCGAGTCATCAGGGGAATGTCTCTAAGTCCAAGGAGTCAGGCACTCATCTGTGATTTCTCTGTCCTTGAAGGCATGTGCAGTTTTTTTTCAGGAGCCCTCCTATGCCACAAAGGATATTTGTACATGTTCATCCACAGTCTAACCAGGACATAGAATGTGCCGAGACATGTGGAATAAAATCTCATACATAATAAATACTAACAGTGCTATCATGAGTAGAAGAAGAAGGAGGCTGGCGATGATAAGAGTCTGTATGATAGGCTTTCTAGGCAGGAAAACTGGTCACATACTGAGTCTAAGCCATGCCGGTCTACTTGCAAGACATGAGTACATCAGGGCTTCTGTTCACACTATTCATTTGTGTGCTTTCAGCCAGGCCATTACAATGTGGACCCAATTCTCTTGGCCTCCTGGTATAGATAGCTTTTAAAGAGTGCCCTTCCTTAGGGCTAACCAACAGTGAAGTGATGGTAATAACTTCCAGAGCTAAATCACAAAGGCTGTGGCTTCTGCCATAGTCTCCTGAATTGCTTGAGAGGAATTCTTTGCCATTTCATGAAGACACTAGAGCAGACCCATGGAAAGGTCCATGCACAGAGGGACTGAGACCAGCTGCCAACAGCCAGAGCCAGCTCACCGTGTATGAGTGTTTCATGGTGAAAGCAATGCTCCAGCCATGTGAGTACACAATGCTGGAAGCCCCAGCAAATCTAGACACTGGGATTCCCAAGAAAGTCAAGCTTTCAGATGATGGCAGCCAGGTGACGTCAGGTATCATGCACAGCCCAGACTAGGAACACCTACCCAAGCCACATTTGAATTCCTGATCCACAGACACTGAAAAGTAAGAAATGATATGGTTGCTCTAAATGTAAGAAATGGTATGGTAATTTTAAACTACTAGGTTTGGGACAACATATTATATAGCAATAACTAACACATATACCTAGCAAAAATATGGCTTCTAGAAAACGGCAAATGCTCAGAAAAATCTTTGATGAATGGTGACTAAATGGAGCTTCTACCAGGACTGTAAGTCAAATGCTGTGAACACTAATGGGAAAGAAGGCATGTCCGGATCAAGAAGAACCAATACTCAAAACTTAAAAGCAAACCAAACCTAATCTACAATCTTAGGTATTCAAGAAATGTTCTTCCTTTCCTATAAACAAAAATAAGTTGATTCTGAATCATCATTTTCCCCAGGACTTATATGATACTACTTCAAACTCCCTCAAGAATCTCAGTAAGAACCCCACGTGAAAGAAGCTTCTGCTCTAAGAATATTCTTGGGAGTCCCAGTGTCTAGCCTGTAGTCTATTAAAATACAATGAAGTCATTCTCTTCTGAAGACTCACACTCATTCATTTGTTCAGTAAGTATATGTTAGGTATGAGTCAGAGCTCTCCAGACAAATATAGCAAATAACGTGTGTGTGTGTGTGTGTGTGTGTGTGTCTTTCTGTCTCTGTGTGTATCTGTTTGTGTACCTGTGTGTCTGTGTGTGAGCACACAGAATGACAGAGGAAGAGACAAACCAAGGAAGGAGGAAAGGAAAGAGAAATTGACTGATTTTAAGGAACTAGCTCATGCCACTGAAACTCCAGTCCAAAGACTGCAGCACAGGCTGACAGACTAGAGTCCCAAGGCAGATGTGGTGCTACAACTCAAGTCTGATAGCTGAATTCCTTCTTTGGGGGAACTGAGGCCCACTTGATTAGATGAGACTCACCCACATTATAGCAGGCACTACAGCTTGGATATTGAATGTTCCAACATGATGCACACATGACATGGCATGCATGTGGAAGTCAGAGGACAACTTTGGGAGTCAGGCTTCACCTTCCACCTTGTTTGGAGCAGGATGTGCTGCTGTACATTCCAGGATAGCTGGCCGGGACTCTCCTGCCTCTGCCTCTCATATCACTGTAGGAGTTCTAGGAATACTAACATGTGTCACTATGCCTGGCTTTTTACAGGGGTGCTAAGACGATATTATCTATTATATATTATATATATATCTATCTATATCTATATATATTTACTTGTTTTAAATTTTATGTAGATGAGTGCATTGTCTGCATGTGTGTAAGTGCATCCATGTCATGCAATGCCTAAAGAGGTCAGAAGAAGGTTTTGGGTTCCCTGGGACTGGAGTTATGGATGGTTGTTAGCTGCCATGTGATACTGGGAATTGAACCTGGGTCCTCTGTAAAAGTATCCAGCAGTCTTAACTGCTGAGCCATCTCTCCAGCCCTGGGTCTACGGGTTTCAACTCGGGTCTTCACCAGTTGCATAGCAAGTGTTTACCTACTGAGTCACCTCCCCAGCCTTCATTGCTTTCCTTTATTTTGGCTGATTTACATTTCTTCATCTCATTAGTACTAACATATTAAACATGCATTTGATTATTTTCCTACACCTACAAGATAGAAGCACCAGTAGACCAAAGGTTTTTGTGCATCTTGGTTCACTCCTGAATCTCCATGGCTTGGACTAATTACCTAATTAATAGCTGATTTTGTGTGTCAACTTGGATAAGCCATGGTGTGTAGATATTTGATCAAACATGAATATAGATGTCATTGTTAAGCTATTTTTTTAGACAAGATCAATATTTAAATCGGTAGACTTTGAGTGAAGCTGTTACTCTCTCTGTTAGTCAGCTTTCTACCATATGACAAAATACTTGAGATAATCAATTTAAAGGGAGAAAATGTTAATATTGGCTTATAGTTTTGGAAGTTTACATCCAAGGTCTTTGGCTCTGTTGCTTTCAACCTGGGGCAATATGATATGTCATGATGGGAATGTATGAGGCAGGAAGTTTCTCACCTCCTGGCATCTGGGAAGAAAAGAGAGGGATGTGGAGACCATGGTTCCAATATCCTCTCTAGAAGCAGGCCTTCAATGGTCTAACTTTCTTCCATTAGACCCCATCTCTTAAAGTTCCCACCACCTTCCAATACTACCACAAACATGTGACAAGCATGTGACCAAGCCTTCAGCACATGGGCCTTTGAGGACATTCAGGATACATACTGCATCACCTCCATAATGTGACTGAGCCTCATCTAATTAAGTGGAGGTCTTAAGAGAAAAAAGACTTATGTCCCCCAAAGAGAAAGGAATTCATCTCACAGACTTGAGCTACGACATTGTATCTTCCCTGGGTCTCCAGTCTGTCAGTCTGTAGTCTTTTGACTTGTTGTTTCAGTTACATGAGCCAATGTGTATATGAATACACATGCACACATGCACACAGACACACACACACACACACATACATACACACACATAGAGCACATCACACACACAAAGATTTTTTTAATATATATTTTGTACAAGATTATCAAATCTAGACCCGTGTCCCCCACCCTATCCCCACACCCCACCACAGCTCATGAATTCTTCCAAACATGCTTTTCATCTCTTTCTCAGTCTTTCTCAAAATTCTCCATGTGGAAGTTCACTGTTTTGAGCAGTTTACTGTTTCAGTCAGTTCTTTGATGCAGTCTTTTCTGTTGTTGTTGTTGTTGTTTCCAATATGCATCACTCCCAACTGCTTGGACAAAAGTTCAAGGGGCCGTGCACAAGAAATACTTACAACTAGGTAATTGGCACTAGCATCCACAGATGAGGGATACCATTCATCATTTGTTTTTCTGGGACTGTGTTACTTCACTCGGCATGATGTTTTCTAGCTCCAGCCATTTTCCTGCAAAGCTCATGATGTCATCTTTCTTTACTGCTGCATAGAACTCCATTGTGTAGATGTACCACATTTTCTCTATCCACTCATCAGTTGAGGGGCACTTGGGTTGGTTCCAGCTCCTTGCTATTGTGAAGAGAGCTGTGCTTCAGGTGGTCTTGGGAGATCTCCAATACACAGATTTTTTTTAAAGAAAGTAATGAAAGTTCTTGTTTTATATAACTTGGACAGTGAAGAGCTTGAAATGTTAACAGCTGGGGAGCAGAAAGAGCTAAATGAATCAAACAAGCAAGTTGTATGACTATTTGAGGGTAAAATGCTTAAGGCTGAACAAACAGCAAATGCAAAGACTCAGCTCCCTAGAAGGCTGAGAAACTCGGGCTCTCCTCCCCGGCCATCCCACTTCTCACCAGGGCACCCACACATACTTGGGAAATTCTCCTTATACCTTCTTCAACCTCAGCCTCAGTCCTCCAAAGAGCCCCCGACCAGAAATCAAAGGCCAGAAGGAAGTGTGTCTACAAACCACTTGCTCTGGGCTTCACAAATTGCATCTATGTCAGCACACGGATGCGGAAGGAAGGTCTGGCGACTTTCTTAGAAAACGGTGTGTGTGGAAAACATAAAAAGATGAATTCCTCAAAATAATGCAAACAGCCACAGAAAGGGTGACCCTTACTCCCAACTGGGGTTCTTTAGGCAGATTTGAGGGGTGAGAAAAATGAATGATGGAGGGGACGCAGGAAACTGCTCATCATCACTAGAACTCTAGTTCAGGAGAACTCATTAATTTCCTGACAAAAACTAGAAAAATTCTCCCCTCAACTGTAAGGCTTCCCCTTCCCCCAGCAGTCCGAGATGGATGGAAAATCAGAGGAGGAACAGCAAGCCTGTCCACTCAGTCTCAGAAAATGAAGCCAAGAACTCATTCCCTAGACATCCCACTAAACCTTAACATGACCATCGCACCTGAGCTCTTCTGAATTGAAATATAGGATGGCTGGAAGGGGAGCGTATATACCAGTACCCCACACGTCCCTAAAAACAAGGACCCTAAAGCAGAGACCAGTTTCTGGGAGGGAAGTGGGACAGAAGAAACCTCATTTCTGCCTCTTGTCCTTTCCTTTCTTGCTTTCTTACCCTCTAACTCTAGCACACTTCTACACACAGACCCTGGAGAAGATGGTATCTGGAACATTGAACTCAATCCAATCTGGCAAGATCGTATGCATTAAGTGTTGTCCTATACACCTGGTACTCTGCCAGGCAGATGCTGGAAAAACCAATGGAAATAAAATACAGTCCTTGCTCTCTGGAAGCTTCTCCAAGGTCATGTAGGATAATTTCAATTCCATTGGTATAATAAGTACACAGAGGAGGAAAGATCAACTCCACCTCGTGAGGCAAGGAGCATGTTTCTCCAAGAAAGTGACAAGTGGCCTTGGGAATGAGTTGGAGATAGCACTCAAGGCAGTCGGCCACAGCAAGACACACATTGTGTGTTCCAAGGGTGATCCCCAGTTCTAGGCAGAGGGCAGTCCATGGTGAGGGAAGTGGTCTCAGACAAGACCAGAATGGGCTTATGCCTCCATTCTGAAGGATCAGTAGAAAAGCTTATACGTCATTCCATAAGCCATTCTTTTTTAAGTTTTTCTTTTTTTATTTTATTTTATTTATTTTTTTATGTGTATGAATGTTCTGTCTGCATGCAGGTTTGTGCACCCATGTCGTGCAATGCCACAGAGGTCAGAAGAGGGCGTCAGATTCCCCCAGAACTGGAGTTAAAGATGGTTCTCAGCCGCCATGTGGGTGCTGGGGATCGAACCCGGGTCCTCTGCAAGAGCAGTCGGCGTTCTTAACCACTAGGCCATCTCTCCAGCCCCCATAAGCCATTCTTAAAAATATTTTATTTATTAATTTTATTTTATGTTCATGAGTGTTTTGCCTGCTTGTCTGTAAGTGTACCCATGTCATACAATCCCAGAGAAGCCAAAAGAGGATGTCACATCCCCTGGAACTGCAGTTACAAATAGTCGTTGGCTGCCATGTGGGTACTGGAAATGGAACCCAGATCCCTGCAGAGCAACCAGTGCTCCTAACTGCTGAGCCATCTCTCCAGCCCCCATAAGCAGCTTTTTTTAAACTTGAAATTTGGGAGGAGGGGGAGAGGCTCTCATGTGGCCCAAGCTGATTTCAGATTCTGTATGTAACTTGCTGTGACCTTGAGCTTTGATCGTCCGGCCCCACTTCCCATGTGCTAGGATTGCAGGCATGTGCCATCATGCCCTGCTTTAAGTTTGTAAACAGGGACATATACCTATGAACCCTGGGAATAAACACTGGGTATCAGCAGGTGTGATGGTTAATCTTCAACATCGACTTGGCTGGATTTAGAATCAATCACCATGGATACACACCTATGGGTTTAACTGAGAAGGGATCTATCTTTGATGTGAACTACACCCTCCCATGGGTTGTAATATTTCTTTAAGCTGAGCACCAGCATTCTCTACTGTGTGCCTCCAGACTGTGGCTACGGGGTGACTAGCTGCCTCATCTTCTTGATGCCTTGACTTCCCCAGTACCATGGGGAAGTACCTTCAAACTGAGAACCAAAATAAACCCTTCTTTCTTAAGTTGCTTTTGCCAGGTATTTTGTTAGAACAACAAGAAAAGCAGCCAGTACATGAGGGTATGGAGTCAGGGTCGAGTACAGCAGAGAAAGATTATGAAAGAACTTGTACATCTGGAGTCCAGATCAATGGTCCAGGTGTCAGGTGTTGCCAGGACCTACAAAGGACTGACAGCAAGGATGGGAAAAGGAAAGCAGTCTGAGCGTTTCCTGGTGGAATACCAGTCACTGAGGGTGGCAGGAGGGGATGGATGTGGAAGCAGATGCGCAGGCGAGAGTGGAAGAAGCAGGTTGGAAGAGAAAGCTCAGAAGGTAACTCCCATGAACACCAGGACTATGCCAATCTCATCCTCACCATACACAGTAGGAAACACGGAAGGTGCTTACTAATAACTGTGGACTGGTGGTCAGGAGAGTAAACGTGAAGAGTTTATCGTGGTTTGGATATGAAGTCTCCTCCACAAAGCTCATGTGTGAAAGCTTTGGTTCCCAGATATTGGGTCAGTCATTGAGAAGTGATTGGAGCATAAAGGCTCTCACTTAATCAATGGATCAGTGTATTGATGGGGTCATAGTCTGAGAGCATCAGTAGAAGCTGGTGGGAGGCGGGACCTGGCTGGAGGAAGCAGAAGCCTGGATACAGGCTTTGAAAGGTGCCTTGTCTTCGGCTCCGTCTCATCTCACTTTGTTTGAGGCCAGCATCTGGGCTTCACCACGCCATTTTTGCCATGATGTCCTGCCTCACAACAAGCCCAGAAACAATGCCCCTAAGTGACCATGCAATGACACCATGAAGCAAACAAAAAAAATCTTTCTCCCTTAAAGTTGTTTATGTCAGGTATTCTTCGGGTCACAGTGACCCGAAGCTTATTAACACAATGCTAGACAAGGAAAGGTGCTGGGGCCCAGTGTGTTGCCCTGCTAGAGATAACAGCAAATGTGCCCTGTGGTCTGCACTCCTAGTGGCAGCGGCATTTCAGAAAAAGGAACATAACGAACAGGAAGAAATCACTGCTGACAGGGTGCTTGGCACCACAGAGGAAAATAATCCAATGGGGGAGGGAGGGGTCTTGTCATTTGTGCCTGCTCTGTCTAGCTTTCAGGCTAAATGGAAAGCCAGGGCCCAATGGTGAGTGGGTGAGTGAGAAGGGCAGATCCTACAATGGAATGAGAGCTGTCAGGAGACAGCAGCAGAACAGGCAAGAGGGGGACAGTGAACAGCCTGAAATCTATTAGCAGCAGGAAATCCATAACTAGGTCTGAGGCCAAGAAAAGGGATTTGCAAAGAAAATTTTTACTCAGGGCATATTTCCTTCTTATCGCAGTAAATGGTCTGCCAGAGGAGTATTGCTCCATGTTAAAAACCCGCTGTCCTTTCAAAATCACACACAGACACACATGCATTATGTCTGCTGTGCATACATAAAGAAAGAAGCATCCACTGTTCCCATTCAGAAACACGGAGCCTCATGCTCAGACTTGGAGGTAATTCCTCAGGATAGATGTTCCTCTCCTAAGCAGGGCTAATTCTCCACTTACGTGCTGTCCTGGAATGGATGCTTCTGGTTAGACTTGGCTTCTTCTTTCTTTAAAGATTTTTTTTTACTTTTCTTTTGAATGTTTTCACTAGTGTATATTCATTGTACACAATAATGAATTTCATTATAACAGCATCATTAAGATGTTGATCGTATTCACCCTTCCTCAGCACACTTTCTTGTCCCTTCTCCCCACTCCTAATGCTCTTTGTCTCCTTCCCAAATACTCTTTCATCTCTGGTTTTAAATATAGGTTCTGCATATGAGAAAAAAACATGATGCTTATCTTTTGGGGACTGGCTTTCACTGATCATGATCCCCAATTCCATCCATGTTCCTGAAAATAACATAATTGTATTCTTCTTTATGGTCAAATAAAACTTTATTACATATATATAGAGAGAGAGATCACATAGTGTATGTGTTTTATATGTGCACATGTATATGTAGTCATGCCTATGTATACCTACAGAGGTCAGAGAGGGCCTAAGCTAAGCCTGGCCTGCTGTTTTGATTTCCCTCAGTGTTGAGATTACAGGTATATACAGGATCTCCAGCTTTTACTTGAGCCTGTACAGGGTCTCCCACAGCTTTTACTTGAGCATGTACAGGATCTCCAGCTTTTACTTGAGCATGTACAGGATCTCCAGCTTTTACTTGAGCATGTACAGGATCTCCCCAAGCTTTTACTTGAGCATGTACAGGATCTCCCCAAGCTTTTACTTGAGCCTGTACAGGATCTCCAGCTTTTACTTGTGTGTATACAGGATCTCCAGCTTTAACTTTAGGACTGGGATTTGAACTCCCATCCTTGGGCTTGCACAGAAAAGACTCTTAACTGCTGAGCCAGCTCTTCAGAACCACATTTCCTTTATCCATCCATCTGTTGGCATCTAGGTTGGTTCCACATATTGGTTATTATGAGCAGTGTTGAAATGAACACAGATATCACCCATGCACACCATGGGACACTACTCAGTACTGGGGTCCTGTGGGTGCTAATGATATAGGCAATAGCTTTAGTGGATGAAGTCAATCTCAAAGCTCACAACTGCATGATTTTACCTAAAGTGAAAAATTACACACAGATGATAAACAAATCCGTGGTTGTGGAGGATTATGGAGGTGTGAGGATTTGACAATACACTGGTAACTTGAAGCAGTTTTTTTTGGGGGGGGTGACAGAGTTGTTGCATATCTTGACTTTAGGGTTACTTATATGACCCGTGCCGATGTGGAAATTCATAGAACTAGAGACAAAAGGAAAGAAAGTCAATTTTGCAGTATAACTTTAAATTAAATGTAAAATGTACCTTTAAAAGCTGGGCATGGTGGCACATGCCTTTAATCCCAGCACACGGGAGGCAGAGGCAGGCAGATCTCTGTGAGTTCAAGGCCAGCCTGGTATGGTATATTTGGATCTTATAGTGTTTCTATTTTACCTTTTTTAGGAACCGCCATACAGTCCATAGTGGTTGCACTAATTTACATCAATAGAGCATAAGAGTTCCTTTTCAATCCAGGCAGAATGATAACCATCATGAAATCAAATGCTGGCAAGAATGAGAGGGAAAGGAAAATTCAGAATCATTGACTCTTACTTGCCTCTCAGTGGAGGCCTAGAAGAGCATGCAGGGGTGAGGTACATCTGAGTGCTTGGGCACTGGCTAGAGAGGCTGAGAGGCAGGGCCACTAAATCCTCCAGGAGAGCTCTTGTAAAGCCCTCCTAGAGCCAAGCAGAAGGGCACTAATCCACTCCTGCCCCACAGGCAAGGGCTCCAAATCTCATTAGCATGTACAAAAGTGGAATTAATCTTCTCTTGATAATCTGGTGGTTATTGATTTTTATTTTTAACTCTTGTTTTATGAAGGCAAGTAAAGTGCCTTCAGCAGCACAGATGTCCCCAGAGAGGAAGAGGAAGCAGCGAAAGAGACATTCAGACAGGATCAAGAATCTCTCCTGTTTGTTTCCACCAGCAGTTTCTGGAAACAGAAGCGGAAGACAGACATACGTGAATCATTCATCCAATCATGAGCAGAGAGGACCCCTAAAGAAAACAGAGACCTGTACCCCAATGACCCAATTAGACCCATCTGCAGCTGGTGGAAAAAGCTCTGATTCATCTTAATCACATGCAAGTTAAAAATAAACATCAATACCCAGCAGCATGGAGAAAGGAGGTGACATTTTGAAATGCAAATGAAGTAGGAAGTCCCAAAGCCAGACAGGAAGACTCACCAATCCCAGTGTCCCTCTGCCCGAAAGGCCTGCAGAAAATTTGGCGATCATGCCCAGCTGACACACCTCTGAGGACCAGGTACGCAATGTCAGTTGCTCGTTTTCAATACAAACTGCAGTGGCTTGTTACATAGGGCCTCCATAGTTAGCCAAGAACAAATACAGGCACTGGAAATAGAGGAATGAGTGTAAATCCAGGCTCCAGCATCTCTCATCCCCTGAGCCTCAGAGAGGTGGCAGGATGAGAGTCTGTCTATGATACCTGTCATCCAGTGCACAGTAGTTACTCAACAACTTTCTGGTCTTTATTTTTTCATTTTCTATTTTCCTCAGAAGACAAAAAAAATCCAATATTTAAAGAAATTAATTTAAATCACAGAAAGTACAATTCTTGATTAAACCCCAAGTATGAGAATTTTCTCATATTCTAGGCATATTGTTTATCTATTCCCTTGGAATCAAAACATCGCCTCCTGGTGGGAAGAGTTTGGAAGCTCTTAAGATTCAGAGAGTTGATAAAGCTTACAAGATGCTGGAAGCTCAGAAACCTGTAAGATTCACAAGGCTCCCTCTGCAAGAATGAAAAAAGCAGTAAGCAACTGCTGATGAGGAAGCACTCCAGGGAGCTGCCTGCAAGTTATCACCCATGTTGGGGTGGCTCTTTCAGTGACGTAGCTACCTATGAGTCACCCATGCTCCTATGTGTAATCCCAGGAAATTCGTTGGTTCATCAACTAGACTTGGGTGGAATCGTTTCTTTGGTTTGTCATCAGTGCCCCACATGGGGCAAATAGACATTTGTTTGTGTCTTCCCAAGAAAAGGTACGCAGCAAGCATCAAAGATTCTATGGGAATATTTGTGGTCTTTGAATTAGGCAGCTGCTACAGGTCTTATAACAACCTTTTAGTCAATCTTGGGTTTGTAACACTATGTTGACCCCTTAAGATTATACTAAAGATCCCCCTTGCCTGGGAATGAAGCTGTTGTAAGGTCATAGTGCAGGGTATTCCTCATGTGTTTATGGTGATGTTAGTGTACTGCATTTCTGGCTATATAAAATCAAAGCACAAGGCTGGGTATGGTGGTGTACACCTATAATTCCAACATCCAAGAGATCGATGCAGGAGAATCAGGAGTTCAAGGCCAGGCTAGACTACATAGTAAGACCTGACTGAGAAAACAAAATGAAACAAAAAAAAAAACCATAATAAATATACAGTTGTGCATAACAGATTGTGCTTGATAAAGATAATAAACAAATACACTGATGGTTGATGTATTTACTTACTGCACTTGTTTGCGTTTGAATTGCAGGGGATTCATGTTCATCTCTGTGTGTGCGTGTGCAAGTGTAGACAGCAGTGGTTGATGTCAGGTGTCTTCTACCATTCTCCAACTTATTTTTTGAGGCAGAGTTTGAAGCTCAGCAGTTCAGCAAGATTAGCTGGCCAGCAAGCTTCAAGGATCCTCCTGTCTCTGCACCTAAAGCACCAGGATTACAGGCATACGCCATCGCTTTTTTCAGGGGTGCTAGGAGTCTGAACTCGGGTCTTTATGCCTGGGTGGTAAGCACTTTACCAACTGAGACATCTCCCTGGCTCTCCTGTACCAGACCTTTTATTGTTTATCTTAGAGTATGTTTAAAAATTCATAGTTAGGGCTGGAGAGATAGCCTAGTGGTTAAGAGCACCGACTGCTCTTGCAGAGGACCCGGGTTAGATCCCCAGCACCCACATGGCGACTGAGAACCATCTGTAACTCCAATTCAAGGAGAACTCCAGTTCCAGGAGAATCTGAGACCCTCTTCTGACCTCTGCAGCATTGCACGACACAGGTGCACAAACCTACACGCAGACAGTACATTCATACACATAAAAAATAAATAAAATTAAAAATAAAATAAAATAAAAATTCATAGCTAAACCGGACGTGGTGGCACACACCTTTAATCCCAGCATTTGGGAGGGGGAGGCAGGTGGATCTCTGTGAGTTCAAGGCCAGCCTGATCTACAGAGTGAGCTCCAGGCTAGCTAGGACTAAAGGAAGACTCTGTCTCAAAAATACCAAAACAAAATTTCATAGTTAACTGGTTTCCCAGCAGCACCCTCATGCCTCTCCTGTTCACTGTGTCCTGGAATTGCATCAAGAGATCACACTGAGTACTAACCTATCTCATCTTGTTGTGTCAGTACACTCGAGTCTACAAAATGACAGGATTACTTAACAGCACAGCTGTCCCTATCAGTAAGTGATGTATGCCTATATGTGAAACAATAAACTCCAACTCCTGTCTACAGAGAGCTGAAAAATCTAACAGGGGTATTTATAAGTGATCGACTGAGCATGAAAGAAATAAGTGCTCCATGGAGACTGAATGGACCACTTCCCGGTAGACATTGCTGTCTGGCTCGTATTCCATCCTGCCTGGAAGCAACCATGAATGGGGGTGGGGGAGGGGAAGAAGCTGCCCCAGGCTGGGCATCTCCATCTATTACCATGTCATGTTTAATCCTCACAGCTCCCTCCAAGAATCACTGTTCCCATTGTCAGATGGACCAACCAGAACCCAGATTGGGTAACTTACCCAAGCCTGGGAATGACCTGGGGGTTCTATTTAACCAAGGCCTGTCAGCTCAGAACTCACTCCTGGCAAACTCATTGCACCCTGGAGTATCCAGGCCTCTTCTGGCTGAGCTCAGCTTCTAGAAGCCCTTCGGAGGTCCCGTGTTAGCAAAAACTCCCTGAGTTGCTTTCTTCATGGTCCCCCTCCGCTTTAAGCTTGCCCTTCTCTGCTCAACTCCCAAGCCTCAGGGCCTGGCCTTCTTCCTATTACTGTGGTTGAAGCCAGCAGAAGACAAGGAAGACAGGCAAGGCTCAGGCACAGTCCTACTATCTATTCTGAATGTGCTGGGTCACTCCTGGCGCACACACACACACACACACACACACACACAAAAGACCAGGCTAGACTGTTGACCTACAGAGAAATCTTCCTCACCTGGTTCCTGGTATAGGGGGTGGGAGGGATCAGATGCAGCAATTGGCTGATTAGGAAGGCTACATTAACACCCAGTCAAAACAACTCCTTAAAACAAGCTTTGACAAAATTGTCACATTAGATGTATCTGAATAAAGTCAGCTGGGCAGCTGGCAGAGCACAACTCTACATCATTTTGACAGCCTGCATTATGAAGCTGCAGGCACCACTGGGAAATCCTCCAAGCTATGCCCAAATTATAGCCAGTGCCACATGCTCCACCCTTCGTGGGGTGAGTGGCAGCCAGGGAAGGGCTTGGAGGGCAAAGAACAGACATCTTGCTCTCCCTTTTCCCACACTCAGGAGTGGAGTGAAGTACTACCACCTGGTGAGGACACAAAATGAATTTTCAGGCCATTAGAGAGCCTCCTGCTTCCATCTAAGGTTTGCATGTCTCTTAGGCTGGCATTCCAGTGGCCCGAGGAAAGTCTGGGATGAGGGAACAGTGGTCCCTCCTTCTGTCTCCAAAGACCTCTCCCATCCTGGGCAACCTACTTCCCCTTCACAGTTCTCTGTTTTCTTCCTATGAAACAAACAAAGGACTAAAATCAATGTTGTGTAAGCTGTGTTCCTAGGTTTGCAGGCAGTATCCCAGAGGGGATGTGACGGGAGAAAGGGACTGAGAGGCAGCATCAGCCCCCCATGCACTGGAGTTGTATTTAAGTGGCTACGGCTCTAAGAGAGTGTCTTTGAAGGATGGATACTTTTGCTCATAGAAGAAGAAAGGCTGGAGAGATGGGTCAGTGGATAACGTGCTTGTTGCACAAGTATGAAGACTCAATCTCCAGTCCCAAAATCCATGTAAAGCCAGAAGCAATAGCACATGCCTGTAATCTCAGTACTCCCTGTGGGAATATGGGAGATAAAGATAGGAGACTCTCCAGAAGCTGAGGGCCAGATAGCCTGAGACACAGCAGTAAAACCTTTCCAACAAGGTAGAAGGAGAGGACCGGCATCTGAGGTTGTCCTCTGACCCCTGCACATGCGTGTTGTACACCTGTGCCATGGCATGCATATTCCTGGATTCTTACACATGAACAAGCACACTCACATGCACATACATGTACACATACACATACAAAGATTTTTAAGAGGAGAGAGGGAGAATGAAGGGAGGAAGACAGAACAGTGAGAGAAGGGAGAAGGGAGGGGGAAGAGAGAAGTCAAGAGGGGAGGGAGGAAACCACAGACTTGTAATTGCTCCCATAGTCTATGCTGAAAGAATGCCATATTTTACTGCTTAGGATGAGCCCTTCCAGAAGTAATCATCCTCACAGACTTCATGGTAAGTATGGAAACCCGTGCATCTTGCATTTTCTTTAATGGGGCTCTGACAGCCCCAGGAAGTGGAGGAGAATCAGGGGATCCACCCCCAGTCCCCTGCACTACGTCCCAGCCACTGAAGGAACTAGGAGGAGACGCAGCCTTGGAGGTCTCCATGCCTCCTGCTCCTGAAGAGTGTCACTAATGGAATCTGATACAGCAGCCCGTGTAAGGAGAGACTGTGTGAAGAGGGAGAGGAAGCACAAGGGCGTAAGGACTCTGAATATTCATGATGCTAATTAAGCAACAGCTAATTGGAAAATGCCGGATTTTATTAAGATCTCAGACATATCATTGCAACAGGCACCAACATAACAATCACCTAATGGACACTCTGGGTTCTTTCCAGAGCTTCGTTCCTCTCTCCTTGGCTGTTAAGATGCAGGAAAGAACAAGCTAAGGAGTGGAAGCCAAGGAAGGCCAGCACTGTGGACCAGGCTGTGCACTCCACCCTCCTGTGAGGACCAGGCTGTGCACTCCACCCTCCTGTGAGGACCAGGCTGTGCACTCCACCCTCCTGTGAGGACCAGGCTGTGCACTCCACCCTCCTGTGAGGACCAGGCTGTGCACTCCACCCTCCTGTGAGGACCAGGCAGTCCCTTGTAATGTAAATGTAAAAAAAAAAAATGTAAAAATGTAAAAAAAATGTGTGTGTACACAAATGCTAGAAGTCATGTGGAAATCAGTTCTCTCCTTCCACCATGTGGGTTCTAGGGATCTCAGGTTGCCTGGAGAATCTCGGGTCATCAGGCTTGACAATCATCACCTTTACCAACTGAGCCATCTCCCTAGGCTCTGCAGCTGGGAAGTTCTATAGGAGATTGTACAAGGAGGTGGACCTACAGCTTTGGACTCACAGACAGTACACACAGTGGTAA
Source organism: Rhizomys pruinosus (assembly GCA_009823505.1). Classification (NCBI taxonomy): domain Eukaryota; kingdom Metazoa; phylum Chordata; class Mammalia; order Rodentia; family Spalacidae; genus Rhizomys; species Rhizomys pruinosus. Next base: position 2,454,514 of record VZQC01002030.1, on the reverse strand, counting down.
TGGCAGGGACAGACTGCCATTAGACTCAGGTCCATGCAGGACCTACTCAGCCTCCTGGAGTTGTCTTCTGTGAATGGAGTTGTTTTCTGTGAAGCTGAGCACCAACTGGTGCCTCTCCAATCCTAAGGGCATCTCAAGGTCCATGAGGCCCTGAACAACCCCAGAAGTGTGGAAAACTGGAGTCTGCTGGTTTGAGTCTCCCTTCCTGCAAAGAGAGACTTTGCTTAGGCAAGGACTCTAGCACTGAGCTACACCCAAGCCTGAAGACCTCTTCTTAACAACCTTCTCTGTTATTTCTAACAGTGTCAGACCTCAGATGTACTCCAAGTTAAATGTCTCACTCTTATTAGATTGGGGAATAGTAAATGTTTGTTTATAAATAAAAAACTGAACTTAAGAATCAGGGGAAATGGCTGTAAATACCCCCTGATGAGTGGTGCATACGATTAAGTCACCCACTTTGAAGAACAGGCTATGCCAACCAGCAACAAGCAGCTGCTTCGCTAGAATGGAAGACAAAGCCTGCCAGCCTTAGGACCATGAAGGAAGAGCAGGACAGAGCAGTGCTGAAGTCCTTCCACCTGCCTGTTCCCTAGGCCCAGCTTGAGCCCTCTTGACAGTGGTCTACAAAGGCAGCTCACAAAGAGGAGTCTCTCTCAGGCATGACAGGTAAGACTAAGACCCAACACTCAGGCCTAAAGAGGAGGAGATTTCTGGATGTGTATATGAGGATGAGATTAGCATTGGCTCAAATGGATTCGTAATGTAGAGCATTGACACAATAGATTCAGAAATGATTCCCCAATATGAGTGGGCCTCTTCCAGACCATTGAAGATATGAAGAGAAAAGGATGCTTAACCTCTTCTGCCTGCATGCCTTGGCTGAAGCACTGAACCTCACTCCCTGCCTTGGAGTGGTATTCATTCCCTGGGTCCTCAGATTTAGACAGGAACCACAACATTGGCTTTGTTGGATCTTCAGCTTATAGTTAACATCATAGGACTTCTCAGTCTCCATCATCACCCAAGTCCTCCTAATAAGTCTCCTTTTACATAGTTTCCCATATCGGTTGCATTTTCTGAGACCTCTAATAAGTTCACACCCCACCCCAATACCCAGAAACCCAAGAATAGGCTGACAGCAAGGCTGCACTGGGTGGACTCCTGGGTCCTCTGTCAGTCCGAGCCATGGTTTCCATCCATAGAACAAATAATGAGCAGGGACTGGAGTCCATGGAGGAGATTCATCTGGACACCTTTGTATCTAGTTTCTTGGTCAGAAACTCCATAAAGAATATAGCATGCCCGGGCTGGAGAGATAGCCTAGCGGTTAAGAGCACCGACGCTCTTGCAGAGGACCCGGGTTCGATCCCCAGCACCCACATGGCGGCTGAGAACCGTCTGTAACTCCAATTCCAGGAGAACTCCAGTTCCAGGGGAATCTGAGACCCTCTTCTGACCTCCGCGGCATTGCACGACACGGGTGCACAGACCTGCATGCAAACAATACATTCATACACATACAAAAATAAATAATAAATAAATAAATAAATAAATAAAATTAAAAAAAACAGTTTAAAAAATAAAAAGAATATAGCATGCCCAATAACTGGCTGCGGCAATCAATTCACAATTAATATACAACTTTTCTATCATGTTGCAAAATGTAAGTATATACATTTTTATTTGCTAGTTATACTACAATGAAGCTGAGAGAAAAAGAACATTTTGCTTTAAAAAAATCCAAGTATATGTTTTATCCTTTTTAAAAATCTGATCTTACTTTCATTTCTCCCCTCTTTTTTAATTGAATTTTTGTGTATTTCACTCAGAACATCCCAATCCTCTCTATACCCCTTCCCCCACTGGCCCCCTACTGCAGCCCCCTCCCCGCAGAAATTCATCCATTCTGTCTCCTCTGTCAAGGCCATCATGTCAAGCTAGTGTCCCCACATGTCCCTCAATGCAAGTTCATCCACTGGGTTCCAGTCAGCCTACCCAGAGTCCCTCCCCTTAGGATCAGCTCTTCCTCACTCAGCAGTAATCAGCTGCCAATAATTATTCAACTGAGATCGGAGCCTGCTACTCATTTCCACAGTTCTGTGCTAGATTTTTGTCTGCTTGAATTTCCATAGGTCTTAGACATGCTGACACCATTGCTGTAGGTTTCTATGAACAAGGTCCCAGGAGCCTGTAGAACTCTATTTCCATGTGGTCATCCACCTCCTTCCTGGCTCTTACCACACCTTCTTCTGCAATGGTCCCTGAGCCCTGGGTTGTTGGAGTTCAATATAGGAGTCCTGTCCAAGGACCCATACTCTGCAGACTCTTATTCTCTATACTTTGGCCATTTGTGGCCTTTTATGTTCCTGGTCCTCTGTTGCATAAGGGAGCATCATTGATGGAACTGAGAGATTCATTAGTGTTCAGTCTACGCTTTGTTTTATGTTCTGTGAGCCTTAGGTGTACAGGTTGCATCGCAGATGTGCCACTTAGATTTGGGGCAGTTTACTGACAATCTCTGTGTGCGACCAGTTGTGGAATTCTGTGGTAATCTTCATCTATTATAAAAGAAGCTTCTCTGATGAATGGTGCCTGGGATAGTTGTCTAAAATATAAAAATCCATATTTAGCATATAGTAAGAAATTACATTTGTCTAGGAACATGACAGCCTTAAGGTTTTCTCTCAGACCCATGACCTCTCCAGCCATGTGTATTTAGCTATCCTTACAGTACCACACATGAGTTTCCTCCTATTGAGTGGGCTTTAAGTCCAATTAAATAGCTGTTGATTACCTCCAAGATAAAAGTGCCACTACTGTACTAATGTTTCCTGTGCTGGTCATTGATGTGGTTATTAGGCCTTAAAGTTGGGGTTGGACCATCAATTGATGTTTCCCTTAGCAGCTTGCATAGTATTCTCCAAAACTATGAGAGCTAGCCTTCAGGGGAAGTGATCTCCAGGTCAGTTCCAGCTCCATTTCTCCAAAGTATGTCCTGTCTTCAACGGTAGGGTCTTACCTTAAAGTTCTGAGAGGAAATCAAGGGCCGTGGCAATAGCCTTTGTAATTTTGGGAGTCTCTTGGACTACCCAGGCCAATAACTCAATTTATTTATTTTTATTTCATGTGTGTGAGTGTTGTTAAGTAAACCCAAGTGTGCAATGCACATAGAGGCCAGAAGGGGGCATCAGAATCCCTGGAACTGGAGTTAAAAATAGTAGTTAGCCACCTTGTGGGTGCTGGGAACGGAACCCTCATCCCCTGGAAGAGCACCCAGTGCTCTTAATCACTCCAAGCCATCTGATCTTACTTTTTTTTTTTTTTTTTTTGGTCTTTTTGAGACAGGGTCTCCCTTTAGTCCCATCTGGCCTGGAGCTTGCTATGTAGACCAGGCTGTCCTTGAACTCAGAGATCTGCCTGCCTTTGTCTCCTGAGTGCTGGGATTAAAGGTGTGCACCACCACACCTGGCCTGATCTTACTTTTTAAAAGGGAAGATTTAGTTCATTGCTGAAATTTACCCAAAAGTTGATGTTGCCAGTTGTGGTTGTACATGCCTTTAATCCCAACACTCAGGAGGCAAAGACAGGTAGATCACTGAGTTCAAGTCCAGCCTGGTCTACACAGTGAATTCCAGGACAGCTGGGGTTTCAGGGAGACCCTGGCTCAAAGAATCCAAAAGAAAAGTTAATGTTGAAGTTCATATAGACCACTATATAAACTACATATATGTAAATATGCACATACATCCACACATATATATGCACATTAAAATACCCGTGCATACATGTATTCCCCTCTTTCTGTATTCCATGTTTCTTTCAAAGGTTTGGTAAGCCTTCTAATTTTTAAGCATGAACTTTCACAAAACAATGTGTCATCATAATTCAGATCGTATATACCTGAGATTCCCTGCAAGCTTATCCTTCTGAGTGTTTAAAAGTAAAGCATTTATCCAATAATATACACTTCCCACAAAGCACCTACAATCAGCCATAAACCAACTGTGGATGCCATTCAACTTTGTAAGAGGAAGATTGGTCAAGGCTAGCTCACAAAGGTCTCAGACTGCCCAGAGAAGGCAATGAGTAAGGACCCAAGAGGTGGTGTCAGTGAACTCACAATATAAGGATGACCAAATGTGAACAGAAGACCAGGAAGATGTGAAGGTCAATGCAGAGGCTCAGACAAGAGTGAGGAGCCCCAAGGATGGGACAAAAGGACAGAGCAGAGAAGAACCACCCTGACCACACACTGTTCAGAGGAAGCCTGCAGGTGAGACACAGGTCCAGTGGGGTCAGAGCAGAGAAGAACCACCGTAACAGCACACTGTTCAGAGGAAGCCTGCAGGTGAGACACGGGTCCAGTGGGGTCCTGGCCCACTCTAGATTTGACTCCAAAGTCCCCAGCATATCAGGCTACCTCAGAGGCATCGACAAAGGAAAATGGGCCATTATTTCCATCACTTTCAGATGTCCACATTGTTTTCTTTTAATCTCCATATAGCTAAATTCACTCACTCTTTTATTTTACATTTTATATATTACCTTTATTTTTGTGTATGAGTATATTGCCTATATGGGGATAAGTGAGTGCACCTATGTCGTGTGATGCTCACAGATGTAAGAAGAGGGTGTTGGGGGCTGGAGAGATGGCCTAGCGGTTAAGAGCGCCGACCGCTCTTGCAGAGAACCCGGGTTCAATCCCCAGCATCCACATGGCGGCCGAGAACCGTCTGAAACTCCAATTCCAGGAGAACTCCAGTTCCAGGGGAATCCGACACCCTCTTCTGACCTCTGCGGCATTGCACGACACGGGTGCACAAACTTGCATGCAGACAGTACATTCATACACATACAGAAATAAATAAAAAAAAATAAAAAAAAGAGGGTGTTGGATCCCCTGGAACTGGAGTTATGGACGATCGTTAGCTACCATATGGGTGCCAGGAACTGAACCTAAGTCCTCTGCAAGAGCAAACAGTGCTTTTAACTGCTGAGGCATCTCTATCCCCCTCCCTCTTTTTTGAGACAGTGTCTTGCTATGTTACAGTCTGGCCTCAAACTCAAAATCCTCCTGCTTCAGCCTCCCAAATGCCAGGACTGCTGGCATGCACTGCCGCACTTGATTTGACGATGTTTTCCTGAGAGAAGATGCTTTCTGATCACTGTGGCTCTGTTGCCTTCTGTAGCTCACCTCCCCACAGGCAGAGGGTGGGCCTGGCTGCCCATCTCATGTATTGGTAAGTCCTGTGCAAGCTGCCAAGGGAGAAAGGCAATCAATAGTATTACCCAGTTATAAATCCAACAAATCACAATGACCATCCTAGAAAAGTATCCCTAATCATGCAATAATGGCATTTTACTTTGGGGATAACCAATAGCAATCTAATTGAACTTAAGGCCCATTCAATAGGAAGAAATTTGCCTGGTACTGTAAACCTAGCCAAAACTCGTGGCTAGAGACATTATAGCTCCCAGAGGAGAATCTACTACTGCCACTTTCCTAAAACAATATAATTTCTAACTCTATTCTAAATACTTATCCTTAAACCCACAGGTAAGTGTAGCTCTCACCACTCATCAAAGAAGCTTCTATTACAATTTTTTAAATTTATTTTATGTGTGTGTGTGTGTGTGTGTGTGTTTCTCTGAGGCAAATCCCTTGGAACTGAAGTTACAGGTGGTGATGAACTACCATGTGGGTGCTGGGAACCACACTGGGTCCTTTGCAAAAGCAGCAGGTGCTCTTAACATTTAAGCTATCTCTCTAGTCCCAAAGAACCTTGCTTTGGGGAAAAATTAACACTATTACAGAGATCAACAAGTAGTTAAACACAGTGAATAAACAACCATGGGGTGCCCTGCCCCAACTGATATATATATATAACATAACCTACACTTAAGGCTCAGAGAACATCATGGAAGAGGGGGCAGAAAGATTGAAAGAGCCAGATAGATGACCAGGATGTCTGCTGCTGGACAGTGTCTTCTAGACATGATAGGGAAGCTGTGCTAATGAAATAACAATATAGTTGCCTTACCAAGACCTGAATAATGACAATGCCGGTTGACACACCAATGCGGGAGGGCGAATTTCACAAGGTCTCATTTCTTTTTTTTTTTTTTTAATATTTCTTTTTTTTTCATTTTTAACATAAAGTAATAATTTATGAGTACAAGCATCCTTTCATGTAAAACCAATTTGACAGCAGTTGTGCCCAAACCCACCACAGCCCATGGCTCCACATCCAGTTGGCGTGGGGCTATAGTTCAATCAAGTTGATCAGCATGAGTTTCCAGCTTGGTTATCAGGTAAACCAATGGCTATTAGAGGAGAATAAGTTTAGTTCCCAGGTACAAGCTCCCTGATAGGCTATCCATCCAAAGTATACATGTATACTCTATATATCTATGTATATCTATCTATACGTCTTATATATATATATATATATGTATATATATGACCATGATAATTAAAGGTCATGAAATTGAAAAGGACTAATGTAGGGGAGAACAGGAAGAGTTGCAGAAGAAGAGGGGAGGGATACATTATATAAATAAAGTATTCAAGAATGAAATTCTCAAAAAAATTAAAATATTAACCTGTGTTTCCCAAAGGCCTTCTCTTCCTTCTCCTGGGACTCCTACACTCCCCTCATGTCACACATAGTTACACCAGTCCTATGGAGCCACCAGTCAGTCCTCCCCACAGTGAAACATGCCAGGGGGCTCCAAACGCCAGGCACAGCACTAGGTTCTAGGAATTCCAGCATGAATAACTCAGATCCTAGTCAATGATGGCTTCAGCAAGAGATGCATAGACCGTACATCACCTGATTTCTTGGTCACTTCTCCATCGATAACAAAAGGCGGAGGCAACCCAGCAAGAGACCAAGCTTAGGCAGCAGCCTGAAGGGGCTCTAGGAAAACGCTGCAGACTCAAAGCTGTCTCCCTGAGTATCACTTTAGCCCTCCCTCCCTGCTCCCCATGTCAAGGCCTGCCCTTGACTTGGTGACAGATTGGACTGCTCCTTACCCACCGTCTGGCTGTCTCCCTGCCAGCCCTGGGAGTGGACTCCCTCTGAGTCACTCTGACCCCAGCTGCCACTCGCAGCAGGCTCTGTCAGCCACACCATCTCCTTGCTAAGTGACAGCTCTGCTCCATTGCTGCAACCAGGCAGCGCCCAGTGTCCTTGAGTTTCTCCTGCCTGCAGTGCATCTGTGCTGTCCACCTGGTGCAGCTCTGCCCACCCTCAGCAGCTTCCACGTTCTCTATTGCAAAATTCACAGCAACTTGGAAACTCAAGTCACCCCAGTCCCTCTTTTCCATGGACATGAATATCCTCTTGCAAATCACCTGCCCTTTCTAAGGCTCTCCTCTCTAGAATAGCAATCACTATGCCTACTTGACTACCTGAAAGACCACTGTGGAGGTGACATGGACTTAGTGCATGAAAGCCGTCAGCTTTGAAACAGTACTATGACATTCTAAAATATTACTGTTGTTATTACGCAGATTATTACCTACCCCAAACCTGAACATGATAAAGCTGTGCTGGAAGGGTGGTCAGGGACTGTCTCTTACTTTCCCTCATGAGATTCAGCTGAGTCATTCCCAGCTTACTCCAAAGCTCAACCCTACAGGAATAATAGTCTTCACATGATCATAATGGTTAAACTTAAACATAAACTTGCCTGCTTAGATCAGGACTGGTGAGATGGCTCAGTAGTTAAAAGTGCTTATAGCCAAGTTGACCTGAGTTCAATTCCTGGAACTTACATAGTAGAAGAGAACCTCCTCCTACAAGTTGTCTTCTGCCCACCACATTTGCACCATGGCACAAATAAACACACACACACACACACACACACACACAAATAAATAAATAAATAAATAATTTTAAATGTAGTAATTGAAACAAAACCCATCTCCTGGGTCATGAAGTACCCAGACATTTGGCCAAGCACTGTTTTTCATGTGTCTTGAAATGTCTCTGGATGTGATTGATGACATTTGAATCATCAGACTAGGTAGAGCAGGTTGCCTTCCCTGTGTGATGGGCTTTCTCCTGACTGGATGAAGCAACAAGGCTGACTTTCATCAAATAAGAAAGAATTCCTCCTTCCTAACTTTCTTCAAATTTAGACACTGACTTATTTTTGAGTTCACAATTGAAGCATCAGTCCTTGCTGAGCCCCAGCCTGCCCACCATTGACTACGAGGTGGGGTCTTCTCCATTAGCTCTCCTGGTCCCAGCTCACTGGCTGCAAATCTTTGGAGGTCTCAGCCTCAGAACTGCATGAACAAATTCCTGTTAATAAATCTCCTCAGAGAGAAAGACAGAGACAGAGACAGAGAGAGACTCCTCAAATCTAGATGGGGTTATGTCTCATAAATCCATCATAAGTAAAAAGTAATAAGTTGAAAATATGCTTAAGACACCTAACCTGCTCAACATCACAGTTCAGCAACACAGCCGCAGTGCCCTCGTGACTGTGTACCAATGGCTTTCTACCACTGCCTAGCATCTCAAGAGGTTATTGACTGCATGTCACTATTGCAGAAAAGATGAGATTTTGAAATTCTAAGCACATTCCTATTAAATGCATGTGGCTTTTCCTCCATTGTAAGGTCAAACCATGGTAAGTTGGAACTATGTGTGTGTGTGTGTGTGTGTGTGTGTGTGTGTGTACCAATGCTGTCGGTTCTATTTCTCTAAAGAGCCATGACTAATTCAGAGATCTTCCAGGGGTCCTCATGAGACAGTGTGTGGGAATGGAAATGGTTAGGGAATTTTTTGGTTGTCAGAATGAATTGGGAGAGGAGGTGCTACTAACATTTAGTAGGCGCGAGCTACAGATGCTAAATGTCACCTAATATCCTTGCCTGTCTCACCCAAAATACCAACAAGGCTCCATGAAGACTGTGGCTGGAGCCTCTGCCAGCCTCACCAAGGTCGTCCTTCCACTCTTGGTACTGCTTGCTCTACTAGAACTATACAACAATCCTGGTCCTTTTCCTTTTTCTCAGACACCTAGAATAGTGTGCCTAGAGATTCTGCATTTACAGTAGTCTCTGCTTACAGCACTCTTTCCCATCCTTTTACCCCTCAGTAGCTGTTTTCCTTGTCCATCAGATCTCAGCTCCAGTAGCACCAACTAACCATAGCCTTTTTTGACAACCCAACCCAAAGTGGTCTTTCCTCACAGATTCTATGAATCCATTTCTTTTACCTTCCACAGAGCATTCAGTTCACAGAGAGAGCCTTGAAATTATGTATTAAAACTAAATTGAAGCCGGGCGTGGTGGCGCACGCCTTTAATCCTAGCACTCGGGAGGCAGAGGCGGGTGGATCTCTGTGAGTTCAAGGCTAGCCTGGTCTACAGAGTGAATTCCAGGACAGCTGGGGCTACAGGGAGACCCTGTCTCGAAAAAGACCAAAAAAAAAAAAAACTAAATTGAGGACCAGTACTGTGCCTGCTGCTGCACTAGGTACTAAAAGATGAAAAGCAGAATAAGCTTGTCCCCACTTTGGGGGAGAGGCAGACTCTAGGATGCATTTATAAAAATCATTTCAGGGGCTGGAGAGATGGCCTAGTGGTTAAGAGTGCCAACTGCTCTTGCAGAGGACCCAGGTTCGATCCTCAGCACCCACATGGCGGCCGAGAACCATCTTTAACTCAAGTTCCAGGGGAATCCAACGCCCTCTTCTGACCTCCGTGGCATTGCACGACACAGGTGCACAAACCTACATGCAGACAGTACATTCATACACATATAAAATAATAAAATTTTAAAAAGTCATCTCAATTCTAGCATTTTTGGAAAAGAGTACTGGACTCCTCAAGTTGCCGCCTGCCACCAGGTTCCTGCAGCAGTACATGAAACCCTTCTCCACCTCCAGTCTGCTCACCCAGAGACATAGTTCCCCATCTGCTCTTATGTCATCAGCTCTTTTCCCTAGGCCTAGATCGTGCCTGTCTTGGACCTGTTTGTCTCTAGAAATCTGACTGATACTGTGCTGGCAACCACAGCAGGTCTCTGGCCAGCCTCTTGCCAGCTCCACCTGCCTAAGTCTCTCATGACAGTCCAGAGACGCTTTTGTCTGCTCTGCCTCTCAGTGACATGGAACAAGGACATGTTCTCCAGCAGTCTCACTCTCTTTAGACCCCCACAAATCGGGTCTTCTGGCCCGGCCTGCCTGCCCTCAGCCCCACTTAGTTCAAATAGTCAGACTAGCCTTGTCCCAGGATTCGCGTAAGGAGACTGACTCCAAAATGGAGTGGCCTTCAACTTGATCCCAGACATCTTCTTACTGGCTTCAAGTCTCTGGAGCTTATGAGTAGGCCTTTTACAGATGGCACATCTGGAAGCCAAGGTCTATAGCTGTCTTCAGAGAACAGTGAGACCATCAGTAGTATAAGAAGAAAATGCACTCGGAAATGTCAGCGACCTACCAACCAGTTCCACAGTTAGGCAACCTTTTGCTTCAACTTGGTATCTATTCTTGTCTTTATTTCATAGTTTAGTTTACTTTAGTTTAGTGTGTTTCATCTTTTCAGCACAGGAGTTGAACCCTGGGCTTTACATATGCAAAGCACGTTCTTTACTGAGCTACATCCCTAGTCCCTGCTCCCTGCCTTTAATTCTAACACCATCTCCAGAAGCCTTTTGTTTAAAATGTAAATTCTATTATTAATATGCATCTGGAGAGGGGTAAGGCCTCAGAATTGCCAGAGCAGCATTTTATCTCACTAATAGATCAGATACCTGAGGAGAAGGGAACAGAAGAAGGAAGGGAAATAGAGAGGGTTTTTTCTGTCTCAGAATTTCACCTCAGGTCACATCTTTGTAATATGCTCTCTAGAAGGGAACACTCCAGGCAGGAAGGGATCTCCAAATGTCAGTCCCAGCTGACATCACACTAGGCTGCTTTCACAGTAGCTGCATCTTGGTCCTGGCACTCTCAGAGTAGAACCACAGTCATCCCCTCTCCTTAGGGATGCTGATCTGATCACCAAATTCTGCAAAATGTTGAACAATTACTTTTGTCTTAGATAAGTTGATATGAGATAGAAATTATTCAAAGAGAACTCTCACCTATAAGAGGAGAAAGGTACAGTGAGAAACCAGAGACTGCACTCCTCAGTATCCATGGGGAACTGGCTACAAGACTCCTGCAGATGCCAAAACCCACAGACATTGTTGCATATGAAGCAGTGTGGTATTTGCATGTAACTTACATAATCCTCCTGTAAACTTCAAATGGTCTTTAGACGCGACACAGAATGCAACGTAAATGCTATGTAAGTGGTTGTTATGCTGACTTGTTCAGAGAAAAACAACAAAGAAAAAAAAAAAAGAATATCAGTACAGGTGAAACTTTTTTTTTTTTTGGTCTTTTCAAGACAGGGTCTCCCTGTAGCCCCAGCTGACCTGGAACTCACTCTGTAGACCAGGCTGGACTTGAACTCACAAAGATCCACCTGCCTCTGCCTCCCAAGTGCTAGGACTAAAGGCGTGCGCCACCACACCCGGCTAAACTTTTTCATATACACTTTTGATCCACAGTTGGTTGGCTCTATAGATACAGGGACTGACTGTATAATATACATCTTCTACAGGTGCCTCTGCTTACTGGAATAATTTCTCAGGATTTAAGACTTCTGTTCAATAAAAATTTTGTCATATCTGTAAATGTCTTATTGTTTCCTCAAAGTCAGAGGCTTATTATGTTGATATAACTCATGTGTGCAAAAGCAGTGCAGTTGAGTAACATAGATCAGACTGTTGATTATAGCCAAAATATCTAATATTATATGCTTTTATTTGATCTATACATTTTTGCTTTTACATTTGTTTATTTAGTCATTTATGGTGCATGTGTGTAGGACAATATGCAGGAATCAAATCTCTCCCTCTGTCTTGTAGGTTCCTGGATTTGAATTCAGGTCGTCAGCTTCCATCATCAGTTGACGAGGCCTTTTTCCACTTACCACCTTGCTGGTCCTAAAAGTGAAATTTTTCCAAAGCGAAAAAAAAAACCTCATGAAGAATACAATGTATGGGACCTAGAGAGATCGATCAGCAGTTAAGAACACTGGCTGCTCTTGCAGAAGACCTGGGTTTGATTCCCAGCACCCACAGGGCAGCTAACAACCATCTATAACTCCAGTTCCAGGGGAATCAAATGTCTTCTTCTGACTCAGTGAGCATTGCATGACATGGTTGCACTTACACCCATGCAGACAATATACTCATGCACATAAAATAAAAATAGTAAAATAAAATACTTTTTAAAAGAATACAATGTATGTGGTCTAGAAGCAGTAAACAGAATTGAGTAGAGAGGACAGCCTGGAGCCGAGTAGGCTAAGTGGCAGAATGGTACAATAATGGTTCGGGTGCTTGGGCACAGGATGGATTTGCTGGGTGTAGACTGGGAAAGCGGTGGATAGCTGACATTTTGAAAAAGATGTCCCTGGATTTGCTAAGGAATGATAGCAATGGCCTTAGTTTTGTACATGTACAGTATTTTAGTTTGCTTCTCTGTGGCTGTCATAAATACTGCAACCAAAAAATGACTTAGGGAGAAAAGGGAAGATGGCAGCCGAACATTTGAAAAACATACCATAGACATGGACTGCTGAAGCCAAGAATCATGAAAGGTCTGAGGTATGAGACAGCATGGTAGCCAGCCATAGCTTTATGGATGTTGGCAGCACCCGTGACTCTTGGGTCAGAGACATAAGCAATGGCCAGAGCATCAGCATGGCCTAAGCCCCAGTTCCCATGAGAGGCGGGAAAGGGCCAGGCAATGCTCACAGGCTGGAAAGACCGTGTCCAGGGGAAGAACTGCAACACAGGGAACTCACATCCTTTATAATAAGCTGTCAGCTTGCCCAACACTGGTCCAGAGAGGACATTATCTTTAGAATGTTCGACCTTGGCTGGGCTAGAGGGTCCGGAGAGTCCGGCGGCCAGGGCGGCTGCGCCTTTGGGCAGGATACCCAGAAGCCACCTGGGCGAGTAGCTTGGGAGCTGGGGCCTTGAGGGCGGGACCCGGGCCCTGGGCCAGAGGGTCCGGAGAGTCCGGCGGCCAGGGCGGCTGCGCCTTTGGGCAGGATACCCAGAAGCCACCTGGGCGAGTAGCTTGGGAG